>CM028382.1:79313936-79521302 GCA_013146195.2 Codonopsis lanceolata | reverse complement strand
TAAATCAATCTATCACCTAAATAATCAAATTAAATCTTCAAATGACCAAGAAATGAAAACAAGATAAAATAGGCTTCGCATTTTACCCTAATCACCCCTTTGTTGAGCATTCTTGGTCAAATCAAAAAACGACACAGAAGTTATCATTAACAAAACACCCACGAAGCTAATATCAATAATATACTGAAACCATGATTTAAAACTACAACTAACTCCTTATTACAAAGGGTACGAGTATCCAAACATCAGGGAACAAAAGAAACAATTGTTCGAGAAATATCCATTAGAAGTTCGAGCCGGTTACATAAGATCGAGAACCATGAGGAGGTGGCTTCAACTTAAGATCTTGCAGCTAGAAACTTCATGGAACCCTTCCATCAACTCTTCCATCGGTTCATCTTCCATCGGTTTCAACTCTTCTTTGACTTCATTCTCACCCCCTATTTGACGGAATGACTATCTAGCCAAGAAGAATAGTGAGCGACCAAGGAAGTGAGAAAAGATTGGTGTCAGAAAGGAGAGTGGCTGTGAGAATCATCTTCAATGGTCTTTGACAAAAGACAGGAATGGGAGTAGTAGGATGAGCAAACAAGATGGATGTTGCACGGATGTTGCAACAATGGGAGTAGCAATGGAAGGAACGGCAGGAGAAGTCAGGCATGGCGAGGGGGAAGCAGGAGGAGGATGTGAGGAACTAGGGCCATTTGAGGGAGCATCGAGGAAGAAGGTAGAGGCAAATTGACTAACCTATCACCTCTTAAAAGTTTTGCGAGAAATTGGAGAGGTTCAAGGAGAGGAGATAACCGAATGGAGGGAGATGGCTTGTAACCTTGAGACACCGATTTTATAGATGAGAGAGGGAAGATAAGGGACCTTTTGTCTCCTCCCTGCTTTCAGCCATGGAGGAGACTTTCCTAAACACATAAAACCCAAAATCAAAAGGACCTTTAGTCCCAATGAGGTAAAGAACTTTAGCATGTTCTTCAGTTATGACATTGGTGTTTGTGGATGGAGACCAATTGGCACAGCAAATTTTGTGCAGAAAAGCATACAAGGAGGATAGTTGGGAGGTACTAAGAGGAGTACCTTTAGCTGGCCACTGAGAAAGTTTACCACCCGAAAGTTCAACCACACATGAATTAAGATCTAAAGCAAAATCAAGAATCCCAGATGAAGGAGTGTCAAGGACAGAATTTATGATAGAAGGGGAAAAGGAGTACCATTTACCTCGAACAAAGACTTTCTCAAAACTGGAATCAGAAGGATTACAAATCCTTTTCTCAATATTGGCATAAAATTCATGAATTAATTCCCTAAAATATGGAGCAGCCAGAGAGATTGTGTTCACAAGTCCTCTATCAGAGAAGTATGCAGTGAGATTGTATGATTGTAACACAGAAGCCACAACATTTCGTTCATCTATAATGTTCCTAGAAATATTATAGCGAAGAGAGGCAGCCTTAGATATGAATTTGGAGGAGAAGGGAGTACCCAATGGTTGTGATTTTTTGGATGTTGCAACAATGGGAGCAACATTTGAGCGAGCAGAGCGGCTTACGGTGAAGCGCACGGTGAACATCATCGAGAATCTTCACTTCTTGGGGGACCCCTCCTTCTCATCATAGTTCGATCGAACTATCATCGAATTCGAAGAGCTTGGTGACTAGGCATGGTCGAGGTTGAGGATTGGAAGAAGGACCAGAGGTAGAGGAATAAGCCTGCCTCAACCTGACTAGATTCTTGGCAACTTCATCATCAGAGGAAGAACTTTCTGCCATTGAAGGTGTCTTTCTTGGAGGAGAGGAGTCGGAAGGGAATACAACCCTAGGAGAAGGGATAGGGTAGTCATCATCCTGAGCAGTCTCCTGAACGCGAGAAGGAGTAGGAGATGCTGGTGACACGGATGGCTCGCGAATGGGGGATTGAGCCGTGAGGAACAAAATCCTCATCATCTGAGTCGCTTTCAAGATTGGACTGATTCTTTGAAGAATCCCGCTCCTACTTTGTTCTTCTTTGCCGCTTGAATGTCGGCAGCCGATGGATCTTCGTAATTGGCCGGAATACCCCTTTGCCGCTTTTAACAGCGAGAACTAGGGTTCCCAATTGTTGGAAGGCCGGACAAATCACCTGGGTTTTCAACATCAATTTCATTACCTTTTTCACCAGGAAGAATTACCGTGAGGGGTTCAGGAAACGATTGAAATACAACCATGGCTGTTGAGAGATTATCAGTGGATGAATTTGGACTCAATGTTTCTTTCATTGTTGCAGACATCAGATTTTGACAATTTGGGGCTTTTAGAGGATGAAGCCATTTGAGATTAGGCGAAGACGAGTAGATGAAGAACACAGGAGGATGGAGACTGGGAATCGAATTTTCGGGGAAGATGGAAACCTGAGAAATTCGTCTGAGAGTTGAGAGAGAAGAATCTGAAAGCAATGACGTGAGTTCCTGCAAGAAAATTCCACTAAACCTGCCACTAATCCAATTAGCCGTTGGATATTAATGAGGGGAGGTGAGAGGTCGAAACCATAAAACAGAAACTCAAATCTTTTAAAAATCACATGCTAACAACCTGATAGAGTTAAGATATGAGTCTGCTGTTATGAACATGAGAGATATGAGGAGAAATAGATACACAATCTGATTTCAAAAACCATTTTGAATTTATCAGGTATTTCAAGAATACACAAAACATACTTAACCAAGATTGATACCACACAAGATATTCAAACACAGACAATGAACCTAGTTCTGATTCTCAAGAAGAGCACACCAGTTTAGACAACCACATAAAATATTGACTTTGTGAACAAGAAGCAACCACATGCACTGATTTGAAGGACAAAAACTTTGGAGGCTGATATCCTACAACTATATGACCTAGAAAGCATGTCTAAAATATGCAACAGAAAAAATCAAAGGAAAGAATGCAGACACACACACAAGTGATATGTCTAGATCATCTGATTGCAGTTCCCAATGTTGCAACAATGGAAATCACATTCACCAAAAACTGTGATTTTATGTCCAAATTCTCATTTTTCTTTCACCAAATAAACACAACTACTCCCATAAACCTCATAGGTACTTTATTTCCCTATGAAAATAGCTTTACTTTATTTCAAGCTAATTTGACAAACACCACTAGGAACCTTTCACACTATTTACCAAGGGTAGCAACTTAACTTATTGATCAACCCATGAAATTCGAAAATTCATAGTCCCAAAAGAAAGATGCCACAACCTTGTTCATAGGTAGCTCTTTTCCGTTAGGTAGCTTTCACACTTTGTCAATTAAAAGGAGTCAATTTAGTCAAGATCAACCCATGCAAGTCTAAACTTCATAGTACATTGACAAATTGCAGCATCCTAAAAATTTCGAAAGGTAGCTCTTTCCTTTGTGGTTTAACAGATAATTTTTCAATTTAATTACAACTTTATTGGGAGATGGTGAGAAGAATTTGAACAATAGGATCACAATAATTTTGAATGAATCACCACACAATCACAGAGGTACTAAACACAAACAGATTGAATCTAGTGTGCCCCCCTAAATAACAATGCAATATGCCTAATTTTTTATTTTTTATTTTTAATAATAAGTGGGGTTACATGGCACACATACCGAGAGATTTCCTAAGATTTATGAATCTCTCAAACTCTAGACTCTTAGTAAAAATATCACCAATTGGTTTTCGTACCAACATGTTCAATGCGCATACAATGCCTTGTTCAACTAAGTCTCTAATAAAATGGTGTCTTATATCTATGTGCTTTGTTCTTGAGTGTTGAACAGGATTTTTAGCTATGCTTATTGCACTTGTGTTGTCACAATACATGGTTAAGATATCACTGTGCAAACCATAATCTTTGATCATTTGTTTCATCCACAAAAGTTGTGTACATCCACTACCGCCAGCCTATATACTGATTCACTGTTGATAGGGCTACACAATTTTGTTTCTTGCTAAACCATGAAATCGATTGTTTCCTAGATAAAAACATCCTCCGACGTACTTCTCATGTCATCAACACTACCCCAACAAGATCACTAAACCCAACAAGATTGGTGTTTGTGTGCTTAGTATACCACAAACCCATGCCAAAGGTCTCACCAACATATCGAATAATTCTTTTAACAGCAATCAGGTGAGAAACTTTGGGGTTTGCTTGATACCTAGCACACAAACACACACTGTACATGATATCTGGACGGGTGGCAGTTAAATACAACAAACTTCCTATCATACTTCTATACAAGGTAGGGTCAACACTTTCAGATTTTTCATCTCTATTAAGTTTATCGGATGTACCCATAGGGGTTTTCTTATGTTTTCCATTCTCAAGATTGAATTTCTTCACCAAGTTTAGAGAATACTTGGCTTGAGAAATGAACATCCCTTCATGTGATTGTTTGATCTGAATCCCTAAAAAATAGGTCAACTCCCCTACCATGCTCATTTCAAATGTGGAAGTCATGCAAGTTACAAACTCTTTTTCTAAGGATTTGGAGGTGGATCCAAACACAATGTCATCAACATAAATTTGAGCAATCAAAATATGTTTATCTTGTTTTTGAATAAACAGTGTTTTATCCACCTCTCCCCTTTTAAACCCACTTTGTAAAAGGTGATCTGTAAGCCTACCATACCAAGCTCTAGGAGCTTGTTTGAGGCCATACAAAGCCTTTTTCAATTTAAACACATGATTGGGTTTATGGGGGTCCTCAAACCCTTTTGGTTGTTCAACAAACACTTCTTCCTCAAGAATTCCATTTAAGAATGCACTCTTCACATCCATTTGTTGAAGAGTTATGTCAAGAAAACAAGCAATTGCAAGAAGCAGACGAATAGACTCAATGCGGGCTACAAAGGTTTCATCAAAATCCACCCCTCAACTCCGTATACCCTTGAGCTACCAATCTAGCTTTATTTCTTATTATTTCTCCCACTTCATTCGTTTTGTTTTTGAAGATCCATTTAGTTCCAATAACATTTATTGAAGTGGGTCTGGGAACTAGATACCAAACATCATTTTTTGTGAATTGATCTAGTTCCTCTTGCATGGCATTTATCCAACTTTCATCTTTGAGGGCCTCTTGCACATTTTTAGGTTCAATAGTGGAAACAAAACATGAGGCATGTATATCATCAAATTCAAGTGTGGACATGCATGCAAGTTTCTTGTAGTCCACTTTACCTTTCTTCCTTGTTGACATACCATCCTGAACATTACCTATAACTTGAGTGAGAGGATGGTTTTTCTGGATCTTGCTTGGAATGTCAATTTCCTGTTCAGTCAATCTGGACTGATCATTTTCCTGATTTGAATCAGTTCCAGCAACTTCATCTTCTGCCGGTTCTTTGTTCAATGTTTCTTCCGATGTTGCAACATCCGAAGCACATGGGTGAAACATCTCGAATTTTTCCACTCGAACCACCAAAGATCTCGCTGGATCTGCATGCTCGCTTCCGAACTATCGGATTCACTTCTGCTGGATCAAAATCTCCAAAATCTAAAATCCCCGAAACATCTTCCTCGAAGTTTTGTGACCAAGACCGCTTAGATCATCAAAAACAATGTTCATGGATTCCATAATAGTCTTAGTTCGCAGATTAAAAACTCTATATGCTCGACTATTTGTGGAATATCCCATAAAAACACACTTATCACTCTTAGAGTCAAACTTGGAAAGTTGGTCTCTATCATTGAGAAGATAACACACGCAGCCAAACACATGAAAGTATTTCAAGGTAGGTTTCTTTCCAAGAAAAATTTCGTAAGGTGTCATTGTGCTACCTGGTCTCAAGAAGACCCTATTTCCAATGTGACAAGCAGTATTTAATGCTTCAGCCCAAAATCTTTTAGCCAAATTTTTTGAATGTAACATCACCCTAGCCATTTCTTGTAATGTCTCGTTTTTCTCTCCGCCACTCCATTTTGTTGTGGAGTTTTGGGAGCGAGAATTCATGTGAAATACCATTGGAGGCACAATAATTAGAAAAGGACATGTTTTCATATTCCGTGCCATGATCTGATCTAATCCTAATGAGTTTTAGATCATACAAGTTCATTACACGGGTGTACCAAATTTTGAAAGCCTCAAAAGTTTCAGACTTCTCTCTTAAAAATATCACCCAAGTATATCTAGAGAAGTCATCTACACAAACAAAGGTATATTTTTTCTTACCTAGGCTTTCTACCTCAATGGGACCCATAAGGTCAGTGTGAATCATCTCCAGGCATCTAGAGGTGGAGCATTGTGTTATGGGAAGATGTGAAGCCTTGGTTTGTTTACCTTTTGACACGATCCACATACCTTTGAATAATTCCTTTCCAAATTTGGTAATCCTTTAACAAAGATCATGTCTCACAAGCTCATCGAGCTTCGACGAAACTCATGTGACCAAGTTTACGGTGCCAAAGATCTGTTACATCAAGACTTGCTTTTTGACAAGAATGGGTATTGTTGAACAAGTAACAGTTATCAGACGATCTTAAACCTGTCAGAAGACATTTGTTATTATGATCAAGAACTTCACAAGAATGTTTGTCAAACCTTACCTGAAGATCATCGTCACACAACTGACTTATGCTGATCAGGTTTGTCTTAAGACCTTCCACATGGTAAACATTTGTGAGATTTGGAAGGCCTTCAACGTTCAATGTTCCTTTGCCAACAATTTTCCCTTTGGCACCACCACCATATGTCACTGATCCTCCATTAATACTCACATATTCTTTCAAATTCTCTGAACTCCGTCATATGTCTAGAACACCCACTGTCAAAATACCAAGATCCAGCAACATGAGATTTTAATGAAGTGAATGTAACATTACACTCTTCATCATGTGACATGGTGGCACCAGGGCAGATATCAAAAGGCTCACAATATTTGGCTCTACACTTTTCATCACAAGTTTTGGGAACCCACATTTGTTTAACTGTTTTGGGTTGGTGTTTTTGAAAAAATTTCTGATTTGTCTTTGAATGAGGCTTCCAATGTGTCTGCCAATGTTGCTGCATTGGCTGGCGCATTGGCTGCTTCATACGGTTCTGCCAATGAGCTTTTCCAAAGTAATCTTGCCTCATATCATTCTCATACATGGCCTTTTTCAGAAAACAAAAAGGTTGTATGTGACCAGGCTTATGGCAGAAGTGACAAACATAATTTTTCTTTCTTACTCTTGGTTTTTCACAGAAAACAGTTTCAGGAAAACTTTCATTGGTCTGTTTGGTTCCAGATGTTCCTTCTCCTTCTTTCACAAATACCTTAGGGACAAAACCAATACCTGATCTGGATGTATTACCAGAATTCAGCAGATCATCAACCTTTTGTTTGCTAGAATTCCATTTGGTCATGGTCTCTTTTGCTTGAGCAAGTTGCTCCTTCAACTGCTCAATCTCCACATCTTTTCTACTTAGGACACTCTCCAGCCTCACTATGCATTCTTTTTGATCCTCATTTGCCTTTTTTAATAGTTCATTTGCCTTACCAAGTAGTGTAACTTGGTGAGCTCTCTTCTCCCAATCCTTGTACAGCTCCTTGTACCCTTCCAGCAGGTCTGAATCTATGTTTCCATCATCTTCTGCAACTGTGGAATTAAAACAGAAGAAATCGTTCCTGTTTCTGCTCAATGTCTCTCCCAATGTTGCTCCTGATGTTGCAACATCGGGTGACACATTTGCTGAAACATCTGCATTTTCAGAATCAGAATCATAAACAGCATTCAAGGTGATAAGATCACCTGGATCTTCTCCATCACTGTCACTCAAGGTTGCTGAAAAATTCAAGCCTTTTTTTCTTAATGTGTTTGCACATTGGTTAGCATAGTGGCCATAACCTTGACATTCTCTACATTGGATAGAATCAATGTTCTTACCATTGTAGGATGACTTTGATGCAAAAGGATTTGTGAAGGGTTTTTCTGGAGTTTGGAAAGAATTTTCTTTGGGAACAAATTTTCCAGAATCGGGTTTGAAATTGTTTTTCGAGCTTGATGATGGAGTTCTATTTTGACTTTTATTTTTCAAATTTTTTTGAATTTTGTAGTCAATAGAGCAATTGATTCTTCTCCAAAATCAGACTCGTCAATATCTTTTTGAATTTCAAGTAAATCACATGAGAGATCAATTGGTGCAGGCATAGCAATATTTTTCACAATGGGTGTGGAAGGTGATGAGACTCCTTTGCCTTTGTGTTTTATTTGATCATTTAGGTTCAGTTCAAAGTTTTGAAGAATTCCAGCCAGTCTTTCAAAACTCATTTTGTCAATATCATGTGCTTCTTCAATTGCACATATCTTGACATTGAACCTTTCAGGCAAAGTTCTCATCATCTTACTGACAAGGCGCTCATTAGTAATAGGATCTCCTAACGCTAGAGCACAATTGGATAAATCAAGCAGTCTTCCATAATATGTCATTATGTCCTCAGACTCATGCATCCTAGTGTTTTCAAACTGAGTGGTTAGCATTCTTAGCTTAGAAGAACGAACACTAGCGGGTCCTTCACATAAGGTCTGAAGGGCCTCCCACACATCTTTGGCAGATTCATAATTTGCTATCACCCTAAAAGTATTTGCATCCAAGGCCTTATAAATAGCAGACAAGGCTTTCAAGTTAAAAGAAGCAGTGTTCCTATCATCATTGGTCCACTCAGATTCTTTGGTGATCTTGACATCACCATCCGAATCTACAGTTTTGGGAGGACTCCAACCATTTAATACAGCAAGCCACGCTCTTTCATCAATGGATTTGATGAAGATGCGCATCTTGACTTTCCAAATAGAATAATTAGCATTTGTGAGAGTAGGAGGACGAACCATGTTCTCATACTGAGAATCCATCACGACTTTTAAACAATCGACTCTTAGTGATATCAAGAGAAGGCTCGATACCAATTGAAAGAACGTGAAACCACGGATTCTCAATATGGGTCAATGTGATTGTCAATGTTGCAGTTGCGTGAATGTTGCAACAATGACAACGACAATGAGAACGTAAAGTATATCACAAATAATAGCAATGAAGTTTTGATTTCGAGACTTTAATTCAAGCGAATTTAGTAGACAGAAATTCACCAAAAACAATCTACAAGTTTGATACTTGTAGATCAAGCCTCGAGGCCACACAAATTATATTAAAAAAAACAAAAATGTTTTGTACTTAACAATCAACAAAAGATTCTCACAAGATATAGGATCTTGGAGAACCAAAAATCCCACATAAAACCTAAGCCAAACGTGGGAAGAAAGAAGGAAGATCTACTTCCAAAAGACAAAAAAAGAAGCAAAGAATGTAACAAGACTTCAATGGTTTGATGAAGCCGTTATTGTTGTGTTCTCTAAACCCTCCAAGCAGCCTTCACTGAAAGGATGAACTGCTGCAAATACACGCCGATTGCTCTCGAGTCTCAAGATATGGCTTTCGATGTAGTTTCTTTCAAATTCTTCAAGACACGCTTGCCAAAGATCCACTTCATTAAATAGCCAAAGAATCCTGCAAGCTCACGGCCAAAAGCAAACCAACTCCTACTAGGAAAGGGATTAACAAAAATTCATACAAGATTATCTTTCCTAGTAGGACTAAGATACATAGAATAACTAATTTATTTGCATAAATCTAGTTACCAAAAATGTGTTGCCTAAAAAGATTATCAAATCAATCTATTAAAAGAGTCCTAAACAAAATATATCACCTAAATAATCATTAACTAAAATAACATCCTTCTTTGACCAAGAAAGGTGAAAACAAGATAAAATAGGCTTCGCCTATTTTACCCTTACAGTTTCATTCTAAATAATTGTCCTCATTTTCATTTTTATCCGTTTTAAAATATTTTATCCATTCCGAGTAAAGCGTTCTTATTTGAAAATCAAACTTTTTTAAAAAAATAATATTTTTAAAAATAGAATTTTTAAGTGGAATATTTTGAAAATACAATAATGGACTCTTTGTTCAGAACGGATGAAGTAATTATTATATTTCAAAACTTTCTTTTTTAGTAACACACTTTTTAATTTTATCACTTTATTCTTATTTTTTCTACCTATTTAATTATGATTATATACACAAGAGTATTAAATAAATTCACACATTACACCAATATTTATAATATAATCAAATTTTTTAAAAACAATGTGTCGAATCAAAGATAAAGATTATTTAGAGATGGAGGTATTGCCTAAAAAAGATCGAACGTCACAAAACAGTTATCATTATGGAGTTTGTAAACTTGTAATGGGAAAGAAGACATCATTTTTTAAAATAGTTTGGAAAACATAAAAAAAGTGATATAATTGATGGGACCCTAAAAAAGAGGCTTTAAATTAGGTTCTTAGTAACTAATAAAGAAACCAAAAAAATTCCCAAAGATATGTTTATCTTGTTCTATAGTTTATTAGTTTTTGAGTTCCCTCTTGCCTTTTAGTTTTTACTTTTTAGTCACAAAAAAAAAATCTTTAAGCTTTTTGTGTTTGTTGCTGCGCCGCCATTGATCTTCTGATCTTCCTTTCTCATTTTAGTTCAAACCAAATAGGTTACTAGTTTGAATGATTAATTTGCATTTTGTAGTTTGAATGATTATCGTGTATTACATTGGTCATGGTTTCGCAAAGATGACGCATTGAAATTTATCATGAATTAATTAATTTTTTTAAAAAACATTCTTTAAAATATATATTGATCTAAAAATAAAGATTTTATCGTCTTGACATAGATTGATCAGTATAATTCATACACGATATTTAGAAAAAAAAAATTAATACTAATTGTAACAACAATATAATTTGTTTGAAAAAGAATTCACTTTAAAATTTAAAATTACGAACGGCATGTCGCTTCTTAATTCCTGCATATAATGAGTCATATATCTAAAATTTATATTTATTTTTCTCAGTTTTTATTTCGGTTCCCCTTCAAAAACATCATTTCGTTAACATGCGCCATAATAAAAAAGAAAAAAATGTTAATATAGTTTCAAAAATTATATATAGAGAAGTGAAAATACAATATTAATAAATAAAAATTAACGAGGCTATTTTTCAAAACGAATGGATAACGGAGGGAGTATGTCACAAACTAAGCTTGAGCACCCAACTCGCAATGCCCACCTGCCTACTCGATCCAACAAGGACTTAGCTCAAGTAGGTTTACCACATGTTAACCCAAAAGTTAAGTGGTCAGTTATAAGGCATAAACGAACCATCGTTCCCACTTCTATCCAATGCGTAAAAAAAAAAAACAGCTAATCATTTACTACAACGCGTTTGCTCCTATAAATCTACTTTTTTTTTTGAAGAAATAACTAAGTACATTGGTAAAATTTTGTTCAAGATGTTCAAAGAAATTTTTATTTTTGTTGTATATTCAAACCTAAGGCATCCATTTTCGACCACGGGATATTGTCAAATCGAATGACAATTTGACAGGTCAAATGATGGATTTTTTTTTTTAGTTTGAGACTAACGTAGTAATTCTTCGATTGAAGGTCGGATCCAAGCTAATTAAAAATATAAAATGTGATTCGTTCGGGTCAGTTTTGAATACGAAAATTGATCTACCAACCGCTGCCTAACATAAAATGAGTCAAATTGAGGCACTGTTAATAAGTCAAGTGAAGTTTTGCTAGAGACAGTTCCAGTCTTGGAAGATTCGGCCGATTTGTTCCTATCCTAAGGAATTTGCAAATTTTTTACCAAAATAAATAAATTCATCGTTAATATAATCGGAATTGATTGAAAAGGACAGAATACTTTAATTTTCAAACAGTAATTTTAAAAAATCAAACAAGGTTCAATTGTAAGGTGTTCAAGAGTGGGGAGGTTTTCAAGGTCCTTATAAAGAGATTCCAATTTCTGGAAATACCATATTTGAAGATAATATATGACTAATGTGACAGAGTGACTAACGTGATACTTTTTGTAAAGTAGGGTGTTCAAACTGTGAAAATTTGTAGTAATGTGAGATTAGTGGACTTTTCACAAAAATAGGGTGACCAAATTGAGAATTAAGCATATATTTAATACAAAGACTTATTGATTTTTATTTTCTTATAATTTATTCAATTTTAACTATTGATTTTTATTTTCTTATAAATTAATACTCTCTTCGTTTTCAAATTATCGTCCTCCTTTCCCTTTTCGTCTGTTTTAAAATAATCGTCTTCTTTCAAAACTTTCCCTTTTAGGAAAATACTTTTATCATTTTACTCTTACTTATTCTATCTACTTTAATTATGATTACATGTTCAAGAGCATTAAAGGAAACCACACATTTTACCAATATTTATAATAAAGTCAATTATTTTTTCTTAAACGATGTGTCGAGTCAAGGAGGACAATAATTAAAAAACGGAGGGAGTAATATTTATTTCTCTTTATTTTCTTATTGAATGAGATGCACAGGAAGTGGAGGTGATACAATTGTCTATGGAAGCTTTTAATGTTGTTAATCTTGACGAGTGAAACTCAAGTCTTACTGCTATTCTGCGAAACTACTTGTGCCTTTTTTTTTCATTAAAAGTTGTTTCTCAAATAGTAATCAACTTTGAATTGATGTTATAGGATTGATTGCTACAGTATTGATATTTTCTAATCTTTTGGTTAAGAATCAAGAAACGTATAAGACACAAATATGATTTTATATTTTTATTGAATTATTGTATTTTTTTTTTGGGCGCTACATACATTAGACTTTTCATTACATGTTTTTAGACTTTGAAATTGAATTATAAATTTTATAAGGGCTTGAGGCATGCCGGACCGAGCTAGCATTTTGATAGACCCGTTGAATTTCGGGTCGGGCCTACCCAGTCCATAAAATAGCTTTGGTCCACTGTATCTGGGTCGTGCCGTGCCATTGGTAGTTCTACCAGTCCGCAATTATTGCAAGTGTTTGTTTTCTTCTGAGCTCTCACTAGGCCTTTTGTACATCGTTTGCGCTAATTTGGCCCAAATGCAGTTGGGCTTTCATTTGGAAACCAGTTGGATGAAGGAAAGGCCATATAATTATTGAGCTCTTCGTAGCTACTTTGGTACAGGCTAAAATTGTTTACTCCCCTCTCCTTTTAAACCGTGGAAGAAATTCAGGCCGGTTCTTTTTGGGATATTTTCAATTACTAAGGTCTCACATGTTTTTATTTAACCGGTAAGTACACTTTTGGAAGTAAAATGAAGAAAATACAATTAATGAAATTAGATTACGAACACTTCAGAAATACAGTTTGTGCACTGATAATCCATTTTGTGCATAGGGAGTTATTGTGCATCGCAAAATAAAAATTAAGCTTCAAAATTTTCTTCAGGGGTAATTTATTGTGTGCATCGGGAAAAAAACTTATGAGTTGGGATTAATTGTGCATTGCAAAATTAAAATTGTGCATCAAAATTTTCTTTAATAGTAATCCATTTGTGCATCGGAAAAAAATTTGTGCATTGAGATTTACTTTTGTATTCGACTTCATCGGATGCAGAACTTTCGTTGTGAGTAGCTTCTTCGGTTCCAATTTCAAGCTTTTCTTCTATTTTGTGTTAGAGCATCTCCATTAAAGAGAATTCTTAATCCAATTCTTAGTTGGTTCCCACTGCCACCTATACATTTTAAGAATTTTATTCTCTAACAATTTTTCTTACCAATTGTTTTCATTCTTCCTCAATTTTTACATGGTTCCCACTACCAAACCATCCACTTTATTTACACTTTTTTTCATTTTTATATTTTTCAAACAAATTAATTAATTCGTAGATTGTTTAATAAATAAATAAATTTGTTTATAATTTTATGGATATATTGTAACTTCAAATATTATTTAGAAATAAAATAATTTAATCCATTTAGAATATTAATTGTAATATTAAATATTACAAATAAATTTTTAAAAAATATATTAATTTATAATTTTGACAATAAAACAAAAACATCAACCGTTCAAAATTCAAATTTGGAAACTTGAAAAAAAAAATTGATTAAAAATTCGGCAACAACAGTCAACAACCGTCCAATTGAAAAAAGCTTGTGGAAGACATGTGGGACCCACATGCCTAATGGCAAGGGGCAGTGCGCCTCACTCTCACTTCATTGGCTGTCTCTCTTATTTCTCTTTCCAATTCTTATTCAAGAATTTTGGATTAAGAATTTGGTAAAAATTGCTCCTAATGGTTGGGTGATTCTAACCCAAATAAAAATTGGGTAAGAATCACCCATTGGAGATGCTCTTAGAGCATCCACATTGTTTTTAATTCATCCCCAAATTTTTAGCTCGATCCCACTGCCATTTATACATTTTAAGAATTTCTCACTCTAAGAATTAATCTTTTCAATGGTTTTAATTCTTCCCCCATACTTACATAGGTCCCATTGTCAAATCATCCACTTTATTTACACCACTTTTTTTATTTTATACATTGCAAAAATCTAAGAAAAGAAAAGAAAAATGTAAGTGGCAGACATGAAGGTCCCACAGTGCAGAGCCGCTACCCTTCCTCACCCGCGCGTGTGAGGCACGCGTTCCACCCGGCGGTAGAGTGGCCTTCAGTCTCTCCCACTTGAATCTTTCTCTCTCTTCCCTTGCCTTACCTTGGCCGATTATTAACTGGGAATTCTTTGAGAAAATTATTCTTCAAGAATCTCCTACAATGGTTGAAATTCTTATCTTAAACAAGAATTGAGTATAAGAACATCCATTGTGGATGCTCTTAGGTTTTATGTATTTCTTTAACAGATAGATAAGGGGAAAAGGGATTGGAATAATAAGTTTGGGTTAACACTGGATTGAATCATGAGATTTTCCGGATTTCTTATTTTATGAATCATTGCCATGTGGTAGCATATTAGCGAGAAGATGTTTTTGGTAAAGTACCGTTCCGCCGATGCTTGGTAGGCTTCAGGATGAAATGTAAACCTAGATGAAGTGAAAGTATCTGTCTATCGACCATTGAGCATCCACAATGGTCACTTTCCAAGCTACTCTTCTAACACCTCGACGACCTCGTTTTCTATCTCATTTATACTTTTTCAACACTTCAAAAAAAGAAATCACTCCAATAAGTCCGTAGAAGTGGCTAAGCCCAAATAATTAGAGTCGTCAAAATGGGTTGGGCCCGTTGGGCAAGCCCGCCCTGCCATCTAAAAGAGGTGGGTTAGGTTGGTATTTCTTAGGCCCGCCACTTTTTTGGGCTGGCTCGCCTTGCCCCGCCAAATGGCGGGTTGAAGTGGGTTGTGAGATGACTCGCCCTTAAAGCTGTCAAAATGGGGTGAACATGTAAACACCCCCTTATAAATTTAATGGACTAACAAACGTTAAGTTTCCGTTAAGTTAGACGAGGGGCCAAAGCGTCAAAGAAAAATAAAAAATGCAAGAAGATGAATCAATGACAGAAGGGAGGAAAATTAAAATTTTGAAGAAGGCACATAGCGCTGCACTCCAGAGCCGTGGAGCTATGCCCTCCTTCCTAAAAAGGCGCACCTTCAGCCTTTTAATCTCCAGTTCGCGTACGGTGCATGTTCAAACCCTTCTGCGCATGGTACAAGCTCTCCACTCCAACCTCTCCCAGTAGCCCAGCCTCATCACTCCCTCTAAAAGAAGACCCTCGGCTCCCTCATTCGACACACCAAGGCTTCGAGCCTTCTCTTCTTTCTCTCCCGAAGAATCCTCTACCGCGAAGGTCCTCTCCTCCCTTGCCTGAGCAAGCGAGCCTCCTCCTCGCCCAAGCGAGCTGTCCTTACTCTGAGCAAGTCTCCTCTCTCCTCGCCCAAGCGAACCTTCCTTACTCCGAGCAAGCCTCCTCTCCTCGCCCGAGCGAGCCTTTCTTGCCCCGCAAGCCTCCATCCTTACCTCAGCAAGTCGATGAAAAAACCCAAATCCTACCGTTGCTTTGCCAAAATCTTGCCAAAACATATCCTACCGCCTTTGCATATTCTGGGCATAGCGCAGCACACCGCCTACAACAATGACAATAACAACAACAAAAGTAAAAAGACTTCCTTTCTTGGAAGGACATGGAAAGAAAACGTAGACCACCTAAGCCTAAGCGTACCGAGTTTAGAAAATGCAATTACAATGTAAATAATTGTTATTTCTTTTTGCAAGAGATAAGTTATATAGATATATCTATATTGTGGATCTGTAAATATCATTATTATCCTGTAAATATTATTTATAGAATGCAAATAGTTGTTATTTATTTTTCCTTCAAAAGTGTTACTTTTTGCTTGTAAAGTAACATAAAATAATTCACATAAATAGTTTGTTTTGTTATTATTGTTGTACAATTAAATAAATGGAAATCTTATTTTTTAGACTAAAGTGTATAAAATAAATTGAGAATACTGGCAAACCCATTATGAGACCGAAATGGTGAGTTAGGTGTCTAACCCCTTCCAAATTCATAACTTAGCCCCCCAACCTATATTTTCTGAAATAATTGATTTTTCTTTATTCATCTTTAAAATAGAGATGACGACTCTGTGCACACATTTTTAGAGTCCTTAATGAAGACGAGCATATTCCACGCGCTTAATGTTTTTTAAGCCCGTCACTTTTTTGGGTTGGCTCCCCCTTGCCAAATGACGAATTGAAGTGGGTTGTGGGTTGGCGGGGCACCTTGACAGCTCTAGAAATAATATTTAGGCAGCCTACTTTCAATTAACCAAGCCCAACAACAAAAAATCCTTCTAAGGCCCACTTGCTCCCCATTACTTACCCATTTCATTAAGAGAAGGGAGAAATTTGGGTCGGTCTCCTACCATGAAATTATAACCAGAAAAAATTTCATGATATTTTTTTTCAACCACTAAAGTATACTTTTGTGGATAAAATGATGAAAATACCCTTAATGATCAACAAACGGGCGCACAAAGCCCATGCCCAAAATTGGGCATCGCAAAGCAAAAGTCGTGCATCACAATAGATAGACAATTGAAGTCCCACCAAATTTGGGCATCACACTGAAGAAGACTGGTATCGTAATGGACAATTGATGTCCTACCAAAATTAGACATCTATATATATATATATAAGCATGGTAGTCTATATAGGGAAAAATCCCGCCAAAACTTTGTTTCCCAAAATAGAAACTCCAATTAACAAGAAATAATTAATGAATTCTTTAATTAAATAATTCAAAAACTTCCTTGAAACTTTGACCATCAATTATCTCAATTTGCACAAATTTTCAATTATCGGTTGTGTCAAACGGAAATGAATAAACACATTGTAAATGATGATTAATGAAAATGGATTAGTTCACAACATGAGCTTATCAAATATTGAAATATTATACTTAAAAAATCAAGTAAATCAAGAAATACCAAAAAATTGAGATATATAAAAACTATTGACAAATTCGAAGTAGTATGAATAAAAATCACCAGAAAAAATTATCTTTCGAGAATACTAAATGATTAAACTAGTTCGAAGATTTATCTAAAAGTAAATAACAAAAATCGATGTATAAAAAATATTAACAAATTCACAATAGATCTGAATGTCAAAAACATTTTTTTATACGAAATAATTTAACAAAATGTTTTTATGTGATTTCATTAGATCCGAATGAAAAATCACCGAGAAAATATAATCAATATTTTTCCCTCAGAAAAAAGTTGGATATTAGAGAAAGAGAGATGGATCGAGCAAGATATGGAGTGAGAAGACAAAAACTTACTGTGGTGTGGACGGTGAGTGTAAGAGAAATCATGAATAAGTGATATTTCCTGAGAGGAATGGAAAATAAGGGAGATTGCCAATGGGGTTAATTTCCTATTTTCCTCTCATTTTTTCTTCCTTTTTTGTGTGTGTAGTTAACGGGGGATTATTGAACCACGATAGCGTTTTGATTTTTTCATAATGTTATTATTTTTCGATGTAGTTCTTTATAATTAGTTTCCCTTCTTTTGTAGTATATTATTTTAATTGTTTATTACTTTTCATATAATGCAATTACTTTATGACTATATATTTACCATATTTTAATTTATAACAATGCTAGGTTTACAACTATTTTTAAAATTATTGCTACAATTGAGATTTAGTGAAGGAAAAAGTTGTATTTATTTTCTAAAAAAATGACTTTATTTTCTCAGATCTTAAATATACAAGTCTCTAATTTTTAAATCAAATCAAAACAAAACCGTTTTTTTTTTTTTTAATCGAAAAGTAGTTGCCTCCAACATTTTTTTTTTTTTTTGAAATTTTGTTTTTCTTCTTTGTTTCGCTTGAGTATAAGTTAATTGAAAAAATTATATGACCGTGCGTTTAATCGCACGGGTGTAAAACTAGTTGCAATGAAAAAGATAGGCATCATAATGGACAATTGAAGTCCCACAAAAATTGGGCATTGCAATGCACATGAAGTTTGAAAACAAAGTTTAAAGGTGTTAGTTGTCTGACACTAATGCACTAGTAGAAATCAAAAAGTTGAGGATTCTTCCATTGGCATGTCATAACTTTTGATTCCGGATGAACCACGAGACCCACCGCATATCAAATTGAAACTCTCGACGAGATCTATAAAACGCATCGGGTTAAACCCCACGACTTCTTCTCTTGTAATCTGCACAAGATATGTTCCTATGCCAAGGAACCATGCAACTGATACATAAAAGACCTTTGCACTTTATACATATCTTGGCCCCAGACCTTTCAGCACCTAAAAATGCAAATCTTGAATTCTCTAAAACTTCCATTTTAGACATTAAGGCTGAGCATTTTGGAAAAGGGCAAGAAACTTTCTCCGTGACAAGAAAATTTGTTTAAGCATTGTTAATTTTGTTTCTTAGGTTTTTTGTGATGCCCAATTTTTGCATTTTGATGCTCAAATTTAAGCTGATATTTTTACATTGCGATGCCCAAATTTTGATAGACTTCAATTGTACATTGCAATGCCAAAATTTGAGCTGAGATTTTTGCATTTCGATGCCCAAAATTTTGACATATTTTTATTGTGCATTGCGATGCCCAATTTTTGAATTGTGATGCCCAATATTTGAATTCCGATGCCCAAATTTGAGCAAGGGATTTGTCTTTCACGCGCCTTTTCTTCATTAAGGGTATCTTCATCATCCCCCCCCCCTTCCAAAGTGTACTTTAGCGGTTTAAAAAAATATAGGGGACCTAGGCAGTTATAATTTCACAAAAGTGAGTCAACCCACAATTAATCCTTAGGAGAATTAAATCCCTAAATTGGTTCTTTCTCTCCCAGTGGTTGTTTGACTCAGATACAAACAACACTTAAGGTTTATTTTTGTGTTGATTTTGGTTGGTAAGTTTCTATGCATGAACTCAACAATAATCATTTTCTATACAACTCTCTAAAAATCTCAAATCTCAACTAACAAACCTAAAAGTATTACTAATGTGAATGTGAATGTGATTGTGAAAATAAATTAGCTACTACCTAGGATTTATATAGTTTTTTGAAAATAAAGTTTCTTCAATACAGCCGTGGATATTACGTGTTAACCAAATTTGTTCACATTGTGGATAACGATATCAATATTTCACAACCAAATTTGTAAAATTTCATTTTAGTGGTAGGACGCATTTTACATAAGATCGAATCCACATTTGCAGTGAAGTGCTTCATTTTAATTGAATGTGAACGAGGAGAAAGAAATTGTCATGTATGATTGAGGGTGCTAATTTCCCACAACCACATAAGATAAAATACACATTTGCATTGGTGATGCTCTAACAACAAATATATTTTTCATCTTTTTTATTTCTATTTTCCCACTACAATTGGAATAAAATAATTTATATTTTAAATTTATATTTTAGTAATTTCAATTAACTTTCTAAAAACATATGCCAGCCAAGGGGATTTACTTTTCAAAATTTATATTTTAGTAATACTATTTCTCCGCCAAAATTGGAATAAAATGTTACCCCATCTGTGCCGGACAGAGTTCTCGTTTAAAAGTCATTTTTTTAAGAAAATGATATTTTTAGTAGCCCATTAGTAATAAAATGTATGAAAAATTGCGGGTCGGTCCACTTTTTAAAGTATTTAATCGCTACAGTATACCATTTTTATTTTCAACGGGAAAAAGTCACTTTTAGTGGCAAAATAACTACGATACCCTTAATAAATTGTATGCGCGTTACGAATGTCATTATTTTTGCACCGCGGTACAATTAAAATTTGTGAATCACGGTACAAAAAGTGACTAGCAAATTAAACTTTGAACCGCGATGCAAAAATTAATACAATGAAATTTATGAATCGTGGTGCAAAAATATATTAGGAAATTAAACTTTGAATCGTAGTGCAAAAATAATGTAATGAAATTTATGAATCGCAGTGAAAAAATACACTAGGAAATTAAATTTTGAACCGCGGTGCAAAAATAATGCAATGAAATTTATGAATCGCGGTACAAAAATAGACTAGGAAATTAAACTTTTGAACCGTGGTGCAAAAATAATGCAATGAAATTTATGAATCGTGGTACAAAAGCATAAAAAACCAGTTCACGTCCTCCACCTTCTTCTTCATTCTCCTCTGTCATAAGCCTTCTTCTTTCTCCTCCTTTGTCTCAACTGAAAAATCCTTCAATCCAGCACAGATCCCCGTTTCGTTACGCACAATCGTGATTTTCGAATCTAAAGTGTGTTGCCGGAGCTGTTGAAGAAGACGATGATATTTTTGGAACAATATTTCGAAAAGTGGTCTTTTGCGGTTGAAAAAATAACTGTGAACTTTTGGGGTTATAAACTTTAAAAAAGGGACCGGCCAGAATTTTCCCCTAAAATGTAAGGGTAATCAACCCAATGCTTGAGCACGTACAGCCCGCAGTGCTCATTTGTGTCCGGCTCAAAGTGCATGTGCCTATGTGCTGATACACAATACTGGGCTTGAGAGATCTTAGATGGCCGTGGGCTCGGGTACACCCGGACCTTCAAGTTTTAATGCCAACCTAAGCCCGGCCCAACCCATCATCACATTAAGTTTTTAAATTTTAAATATATTCTACTATTACTCTATTGCCTATTAGTGTCTATTAGATAATAGATATATCATATACATTATATATAATTATATATAAACAAAATCATAATATATTACACATAATCTACATATTACAATAAAGAAAGTTAAGAAACTCAATAGTCAATAATAATTATAATATACCAATACAAAAGGCCAAAAGGGAAAGTGGATGTGTAACCCTAAAATCGAATTCTTTTCTCATTTCAATTTTCTAATACCTTCAAACTCTTCGGTCTTCAGTACCTTGAGTCCTTGACCCTTCGGGCTTCGGCAGAATCGACAATTCCCAGTTCCCACTTCGCAATCGCCGCTACCCAATCTAGTTTCTCATCGTCGACACTCGGCACCAATGTCAGCAGATTAGGAGAGGCAACCGCTGGCAGCGCCGCAACAGAGCAATCAACGCCATCACCATTCATCAATGCACCCCTTGCCGTCGCCATCGTAGGCTCACGCTTCATCGTCGTAGCAGGTTAGTTAAACTTAATCATGCTCTCTCTCTTTGTCTCTCTGTCTTTCTTCCTCTGTCTCTGTCTCTGTCTCTCTCTCTCTCTCAATTTCTATCTCTTATAGTAAATTGAAAAACATTTATAGTGAACTAGATTAGTAGATTGCAAGATGTTCATACTTGATACTTGATACTAGGTTAGTAGGTTGAATTTTTTACTTTTTTTTACTTCTTTTAATTATTTTCCTCAATTTTTCTTTGCTGCCCTATGTAATATGTATTACTATTATTTGATTTATTTCCAATTATGGTTTTGTTTTGTGTTGGGGATTTTGCATTTATAGTTTGTTTCCTTTATTTTATTTTATTTCTGGTTAAGGTTTTGTTTCCTATAAAGTTGTTTTTTAATAAAAAAAATTGTTTATTTTGCCGACCCCAATTGATTGGGGCTAAATTATAAATGTTATTGATATATGGTTTTTGTGCATATTCACTGTTTGGATTTGGAGAAACTAGCTAACTAGGTGTCATGGTTTAGGTTCTACTGCCAGCCTGCCATGACTTTTAAAATTATATTACTGTAATTTTAAAAACATGAAAATTAATCGAAGAGCCCTTCAAGCCCGTGCTCACCCGTGCCCGTCCAATGCCCGTTCACTGATGCCCGTGGGCTTGTCTATGGTACTGGGCTTTTTAAAATGATGTATGTTGCCATATGGGCCTATACCGGGCATTACCAATGCTCGCGGGCTTAGGCCCTGTGTACACCCCTAATAAAATGACACTTTTATGTCTTAATTTATAAAGTAAATTATTTAAGTGGAACATCCTAAAATGGAATTGTGGACTTTTTGTCCGGAACGGATGTAGTACAAAACCTAAGTGGAATGTAAGTGCATGGAGGAAGACATATGAACTACGTATCCGCTCATGAAAGTAGAAAGAGTATGAATTCAACCCAAGGAGTTGAAGAAGCTCAAATATTATATGAAAGATCATGGTTTTAGGTAAGTCTGCAAAGTGGAAAGGAATGGAAGAAAGAGTAACCTTTTGTAGAATAAAACAATTGATAGGAATAATGACATAGGCCTTTCCATTGATTGAATCACCTATTTACATAGAAAGTTACAATTATGGTTATACTAGAATTAGGGTTACATGAATCCTTTACAAGGAAGGAGTTATACAAGGAAAGGAACTATAAAAGGTAATTACTACTAAACAATAATCACAATAATAAATAATTTTATTCTCTAATATGCCCCTGTAAGATGGACGACCATGAGGAGAGACCAATCTTGTGAAGTAAGTGTTAGACCTGTTGGCGAGCAAATGGCTTGGTAAGCGCATCGACCAGCTGTTCGGTCGAGGAGACATGAGAAACCCAAAGCTGTCCGTCTTGGACCTGTTAGAGAATGAAGTGAAAGTCAAGTGCCACATGTTTCATGCGAGTATGAAAGACCAGGTTGGAGCAAAGTATGGTGGCACCTATATTGTCACAATAGATAAAAGGTAGAGACGAGGAAGAAAGGCCTAGTTTGACGAGAAGAGATCAGATCCAGCAAACCTCAGCAATAGTAACGGCCACAGCCCGATATTCAGCTTCAGTCGAGGAGCGAGTAGGGGTGTAAATCGGAACCACGGAACCGAACCAAACCAAACCAAACCAGTCGGTTTGGTTCGGTTTTGGTCGAAGATGGTTCGGTTTCGGTTTCAAAAATTGGAAAACCACGCGGTTTGGTTCACGATTTTTGGTATCGAACCAAACCAAACCAAACAAACCTATATATTTTTATTTATTTACTATATTATATATATTATATTATATTTATTAACTATTTTGAACATTTGATTTATACATTATATATATATATAGACACATACTAAACCAAATAAAATCTTGATAGTTGGAGAACTATTATTTTTTCCATTGTTTGTGTTTATTTTAGAATTTGTATTGTTTTATTTTTGATAATTTGTTATTAGTAGGTTATTTCCTAATTTTGATGTTAATTCAAAATTAAAATCTTATTTTATTGTTATTTTTAATGTTGGTTAATTTCATTAAAAATAATTTATATAAACCACAAAACCGAACAAAACCAAACCAAACCGAGTGGTTCGGTTCGATTCGGTTTCAAGTTTTACTCGGTTTGGTTTGAGATTTTTGGAACCACTGGGAGGCGGTTCGGTTTGTGGTTTTGGCATAAACCAAACCAAACCGAACCACTTACACCCCTAAGAGCGAGCAATAGTGTGTTGCTTCTTGGAGCTCCACGAGATTAGGTTGTGGCCAAGGTAGACTCTAAAGGCACTAATGGATGTATAGTCATCTTTGTTACCTACCCAGTCGGCATCAGTGAATGCATGTAGAGCTAGGGGAGACTGTCGATAAAGCAATATACCATTATCAATGGATCTACATAGATAACAGAGGACACGTTTGGCCGTATTCCAGTGCTCGGTGGTCGGCCTATACATAAACTGAGATAGTTTGTTGACCGCATAGGTGACATCAGGGCGAGTAAGGGGAAGGATATTGAAGACTCCCGATCACAGCTCGAAACTATATGTAGGGTCAATGAGAGCAGTGCCCGACTAGAGTGTCAGCGTAGGCGAGATAGCAAGGGGAGTAGCCACTGGACGAGCATTTGTCATGCCCGTGCGAGCAAGCAGATTTGTAATGTAACCGTTTTGGGAAAGTAGGAGACCACTTGGTCGCTTAACAACTTCAACACCAAGGAAATAGTGAAGGTCACCAAGGTCCTTGTGCAAGAAGCGAGCATAGAGATGAAGGTCTGAACAGCAACGGGTTGGTTCCCGGTGATAATGATATCATCCACATAGACAAATAAATATATGGTGGTGCCCCCTACATTAAGTATAAACAGTGACGTGTCGGCCACAAAGTTGTTGAACCCGAAGGTGAGAAGAAACTGTCACAGCTCATTATATCATGCTCGCGAAGCTTGTTTGAGGCCATAGATAGCCTTGTGAAATCGACAAACATGCTGAGGGTTGTCCTTATCGATGAAGCCAAGAGGTTGAGCCATGAAGACCTCCTCGGATAGAGTGCCTTGGAGAAAGGCATTGTTCTCATCCACTTGTCGAAGAGCCCATCCTCGGCATACAGTCAGCGATAGAATGAGTCGCACAGTCGATGCCTAGTCGCTGGTGAAACCCCTTGGCAACTAGGTGAGCTTTGTAGCGGTCATTGAAGCCATCAACATGATGTTTGATGTCAAAGATCCACTTACAGTCAACAATATTGCGAGCCCCAACCGAGGGAACCAGATCCCAAGTACCATTCTGAGTTAAAGCATCATATTCTTCCGACATGGCCTGACGCTAGTTGACATATTTGAGAGCTTGAGTGGCACATGTGGGTTCATTGTCCGCTGCTAGTTGAGCTGAGAGACTAAGTTTGGTGAGCGACTTGTAAATGTTATTCTTGGCGCGAGTAACAATTGTTGAGGTACCAGTAGCAGCGGGCACATGAACTAGGGCAGCGGTCACAAAAATATCCACAGGTGCAGCGGGCACGAGATTGTCCTTAGCCAGGTTGCAAGGTGCCGAGGATGAGCTAGCAGTGGATTGAGAGCTGTCTTCAGGCAGGGTGCTAGGTATAGAAGAGGGTTGAGCAGTATGCACAGGGCTGGTAGCAGGCATAGTACTGAGAGTGGGCAAGGTACTTGCTGGGTGAGGTTGATATATGGGGGAGCTGAGATCAACCACGTTCTCATTAGTGATAGGAGTAACTAACATGGAGTCACTGGAGCAGGTAGCAGACGGGTGTATGAAGCTGGAAGCAATTCATGCATAGGTAACCAAGTGGCTCCAATTGAGTCATTAGGGTGAGCAAGGTGGGTGTCAATGTTGGCCATGAGAGATGTGGACTCAACAAATCGAACATGACGCGAGATGAACAACTTAGTTGTGTTCGGATCGTAACAAAAATAGGAACTTTAAGTGAGCGAGTAACCAGAAAGACACATAGAGTGGAGTGAGGTGCGAGTTTGTGGGCGGAGTGTGAGAACCTCATTTCGAACCTGCCCTCGTAATGAAAACGAGTAGGTTTCAAAACTTAAGCGCGTGGAATACGCTTGACCTCGTCGTGGACTATAAAAATATGTGTGTAGAGTCGCCACCTCTATTTTAACGATAAGCAAAAAAAACCAAAAATACTAGAAAATGTGGGTTCGAGGGCTAAGTTACGAGTTTGGAAAGGGTTAGGCATCCAACTCGTCCTTTCAGTCTCAAAATTTGGGTTTGCTAAAAAAATGCTTATTTTAGTCTATAAAGTTTTGTGTGTGTGTGTGTGTGTGTGTGTGTGTATATATATATTGGAAAATAAAAAAGATTTATTTTAAACATTATTTGGGCATAATAACAACTATTTTTATAATCTATAAAACTATACTAGCAATACAACCCTATTTTTTTAAAACAAGAAATATTAATTTGGACAAAGAAAGTATTATAATTTTTGCTATGGTTAAAATATAAATAGAAAAGAAACTAATCAGAGTATTATGTACAAATAAAATATTTACAAACTTAACAAAATGTAAATATCTACATTTTATCTATCTTAATTTAATATAACTGCAGGAACAAAATAATAGGTCAATACCTATCTCTTGAAGCGTGAGTATCTGAACCCGGTAGACCTAGGCTTAGGCGATCTACGAGTGTTTCCCTTGTCCTTCTGAGAGAGGAAGTTTTTTTTCTTTTGTTGTTGTTGTTGTTGTTGTGGTAGGTGGGTATGCTGCGTTATGCCCAGAATAGACAAAGATTGTGGGATATGTTTTGGCAAGATTTTAGCATAACAACGGTAGTATTTGTTTTTTTGATCGACTTGCTGGGGCAAGGATGGAGGCTTGTAGTGAGCAAGGAGGGCTCACTTAGGCGAGGAAAGGATACGTTTATGGATATAAATGACTCCAGAAGGAAGTGGATGGAGGGAAAGCCCCTTGTTTTTCTCTTCTTTCTTTTCTTTTCTTTTCTTTTTCTTATATTCTCTCTCTCTCTCTTTTTTTTTGAGAAAATCAAGGGCATAGAATATGAGGATGACTCTACAGTACAAGAAAGAGAGCCGAAATTCAGAGTTCACTTTATTACCGAGCATCACCAGGTTGGTTGGTTATGGACCCTGTTTGGTAATTATCTTTTGATACTTTTATGTGTTTTAGCAAGGAGTTCTATCTTTGACTCAGATCACATTATAACCGATTGAAGCAGAGCTGTTGATAGCAACTGGTTTGAGGTGTACTATTTAAGCTTTCGGAGATGGATTGGTTTTGAGGTTAGAAGGTTTCTTCACGGATTTGATTCTGTTAAAAGGCGATCAATAATTTGATCGTTGGTTGGCTTTTCAGGCTGTGGATTCTAGATGGATAATTGGCCTTTTGGTTTTGGTTTTTGACTTTGGGTATGGCTTTGGCTTTTGATATAGCTTTGGCTTTGGCTTTGGCTATGGCTTTTGTTTCTGATCCACACCTGAAGAAGTATATATGTGTTGTTTTTTTCCGAGAAGCCCCATAATTAGTTTGGGTAAGAGGGAGATAGACAAATGATGGGCTTGCTCCAGAGATTTTTTTTCTTTTTTTTTCTTTCTTCTCTCTCTTTTTCTTCTTTTTCGTCAAAGCATCATCATAGCAGTTGGGGAATGTCATCTCTCCTTTTGAGACAAAGGGATAACCATTCTTGGTGGATTAAAAAAAAGGCGAAATAGCCCCTAGTTTTGGGAAGCTGGATTATGAGGATAGTTGTTTGGTTGGGGACATTGGAAGGTCTTAGTTTTTGGTAAGGAATTTCGACACATGGTGGGCTAAAAAGAGGTTTCAAGTTTTCAAAGGGGTTTTGGTGCTTATGGTAGATAGCCCAAGTACGCTACTAACAGCTCGGTCGCAATGGGTCGAAGGTGATTTCGGTCAAGACAACTTGCCTGCTTTGAATTTCACGTGTTCTTAAAAGTTTGCGGGTCCATATCTTCTGGATGACTCATTATCAACTCATGTAGATTTAAGCATTTTTAAGCGAGTCGATTTATCATCCTTAGAAAAAAACCTCTCCAGGGATACTTGGAAATAGGTAACCTGAAAAGGAAAGAGGAATATGGAAAATCTACGAAAACCGACGCTGAGTTGAAAAAAGGTTGCTTCTTGAAGATTTTATTTGACAAGAAGGAGGTTCGAAAAATTTCTGGAGGTGTATACAAAAGGGTATTCCAGGGTTCTATGAGTCTTTGAGGCTTTTCCTTGTCCTTCCCTGAGTGACCAATAGCTTCTTGTACTAAGTTCTACCCTATCCAAATTCTTTCTCAATGTTGTTCCTTGGGTGATGCTTGGTGACTTTTTATCAGAATCAATTATGGGTGCGGCTTCTCGATGATTTTATCATTGATAAGGTTTTGGATAGCATTCCTGAGTGAGAAGCATTTGTCGGTGATATGACCACTGGATTGGTGGTATTCACAGTACTTGTTGTGGCTCCATCTGGCGGGTAATGGGTTTGGAGGTTTGTTGTTTTCAAGGGGCTTAAGGACTTCTTGTGCTGTTAACCCTTGTAGTATCAGTGACATTGGGGCATACAATTCATCGTAATGCCTTCTGTTTCCTTCGTAAGGTCCTATGCAGCTTCTGTTAGTACTATTGCTTCCTTCAGCATAAAAGGAAGACTTATTTGTCTCATATGACCATGGCACATTACTGTATTTACCAGTTGGAATTCTTTCTACAATGTTGACTTGATGTAGATTCTTCTTCTGATTCAGAGTAACAAAATGAACTTGGAGGCGTATCAATTTCTAGGGACCCTTTACGTATATCTTCATCAATACGATTTCCTATTTCGACAATGGTATTGAAATCACCGTAGGGAAGATACCTCATACGTTCAAGATAAATTGGCTGGAGGTTTTTTATAAACAACAAATGGATCAAATGCGTCAAATGGATCAGGCGTTTCCTCTTCCAAAGTTGGCGTATATCTTCATCAATACGATTTCCTATTTCGACAATGGTATTGAAATCACCGCAGGGAAGATACCTCATACGTTCAAGATAAATTGGCTGGAGGTTTTTTATAAACAAACGAGCTGATTCAGATGGATCAGGTATGTCCAAAGTCTAGGCAACTTTCCTCTTCCACCTGGCTGCAAAGTCTACAAAGGTTTCATTTTCTTTTTGGGTGCATGCCTCAAGTTCTCTTATATTTTCAGAGGTGGTATTGTCTTTGTACCTCTTTAGGAACTCTTCTGCTATTTGGTCCCAAGTGCCCATGGTGCTATCATCTGCTAGCATTAATCATTGCTTAGCAGCCCCTACCAAGGTAAGGTGGAAATTGGAGGTCATAGCTTCAAAACTAGCCCCTATTGACTGCATGCCAGTAGAATAAGATTTTAGGTGGGAGATAGGGCATTCAGTCCCATCGAATTTTTCTATGTCGGGCATTTTGAATTTTGAGGGTAGTATGGCTGAAGGTTGCAGTGTTAATGCTCGCGTAGAAAATTCCCCTTTGTTCAAGACCTTGTGCACCATACTTTTTAAGTTCTCCATGTCTGCCTCTATTTTGGTGGGAGGAGGTGCTGGGTTTTGGTATAGGTTGGAAGGATTATGAATAACTGGGTTCATTCATGGCTGCGGTATTTGGTAAGGATTTTGAGGAGGTATTTGGTAAGGGTTTGGAAGAGGTAGGTTGTTTATGGGAGCTGGGTTTTGGCATACGTTGGAAGGATTGGGAGCGGCTGGGTTCATTTCTGGCTGCGATATTTGGTAAGGATTTTGGGGAGGTGGAATATTTGCAGCTTCTGCCTGACGACCAAAATCATTGATTGGTAGATAGGTAGTTACTTGTCCTGGCTAGGTATAGCTTTTGGGGTCCATATATGAATTGTTTTGGAGTGGGTTAATGATGGAAAATGGGAGGCCATTTGGATTTTTAGGGTATATGGGTGTTTGGGAAAGGATATGGTGGGCTTGGTAGGAAAGGGTTGAAAGTTTGGTAATAAGTATTTGGTGAGAAATTGGTGATTGGGGTGCTGGCGGTGAGTGAAAGGTTAGTGTTTGGCTGAGGGTTTGGGTTTAGAAGAGCATGAGAAGTAGATGCTTCTTGAGGGGCTGCAGGGAAAGTGGTTCCCTCACCACTGGGCTTTAGACCTTGCATGAGTTTTGCCATCTGGCTCATTATACGATCATTCCATGCATCCAAATTTCGATATAACCATTGCTTCATGGACGGAGTAGGAGTGTGCCCCGAAGCCCCTGTATCAGTACGTGCTGTAGATTGTTCATTTTCGGCGGCCATTTTGTCCAAATCTGTATTTTCAGAGCTGATTCTGATATTTTCTGATCTGACCTCTGTGCCTGTTTCCCATATCAAACGACCGGTACTATCTCTGCCTTTCCAAACTTAGGCCAGGTTTCTGAGGAAAAGGGTTTGAAGGTATCAGAAGGGGTTGGCTGAAGGCTTTCTAGGTTATGAGTACAGTGTGCCTTTATTAATATTTTTTTTATTATTATTATTCATTTTCCTAAAAGTGATCGGACAAGCACCCGCTTTATTTTGACAGTCTCAAGACTATTCCTGGAATAGTGGATTCTTTCTCCAGAGTATAGGAACTTTGTATTCCACCTGCCTTTCTGTAGACACCCCAATTTCGTACCCTTGGTATGTGACATGACATAAAATATCAAGACCTGTTAAAACATTAACAAATGTCAAGTTACATGGTCAAAAGTGCAAAAGGACAAAACATGATGCACAAAAGGACGAACTGCAGAGACCAAAAGTGCACAAAAAGAGCATAGTTTGAAAATGGGCATGGCCAACCCCAAAATTGGGCATGGCGCCCAAATTTCATGGGCTTGGCGCCCAATTTATTTCATTTGCGCTCAGTTTTCTTCAACGGTACACTTTCATTTGCCGCAAAATACAGATGCTCCAGCGCAGTGTACAATCAAATGATGCATGAAGAAGGAATTTTAATTCATTCGGTGTCCTCAGTTCAGCCTATAAATAGAGGCTCTCGGCTCCTCATTTCAACAGAATTCCTTCGATAAAATTCTCGCGTTATCGTTACGCTGGAGAAATAGAGAGCGATGTGAGATAGTGAGCGATCACCTCAAAAAGCATCGAAACTCTGCCAAACCTCCTCCAAACACAAAACCAATAGGTAGAAGTGAACCTTAGACCCCCAGCTAGGTATCCACCCTTTTTCCCCGGTCCAAAAATCGTGGAAAGAGCAGTTGTTCTGCCCGATTTAAAAGGCCAAATCAGCCAGAAATAAGCCGTTATTCTGTCCGATTTCAGCCTACCTCAAGCCAACAAACAACCAAACACAAACAATTACTCTGCCCAAATCCCTAGGCCAAAAGTAACTTTCAGAAGCAATCACGCTGCCCAAATTCACACAACACACAACACACAACAACAACAAAAAAGACTCACTCTCCCTGAAGGACAGAGCGAGCACACCCTAGGCTGTCTGTAAGTTTTATTTTAAAGTCTTTCATTTTGTAAAAGTATTATTTCCAATCCGGCCCAATGTAAATATATAAGCAGTTGTGCTGCCCGGAGTTAGTTAGGAAATAATACTAAATATAGCCGTTATTATGGTCAAATATTTTCAGATATATTTGTAATTATTTGCTTTATTTATTCATTAAAGTCTTTACTTATAAAAGTATTATTTCCAATCCGGTCCAATGTAAATATATAAGCAGTTATGCTGCCCGGATTTAGTTAGGAAATAATACTAAATATAGCCGTTATTATGGCAAAATATTTTCAAGTATATTTATAATTATTTGTAAAAGAGACCGTTGCAAGTCTGTAAATAATGTAGATGTAACAGATGTATTTGTAGGCAGTTAATGCTTTATTTATCTGTTAAATAAATATAACAAAAAGCATACTTTAGCCAAAAACCGTTTTGAGACCGAAAGGGCGAGTTGGGTGCTTAGCACCTTCCCAACACGTAACTTAGCCTCCGAACTCATTTTCATTATCTCTGGTTTTCTTTTTTTGGTTTTGCTTTATTTATTCCTTAAAATAAAGATGGCGACTCTAAAACATTTTGGATCCAGTGGGGCCTCGCAACATCTTTCTTTGCACTTTCACGTTCTCCCCTAAAAAAGGGAGAATGAGAATGGAAAGGTGATGTATTTCTATGTCATGGTATCCCCTAAACAAGGGATAACTTGACGTAGAAAACCCAAAACACCCATAGTGATCCGAGATAGGCCATAAGGCTATTTTTAATAAAATCCATAGTGGGGGCGTCGCAATATCCTTTTTTGCACTTTTCCGTTTTCCCCTAAAAAATGGAAAATGGGAATGAAAGGGTAATGCATTCCCATATCCTGGTATCCCCTAAAAAAGGGATAACTTGATGCGGGAAACCATGAGTTCCCATATTGGATACAAAATCCACTAAAGGCAACCGAGGCACATTCCAACGTGCTAACATAGACAGCACTCCTCTCGCACTTTTGATTTCGTCTTCCCCTAAACAAGGGAGGGTGGAACGAGAGCATTAGATGTCACCGCATCCGCACGTACGCGCACCCCTATCCAAGGGCGCGCGGGGCGCGGGAGCACTTTTCCCAGGAACCCACACTTTCGACTCCCTAAGATCGGACTGATCCCAGGCGAATGACCTATACTCTTTTTGGGATCCACCATTCAAAATGGTCTAGGTCGAATATCATACAAATTATTGGTCAGCCCCTGTGCATTTCGTTATTCATATATGTTTTTCCTCTCTTTTTTTTTCGCTGCACAGAGATTGGTCAATAATTTAGAGATATAAAAACCGATCGGTCCATGAAATGTCTTGAGAAACTATATGCAATTAACGTTGGGTAATGCAGGGGGTAGGCTGGCCATGGTGTAGGGTAACAATTCGGAATATTTGTATGTGCGTGCACGTGTGTGCGGTATCTAAAAAGCAGTAAAATCTTCTCTCTCTCTTTTTTCAGATATAAGGTAATAAATAAAGCAGATATAACATGTCTTTCTATTTTTTGTAGATTTTCTCGGCTGATTAGTTTGAGTCCCGTAAAGGACGGCGCAAGCAAATAACGACCATTCAGAACAAGAAATAGAAAGAAAAGTGGGGAATCTATCTTTTCCTATTAATTACAAATTGGTCCTAATCCCCAAAATAAAATGACATAATGAAATAATATTTACATTTTTTCCTTTTTTTTGCAAAATAAATAAAGCAAGCAGCATAATAATAGTATAAAACAAAATAAGACAATAATAAAATAAAGCCCCCCATTTTTGTTATTCTGCCCGAACTTCTATATTATTATTTTTTTTGTATTCGTAACGGGACTCGAAACGAAGCGGATGCAAGTTTCACGGTTATATGTACAAATATATATAGATATATAAGAACGCAATATTTAGATTGTTAAAGAAATATAATAAGCATATTTTAGCCAAATAGAAAAGAAAACTTGATTTCTTTCTTTTTTTGAAAAATGAGTCTAGCCCTCCGTTTTTTAAAAATAAAAACGACGTCCCCAGCAGAGTCGCCACTGTGAGTGCCCTGTATTTTTCTGTATCTCATCTTCCCTTGTTTAGGGGAAAACAAGATTCAGAAAAGACAATGCTCTTTTCATTCCATCTTCCCTTATTTAGGGGAAAACGAAATTAAAAGTGCAAAAAGAACATTGCAAAGAGCGCGTTGGAATACGTCCGGCCTCACTGTGGACTCAAAATATTGTAACAGAGTCGCCATCTTTATTTTAAGGAGAAATAAAGAAAAACCAAATGTAACCAGATTTTGTAAAAGGGTTCTGAGGCTAAGTTACGAGGTGGGAAGGTGTTAGGCACCCAACTCGCCCTTTCGGTCTCAAAACAAGTTTTTTTGCTAAAATATGTTTTTATTATATTTATTTAACAGATAAAAAAAGTATTTAAACATATATATCTGTATCTATATTTTTACAAACTTGCCACAGTCTCCTTCCAGGAGTTACAAATATTTGCCATAATAATGACTCTTTTTAGTGTTATTTTCTTATAGAAATCCGGGTAGTATAACTGCTTATATTTATTACATCGGGCCGGCTTAAATAGTATTTTTTTAATAAATAAAACTTTATATAGATTACCTTTTGAAGCGTGGGGGCTTTATCCCATACCAACTAGCTTCTAGTAAATTTTAGAGTGTGCTCGCTCTGTCCTTCCGGGAGAGGGAGTCATTTTGCTGTTGCGGAGATTCGGGTAGAGTAACTGCTTCCGAAAGTTGCTTTCTGGCCTCGGAAACCGGGCGGATCAACTACTTGATTTTGTGCTTATGTTTGTTTGTTGACGGCAGAAATCGAGGCAGAACAACTGCTTGCTTTTTACGGATTTGGCGTCTGGATTTCGGCAGGGCAATTGCTCATTTTGAGATTTTTGAACCGAAGGAATAGGGTGGAATCCTAGCAGGGCAACTAGATTTCACTTTGATCGGTTGGTTTTGTGTATGGGGGAGATTTAACGAAGCTTCGAGGCTTAGAGGATGGATTTCTCTCAGAGCGATCTCTCAGAACTCACTGCGGAGGCTTTTTAACTGCGTGCGATGGCTGTGTGCGGAGAGTGTGGAGTGAATTTTCACAAGCCGGGGCTCTCTATTTATAGGCCGAGATTGGGATTCCTTCGTCCTTAAGTTTTATCATTCTGTGCTTCACCGGCTTGTACCATGCGCTTGAGAGATTGTACCGGAGGCAAACTGCAACAGTGCACAGAGCACTTGGGCGCCGCGCCTGGTATGGCCATGGATGGCGCCAAGGGTCTTTTTACTGCCTCTTTTTGACACTTTGGCCCCCCCGTATTTCACTGTTTGCGCATCCTGCTTTTTCTTTTTCATTTTAAACCCTGTAACTTGACATTCGTTAATTTTTAACAGGTCTTGATATTTCGTGTCATGTTACATATCAGAGGTACGAAATTGAGGTGTCTACACCCACCATCACATATATACGCCCTCACTCACACACACACTCACATATACTCCTCCATTCTCATCGTCTCCCTCTCTCTCAATCAAACTCACATATACTACACTACTCTCACCTTCCCCCTCCCCCTAACACACACGCATACACAACTCACACACACACACACACAACATGCATATACACAACCCGCACACACACAACACACCCTGTCGTTAGGCTGTCCGGTTTCAGACAACAAAAACAATAAATACAAGTAGTTGCTCCGCCCAAAATCAGACACAACATATAACAAATACAAGCAGTCGTGCTGCCCAAATTCTACAAACTACCACTACCTTTATCCATTCTAGGTAAAGCGCAACACTCCGCCTACACAACAACAAACAACAACAAACAAACAAAACAACAAAAAAGACTTCCTTTCCCGAAAGGACAAGGGAAGCACATGTAGACCGCCTAGTGGATATAAGCCTAGGCATATATGGGGTTCAGACACTCATGTTCCAAGAGGTAAGTTCTGTCCCCGTAGTTATTTATTATAATATACTAATTAAATATAGATATTTAATTAAGCAAGTTCCCTTTTTGTTTATACTTGAATATATAATATAAATAGTTAAAATGTAGATATTTAACTAATTTCTTTCATCTCTTTACTTTAATGTAATAATAGTTACATTTTCGTTCTGTTTAAATTAGTTTCATTTCCTTTCTTACTTTAATGCAATAATATTTACATTTTCTTCTGTTTAAATTAACTTCTTTTCTATTCTTACCTTAAATAAAATAATGGTTATATTTTCCTTCTATTTTAATTAGTTTATTTTCTGTATTTACTTTAATGTAAAGTAGTTGTATTTCTTTGACAGTTTAATTAGTTTCTTTCATGCTTATGCATGCAAATATAAATAAAGTTTGTACTAGCATAATTATTTTATTCCCAAAATAGCTTATAAAAAATGTTGTAATTATTCTCTAAGTTGTATTATTTCAGTTGTATTTTTTTTCTTTTTTTAATAAATGTAAAGTAATCTCTTTTTAATTCCTTTATATATATATAAATGTTTTGTTCTAAGCCAAAGTGTATAAAATAAAATAAGCATATTGACAAACCCATTGTGAGACCGAAAGGGCGAATTGGGTGCCTAATCCCTTCCTAACTCGTAACTTAGCCCCCGAACCCATACAATCTGGTATTTTTGGTTTTTCTATGTTTAACCATAAAATAGAAGTGGCGACTCTGTTGTACATAGTTTCAGTCCACAAATTGAGGCCAAACGTATTCCACACGCTTTAAAGTTTCGAAACCATCCCGCCTTTCAGTGGTGCGGAACCGGTTAAAAACAGGGCACTCACAGTTGGGCTTAAGTTTTTAGAGGCTCGACATATATTAGACCCAACTCGTTTCTAAGCCAAACCCAATGAGCTTGGACCGGCCCGGCCCGGCCCAGTTGACAGCTCTAGCTGCACGAGTGATGTGGATGCAACCATCGAGAGGATAGTTGGAGGCGGACATGGGTATGTTCCATCTACATATTTGTAGAGGTCATAACCAATAAGTGTGGCCTCAACATGGAGTTTCCAAGCAGTGTAATTTGTGGAGGTGAGTTTGGTGATATTTTGGTGAGAGACAATAATGAGTTGGAAGGTTTGGGTTGGATCCTCAGGAGTTTGAATGGTGAGGATGTGACTTGCATCCATTATCGCTAACTTGTGGGCGGTGGCAGACAAGCGGCGACGAAGAACAAGTAATACATGGCTAAGAGGGTTTAAGAGCCAAGCTTTGATACCATGTAGAATAACACAATTGATTGGAATAATGACATAATCTTTCCATTGATTGAATAACATATTTATGTAGGGAGTTACAATTAGGGTTACATTTTCCATTGATTGAATAACATATTTATATAGGGAGTTACAATTAGGGTTACACTAGGATTAGAGTTACAGGGATCCTTTACAAGGAAAGAAACTATATAAGGTAATTACTACTTAACAATAATTACAATAATACATAATTTTATTCTCTAATACCTTGCAAAAGAAATAATCTAGAATTTCTTTGGAAAAAAACAAGAGGGAGACGAAGTAGTTGGAGATTGAGGAAGACAAATATTGGGCATTGTTTGAACAAATTTATGAAAGTGGACTTCTATGGTTGAAAAAAAAGAGTGCTAAAAGAGTTAAATATTTGGGAAAGTGGACCGGCCTGCAATTATCTCAAATATCATTCATGATTTAATATTCTAGATTTAGATTTCATTTGGATGTCAAGAGATTTAAGTGAGAAAATAACTCTTGAAAAATAGGTAGCAAGGTGAAGTAAATGAAAGAAAAATAATTAGATTGTTGTTTTCCCATGTTTGTTTGATTAATGATTTAAGTTTCGTTTGTTTCACGGAGAATGACTTCCGGAAAACGTTTTTGTCATTTTCCGGTGTTTGGTAACTTTAAGAAAATGTAGTCCACGTAAAAAAAAAATTTCGAGTCAACGGAAAATGAAGCCTTCTTTTCCGGAAAATGACTTACGAATTTATTTTGCTTAAGTTATTTTTCGAATGTTTTAGCACACCTCATGGGCCTTCCACAATTACACATATTTATATACGCGCACAATATTTCACTCAACAAATAAATTGTTTAGAAATAAAAATGGAGTTTGTGCACATTATTTATAAATTTTAATTTTAATAAATACTCAATACGTCCTACAATTAGTGTCCATTATATTATTTAAGGACGTCCCAAACATTATCCATTTTATTTTTTGAAACATTTTTTTCATATCAATTATCAATTTTTTTATTTGTATTTGTGAGATTAAAAAAAGATAGATCTCATTGATTAGACATCATTAATGATATATAGATGGTTATCAAAAGAAAATTACTTAAAGCTCAACGTTGTTTTATATTCAATATGTGTATTAATATTAGAAAATTTTTTTGCATTTATTTATATATTGTTTTCCGTAACATTTTTCGTGCATTTGCCAAACTCCAGAAAATATTTTTTGACATATTTTCAAAAGATTTACCAAACACTTGAAAATGAAAATTTTTCATTTTTCAGAAATCATTTTCTGAAAACCATTTTCCGTGAAACAAACAGAACCTTAGTCTTTTACTTTTGTGTAATGCAAAATCCTCTTACACAATGCATGACATGAATTGCAGGAAACTTTTTCCAGCGGGAAATTTTTTTTGGCAATTAATAAATTATCTCTCATCATCGAAACATACATTTAATTTTAATGAGGAGAAGTGGTACTCCCTCCATTCCGGACAAAGAGTCAACTATTCTATTTTGAAATGTTTCATTTAAAGAGTTCACTTTTAAAAATTAAGGCATAAAATTGTCATTTTATTACTATTGAGCTACTAAAAATGTCATTTTCTTCAAAAAAAAATTGACTTTTAAACGGAGACTCTTTGCTTGGAACGGAAGGAGTAGAAATTATGTTTTTTCTTTTATTTTCCTTAGGCCCATTTGAGTCTCTCACGTGCCAAAAAAAAGAAGAAAAAAGAGAAAAAAAAGATTATTATGTTATGAAACAATAATTGTGGACAAAGGACTGCCACACCTATTGCCATTTTGTCAAAACCTATGCACAACAATAGGAATAACTATTTTACTTCTTCGGCTCGGTTATAAATACCGGCCATTGTAAAGTGGTTCGATACACACTGATCCTTCAGCTTGAATAAAACTCCCTCCATCTCTTTCTTTAATACACTCTTTGTCCAAAGTTTTTGATTACTTTATAACACGTTATCAACACGGTTGTTCTACATTTAACGACCCCAAACGGTAAAATTTTCTGTCGATATAATTTTTATTTTATATCCCTAGTTTACTTCAATAGATATCATATATCACCATTATTAAGAAAAGGTTGGCTGAGCCAACGTCGATAATATTTGGTGAGATGACGAAATAATAATTTATTACTTTACGCATAATGCATATGTTCGTTGATACTTGAGCGGAAATAACCCCAAGCTATAAACTGAATATTTATACATATATGTCAATTCGATATATGAATAATTTTATATACATATATATTTATTACTGACTTTCAAACATCCACACGAAAGACTTGCCGAGTAGCGTAACGTGAATATATATGTATGCTATATAATAGTTGTATAGAGTTGACTGGAAAATATTCATGCAAAGTTATTTTATTTGTGATCAACTTATTGCTCCTAATACGATTTATATTTATACATAATATAAATGCAATTATATTAAATCAAAAGTTTTACATTTTTACCCCTCTCCTCAAACGGCTAGTTAACTGATTTTTATCTCTCTCCCACAACAGCCATAAACGGCTAGTTAACGGTTATAAACGGTCATTCTTTCTCCGTATATACAACAACATCTCAATAGCTTACTCATATTTTTACTACCTCCTTACAAACTCTCAATATCATATCCTCTTCTACAAAATGTTTAACCCAATGTTGATGATTATTATCATACTAGTTATTGTGTGCACTGCATCGGTTTTCGTTACTGAATACCCTCCAAACGATTTTCATATTTTTATTACTTATCTTTGTATCATGTATGTCTTGTTAGCAGTAGTAATAGCTTTCAACATACATTTTAATATGTACTGATTATCATGTAAATAAAATTTTCATGTCATATTTTTATTAATATATATGTTTCATTTTATAGTCTTTTTCTTCACAATGGCAAACATCGCTAAGCTCGAATTTGAAAGGTTGGACATAACTGGGAAAACTTATATGTCTTGGAAAATAGATGCTGAAACCCACCTGGCCTCTAAAAGCCTCGAAAATACTATCCAACGAAGTAATAATGAATGAATAAGTAATCAACATCGGACTCAGACCATGATTTTCCTTCGACACCACGTCCACGAAAATTTAAAGATGGATTATCTTACGGTTAATGATCCACTCGTTTTTTGGGAAAATTTGAACGAAAGATATGACCATTTGAAAACGGTCATTCTCCCCAAAGCATACTATGATTGAATTCATACCCACCTACAAGATTTTAAAATCATCAGTGAATATAATTCTATGATGTATAAGATAACCTTACAATTGAAATTATGTGGGGAAACCATTACTGAATATGATATGTTGGAGAAGACATTCTCCACATTTCATGCCTCGAATATGCTCCTACAGCAGCAATATTGAGAAAAGGGTTTTAAAAGGTACTCTGAATTGATCTCTTGCCTCCTAGTAGCTGAACAGAATAATGAGATTCTAATGAAAAATCATGAATCTCATCCAACTGGTTCAGCCCCATTCCCTGAAGCAAATGTGACTATGTATGATGAAGGACAAGAGCGTAAGCGTGGAAGTGGTCGTGGTCGCGGTCGTGGTCGAGGCCAAAGAAATCATAGACAAGGTCGGGGTCGTGGTCGAAATCAAGGCCGAGGAAGAGGTCGTGGAAGAAATAACTATCATCATCATCATCATCCATATAATGGACATTCCTCTCGCCACCTGAAGTGAAACATAGATGACGATAGAAACAACTCTTCAAGTGGGCAAAATGTGCATCAAAACAATGAAGAAAGTTCATGCTGTAGGTGTGGCATGAAAGGCCACTGGGCACGCACATGCCAAACGACAAAACATCTAGTTGATCTCTATTGATCACAAAAAGGAAAAAATGTTGAGACAAATTTCCTTAAAAATGATCCTGAAGATCTTCATTTTGATTTTGGTGATAAGGGCAACGTCGATATGACCAATACCATTAGTGATGATATTGGTCATGAACAATAAATTAACATATGAATGAAGCTATGGTCCGAGTTCGAGGTAGAAGCTGTGGAAAAAGTAACACGTTGTTATGTAAGAGTATTATCTGTTTTTTCCTATGTATACTAGCATGTTAACAATAAAGTTTATATATGTATTTTGCATTCAATGTGTTATCATATTTATTCATCTTATTTTTCTTTCTCTCATATTGAAATAGATCACAAATATGTTTCAATCCAAAATCCAAGGAGGAGATTTATGTCTTGCAAACAGCGCTACTACGCATACCTTACTTAAAGATAAGAAATATTTTTCTTATCTCAAAGTTGACAAGGCTAATGTCAACACTATATCTGGTAATGCCAAAATAATTGAAAGATTTGGCAAAGAAATTTTCCTAATGCCTGGAGGCACAAAATTCATGATAAATAATGCATTGTTCTCTCCTAAGTCTCAAAGAAGCTTGTTAAGTTTCAAAGACATTCATCTGAATGGATATCATATTGAGACTATGAACAAGGGGAATGATGAATATCTTTGCATTACCTCAAACACTTCAAGAAGCAAGTGTATATTGGAAAAATTGACAGCGCTATCTTCTGGATTGTACAGTACAATCATAAGAATATTTGAATCATATTCTATAGTAAACATGAAGTTTACTGAAACATTTAAAGCTTGGCATGATCGATTGGGACATCCAGGATCAATAATGATGCGAAGAATTATTGAGAATTCTAGTGGTCATCAATTGAAAAACCAAAAGATTTTTCAATCTAATGAACTCCATTGTGGTGCTGTTCTCAAGGAAAGTTGATAATTAGACAATCACCAACTAAAGTTGGATATGAATCACCATCGTTTTTTGACACAAATTCAGGGTGATATATGTGGACCTATCCATCCACCAAGTGGGCCATTCAAATACTTTATGGTATTAATTGATGCTTCTAGCAAATAGTCGCACGCATGTCTATTATCAACATGCAATACGACATATGCCAAATTCCTTACACAAATAATCAAACTGAGAGCACAATTCTCAGATTATATGATCAAGAAAGTTAGACTTGATAATGCTGGTGAATTTATATCTCAAGCATTCAATGATTATTGTATGTCAATAGGGATTGATGTTGAACATCCAGTAGCTCATGTTCATACACAAAATGGTTTGGCTGAATCGTTGATCAAACGTATTGTACTTATTGCCAGACCATTAATGATGAGAACAAAGCTCCCTACTTCTGTATGGGGTCATGCTATTTTACATGCAGCTGCACTGATTCGCCTCATGCCAAGTGCATATCACAAGTACTCCCCAATACAACTGCATTCGGGTGAGAGCCGAATCTATATCATCTAAGAGTTTTTAGTTGTGCGGTATATGTACCAATTGTTCCACCACAACGCACAAAGATGGGACCACAAAGGATATTGGGAGTAATAGTTCCAAAACAAAGTACTTGCAACCTATTGAAAGAGGTTGAAGTAACGGAAGACTTTGAACATAAGACATACTAAGTTTGCTGGTGAAGCACTACCAGTAGACTTGACTAATTACTGAAGTTTGCTGCTCAAAGGAATAAGCTAAGACGAAGAATAGTATAAAACAGTAAACAACAGAATGTAAAGAACGCGTGTATTTTGAGATGGTTCGCACTATAAAGAGTGCTACGTCCACCACCAAGGCAGTCAACCTTGGATTTGAATGTGCACTATATTTTCTACTAGTTCTATTATAGAAATATCCAATGGATCGTGTACAAAATATTTGACTTGTGTTTGGGGGTGGGGGAATTGAATATCTAGAAAAAATAGAATATTCAATGTGCAGAAGAATAGTAAAGAGTACAACAATAAGAAGTAAATAATTAACAGTTGATGCAGATCTTCTTGTTGTTGTTGAGGACTTCGTTGATCAGTTAATGATCTCTTGAATGCATTAAGTATGATGACTTGATGTTGTTGAATAGATTCGTAGCATTGTTTTCTTCAGTCTTCAATGGCAGTATTTATATCGGAGCATCCTTGAGACCGTTGTAGAAGATGAAGTGAGTAACAGCTCTATTAGGTTGTAAGCTTTAAATACCGGGAGCTGCTTTATTGACTTCATCTCTGATTGGAACTGATTAGGGTATGGAGAGGAACAGTTGCTGGAACTAGCAGATGGGCGACAAATAGATTTGCAAACCTGCAGTAGTTGGTACAGTCTATTTGTGTCAGACTGTAAACATGCTATGCCATGTATAGGAGGCGAAAGTCTTCATTTTTCAGAAAAGCTGGAAAGGCGTGTCTTGAAAGTCAGGAGTTGATGATGATGGATTAATTCAAATTCGAACCATGGATAGATGAATTAAATAATCCACTTGAGCTTCATATCTGGATAATCTTGACACGTCATGTCGTCCGAGTGCAGACAAGGTCTGCTGGTGAAAGCTATTGGAAGTCTGCTAGTGAAGCCTTGTGTCGAAGTCTTCTGCCAAAACCTGTGAAGTCTAAAAACTATTCTAAAGGAAAAGTTCTATACACAGTTGCCACGCTAACTGGTACGCAGCCCATTTAGCCACTAAGTATAGAACCTAATGTAATGAATGAGTAAATGCAAATTAAGATACATTGAGAAACAATAATCTCCTCCTATTTGTATCTGGTCATCATTACTTAAAAGTGAGGGCTATGAAAGCTCTAGGATAGATAATAACATGTCAGATAAATACTTTTAAGTTTTATAACAGCAGACATGCCTCTATCAAAAAGAATACCTCAAATGTAATAACTAATCATGACCTTTATCCTTTTCCTTTGGCTGCTCTGTCAGCTGCTTCTCTTTCTCGGCGTTGTCGCTCGAGTTCTTCAACTCTTTTTGTGTACTCTTCATCAGCTGAGGTCTGCTGTCTGATGGAGCGAGAACGGTAGTAAAGTTCTTCTCGTAGCCTGTTGTTCTCGTCCATCAGAACTCGGTTCATAGACCGCATTTGTCTCTCCTCCGTGATGGCCAGATCATGTTCGCACTCGGCTGCCATTCGATCATGTGCTCCTTCAAGAGCTTGATCGTTGAGTTGTAACACTGGAGGGCGACCATGACCAAGGTGGAGGGTGATGTTGTAAAAAAGCTAGTAGAAGAGGGTTGAGCAGAGCCATACACATTCGTTGCGCTGAGTCTCCATGTTGATCTTCAGATCGGTAGACTCGTGCCTGACTTCTCCAAACTTAGTCCAAACATCCTCTTGAAACTAACGGAGGATGGCGGCATTCCTGGCAACAGCCCTGGATGACTCAGTGACTGTCTCAGTAGCAGCTGTGGAGATACTTATTAATTCTCCCAGCCTATTGTAGATGGCATTCAGTCTGCTCAGGATATCTTCATTTGCTGGGCAGGACGGAGAAGGACCGAGGTCTACTTGAATGGGCTCAATACCAGTAGACGAGGTAGCATCAGCAGCAACAGTAGGATGGAAAGGCTGCTGGAGGGGTGGAGTTCTCGAGTTTAAGGTGGAAGAGGAATCGGGTGCGGGGAAGGTATGGGTAGAAAAAGAATTGGATTTGGGTGGGGATGAAGGAGGGGTTGGGGGAATCTCAATATCTGTGCCTGAATGATCACAGATAATTGAGGGGATTGGGAGAGGGTCATTGGAGAACCAGAAGGAAGGTGGGATAGGCAAGGGCTTCTGGTCTCAAAGGAGTAGGTTCTGGTGGAGGGGGATTAGGTTTGGTGAAGAGGTCTGCTACCGACGAAAGTTCAAAAATAAACTTCATAGCAACAGAGGAAAGGATAGGGGAAACCAGGGGGTTAGGATGAGAGGAATGGGTTGGTTTCGTTCGGATGGTGTAGTAGGGTTGATTTGGGTAGGAGGGGGTGAAGATGGGGTAGATGGGTTTAGTGAGTAGTTTAAGGGGGAAGGAGGTGTTGGAGTTGGTGATCTGGTATGCTCCTCCTAAGGACTAGAGTCCTCAAGAGTTATGGGCTCCTCCTGAGGGATAGACTCTTCCGGGGGGTTAGGCTCCTCCTGAGTAGATGACTCAGTAGGATTGGGTGAAGAAGGGATAGGTTTTTGGTTGCCAGCAGACTTCCTTTTCTACCTCAGCATCTGGATAGGAGATCCAGAGGCTTCATCAGCAGAGATGATAGGGTCTGGTGGTGGCTTGGTTGGAATGCCCTTACACAAATGCATGCGTTTAGGCTTGGGTGAGGGTGATGGTTGGTTAGAAGAGGGTTTGCGTTTAGGTGTTTGGGATGGTTGGGGAGTGGAGGTTGTTGGTTCAGGCTGGGATGGCTAGTGAGAAGAGGTTTGTCCAGCAGCAGCAGAGGGTTGCCAACAGACTTTGCATGTCTACTGGCCTTCAGTTCCTTCTGTATCCAGGTTGCTTGAAGCTCTTCTGTTTTAGCTTCTAGTCTAGTCTTGGCATCTGCCTTAGTGTGAGTGCCCTAGATTTTTCTGTATCTCATCCTCCCTTGTTAAGGGGAAAACGAGATGCAGAAAAGACAACGCTTTTTTCATTCCATCTTCCCTTGTTTAGGGGAAAACAAAATTAAAAGTGCAAAAATAGTGTTTTAAAGAGCGCGTGGAATACGCTCGGCCTCATTGTGGACCACTGTGAGTGCCTCGGGTTTTCTGTATATCATCCTCCCTTTTTTAGGGGAAACAAGATTCAGAAAATGCAACGCTCTTTTCATTCCATCTTCCCTTGTTTAGGGGAAAGCGATATTAAAAGTGTAAAAAGAGTGTTGCAAAGAGCGCGTTGGAATACGTCCGACCTCACTGTGAACTCAAAATGTTGTAACAGAGTCGCCATCTTTATTTTAAGGAGAAATAAAGAAAAACCAAATTGAACCAGATTTTGAAAAAGGGTTCGGAGGCTAAGTTACGAGGTGGGAAGGTGTTAGGCACCCAACTCGCCCTTTCGGTCTTAAAACAAGTTTTATGGCTAAAATATGCTTTTATTATATTTATTTAACAGATAAAATAAAGCATTTAAACATATATATATGTATCTATATTATTACAAACTTGCCACAGTCTCCTTCCAGGAATTACAAATACATTCATAAATATTTGGCCATAATAATAACTCTTTTTAGTGCTATTTTCTTATAGAAATCCGGGCAGCATAACCGCTTATATTTATTACATCGGATCGGCTTAAATAACACTTTTTAATAAATAAAACTTTATATAGCTTACCTTTTGAAACGTGGGGGCTTTATCCCGTACCAACTGACTTCTAGTAAATTTTAGGTGCGCTCACTCTGTCCTTCCGGGAGAGGGAGTCTTTTGCAGTTGCGGATATTCGGGCAGAGTAACTGCTTCTGAAAGTTGCTTTCTGGTACCGAGAACCGGGCGGAACAACTGCTTGCTTTTGTGCTTATGTTTGTTTGCTGACGACGGAAATCAGGCAGAGCAACTGCTTGTTTTTTGCGGATTTGGCGTCTGGATTCGGACAGGGCAACTGCTCTTTTTGGATTTTTTGGACCGAAGGAATAGGGTGGAATCCTAGCAGGGCAACTAGGTTTCACTTTGACCGGTTGGTTTTATATTTGGGGGAGATTTGACGGAGCTTCGAGGCTTAGAGGAGAGGAACTCTCAGGACGCTCATTCGGGAGAACGATCACTCACTGCGCGGTGAATGTTTGATAACTACGTGTACTGTGTTTTTTTCACAAGCCGGGGCCTCTTATTTATAGGTTGGAGAAGGGATTCCTCCGTCATTAAGATTTCTCATTTCGTGTTTCATCAACTTGTACCGCGCGCTTGAGAGATTGTACCATAGGCAAAAAGCTACAGTACACATGGTACTGTTAGGCGCCACCCATGAATGGTGCTGGCGCGGCACCCAGATGCCCTATGGGTGGCGCCAGGGGTCTTTTTAGGCCTTTTTTTTTACACTTTGGCCCCCTGCATTTCACTGTTTACGCATCCTGCCTTTTCTTTTGTATTCTAAACCTTGTAACTTGACATTCGTTAGTTTTTAACAGGTCTTGATATCTCATGTCATGTTACATAGCAGAGGTATGAAATTGGGGTGTCTACACTTTGTCTTGGCACGAATGTCAGCCAAGACTTCAACTTCATCTGGCGAGAACCAGTCTCCTTTCTGGTCTTCGCAACCTTGACGCGCTTCCAGATGTGTTCAGACTCATCTGCCAGCACTCTTGCCTCTTGCAAAAAGTCCCTATTAGCAGTAAAGGTTTGCTTCTGAACCTTTGCCCGGGCTGCACGAATAGATGCACTGGCAGTGTCATACGCGCACATATCGAACCGCGTGACCATCATAGGGGCAGGCTCGGTCACCATTTCAGCAACAATGTTGGAGAGCCCTCTTTGCTGTCTCCTCTTATTCTCGTACTCAACGTACTTGGAGAAGAAAGTGGATGTTAGCTGCTTGTCTTTCTTCACCTTCGTGAGCTCTTTCGGCGCAATAGCAGAGTTGATCTCTAGTGTATCCCTTAGCAGGGTGTTGATCAGCCGGACGAAGGGCCTCTTGTTAGAAGGGTTGTCCTTCACTGTTGCGATGTAATTGCGGAGCTCGTTGAAGATGATAGCGCCATAGTTAAGGTGTGACAGCCCGACCCGGACCCCAGTACGAGATCCCGAGTCGCGCCGTCCAAATAATCAAGTTTAAACACATAAGCATGCACAAGTAGGATTTTAAAATTCACGTGGCGCAACATTTCGCACGATTAACAACTCGGCTACACTTGGCCTAAAACAACCTATTTAAACAAGTCATCGGCGACGGAACCCAACAACTACTCCTACAATTAACACATGCTTATAAAACCTCAACGGCCACAACATGCCGGAGACAACAACAATAATAACACTTAAAACAAGCTTTAGCGGAAGAAACTGTGATGAACCATACACACATATAAACAAGCTCGACATATAAGTCGGCATACCAAAAGATTACAAGTACCAAATATTTAAGTTACTACAACATACAAAACCCCAAGCCAAGTCTACATGACTTGCTTCCCAACGTCCTTTCCAAAATAAAAGATTAATCAATTAAAGTCCAAAAGAGCAACCTCGCTCACAACGTCCAAGCGAATACGTGAATCTAGCGTGGAACGTCTCCTCGGCTTTGATCTAAGGAAAACAAAGCAAACAGATAGGGTAAGTCGAAAGACTTAGTAAGTTACCAAAATATGCATGTTCATGTTATAGCATGGCATTTATCATCATTTAACACTTAGCACATTATCATCATATGGCACTTAGCACATTGTTCACATAAGTGCGTAAAGTAAATCATACAAGTAGGATATGATAGTCACGGCCGCTTCGTAGCTCCTGCAAAACATTCTGTTACTGGTTCGTGCCATCGATGTTATGTGAATTCATCGACTATCGTCGAGTCGTACTCGATCTCAATAGCAAGCCAATGCGGCACTTAACTGATACGGCAAAGGGGCTACATCCCCACTGCGGCCCACAGTGGAGGGGTGTGTGAAGTCCCAGGTGCGGCGATCCATAGCAAACACGAATCCCATAATTCGTGAAGGCGATGCATCGTCCCACCCTGACTTGATAAACAAACCATTTAATGCCACTGACTCAATGCAATGCACAAGTAGATATTTACTTGACTTAAACCAAATAAGGACCGAATTCGACAAGAGCGAATTCGACCAACCAAGTAGGGGTTAATCTCTACCATAAACATATCAAGGCAATAGATTGCACAATTACCAACCTTTCATAACAACTTGTTAAAGTCAATTAAATCAAACTCATACTTGAGTAAACCAAATCAAACGGCGTTCAAACTTCGTAGGGATTGAAATTAGAGCTTAACGTGTTCAATTCTTCCCTAGAGTCAACTCCGTTGAGTCTTTTCACTAAATTCCCAATTTTGGGGAAAATGAAGCTATATGCTTCACAACCCAACCTAAGTCACTTCTAGGTTCACAAGGGTATAAATTCACCTACACAATTCAATATAATTCATGTCCTTCATGTGGTCCAATATTGAGGATACATCACATAACCATTTTCACAAACACCACATAGGCATAATTTAGGGCATTCCCAAATAATATCACTTTCATCAACAACATACTACATTATTTCTAACATGTTCAAGTCCTCAATTAACATGATGAAAGAGTAATTTCAACATTCAAAGGCAAGAAATCAACCTAGACATGCTCCTAACAAAATTATGCATTCAAAATTGTAGGAAGCAATTATGTGTCCCCATTGACCTCACACATCATAAACTTTGTTTCCTTAGGGTCAATGGGAACTAAAATGAAGAAGAGTAACTTACTAGTTATACACCAACGGAAGAAATAGAAGAAACTATTCGGATGGAAATGCTCCCTTGATGAGCTCTTCAACTTTAATGAAAGGCTCTTGGGCAATGGATGAATGGATGGTTGAAGATGAAGGGTTTAGCTCCAAGAAGCCATGGAAGAACCTTGAGAGAGATGAAATTCGTTTTTGGAAGAGAGAGGGTGAGAATGAGGGTCAAAAATCTGAATTGGGGCTTATATTGGTCTAATTCTTGAGTGGGACATGTGTCAACCACTTGTGGTCCCTTTGAGATTCTTAGGATAAGGTTTGGATGATCAACAAGCCTTCTTAATCCATCATTAAAATTAGTTAGGGATGTTAGGACTTAAGTAGGAAGGGTTAGGGAGGTTTAGGATAGGTTTAAGTAGGGGTTTGAAGTGAACAAATCGTCAAATTCAAACAGAGGAAATCAGCCCGTAGCAAAGAAAACAAGTGAGGCGGGCGCCTCACCAAGGCCCATGCGGCCGCCTCAACCTCTGGGACCATTCCCAAGTTCACCCATTTCTCAATTGCTCCCTCAGATTTGAGGCGGGCGCCTCACCATCCCATGCGGCAATGTCTAAAATTTGATCTAAACTTGATCTAAATGGTCCCAAACTTTTGGGCAACCATTCTAAGGTCTAACCCTACTCAAAACGAGTCGGAAACACACCGAACAACTCCCGAACAAGCTAGAACAAGGCGCGAACCACGCGATTTAATGAACAACGATCAAACTACAATCAAACGCCATTCAAACTAGGATATCTTGGACATGAAAGAGACTTGTTTCAACATGAATAAGACCTGAATATAAAGCCAAGAACTCAACTAACACTTCAGACGCCGAAATAGAAGCAAATACGAGCAACGAGAGGAATCGCTAAGGCCAAATTTAACGCGACTTAAACCGGCGATTCAACAATCAAGTTTATATGATTCTAAGCATGTTATGGACTTCTAGAATGATCTATGAATGATTCTAAGACATTTATATATTAAGTAAACATGCTCACAATCAACCATGAAAGCATAAATACAAGCATAGAATGCACATGCAAGGTTATGGGCGTTACACTCTCCTCCTTTAGAATTTAGTCCCTAAATTCTTACCAAGTTCGTCAAACAAGTGTGGATGCTTAAGATCTCCGCTCCGCCTCCCACGCCGCTTCTTCAATGTTATGATTCCTCCAAAGAACTTTGACTAAGGGAATTCTTTTGGTTCGTAGCACTTGCTCCTTGGTATCCAATATCTTCACGGGCTTTTCAACGTAAGACATATCCGGCTCAAACGTGATCTCCTCATACTCGAGTACATGAGACTCATCCTTCAAATACTTTCGCAACATGGAAACATGGAATACATTATGAGTCTCCGAAAGTGACGGTGGCAATGCAATGCGATACGCTAAGGTCCCAACCTCTCAAGAACCTCAAATGGGCCAATGTATCTCTGTAAGCTTCCCTTTCTTGCCGAATCTCTTAGTACCTCTCCTCGGTGTTACCTTCAAGAACACGTAGTCTCCCACTTGGAACTCAAGATCCCGTCTTCGATTGTCCGCATAACTCTTTGTCGACTTTGAGCGGTGCGCAAACGATCTCTAATCAACTTCACGCCTCAACCGATCGTTGCACTAACTCTGAACCCCAAAGTTTCGCTTCTCCAACTTCATCCCAACAAATTGGCGATCTACACTTACGCCCATACAAAGCTTCATACGGCGCCATCTGAATACTTGACTGGTAGCTGTTATTATACGCAAACTCGGCTAAAGGTAAGTGAGAATCCCAGCTTTCCTTGAAATCCACGGCACAAGCTCGAAGCATGTCCTCCAAAATCTGAATCAATCGCCGATTGACCATCCGCTTATGGATGAAAAGTCAGATCAAGTCTAATTTGGTCCCCAAAGCCTCCTGCAACGCTTGCCAAAATCTAGATGTGAACCTCGGATCTCTATCGATACAATACTCACAGTACGCCATGAAGTCTCACGATCTCCTCGAATGTACAAAGTCGCTAACCGAGTCAACGAATAAGTGATAGCTATCGAATAAAGTGTGCGCACTTAGTCAATCTGTCGACTATAACCCAAACTGCATTAAAACCTCTCCGCGTGCGCGGTAACCCTGTCACAAAATCCATAGTAATGAACTCCCATTTCCACTCAGGAATCTCCAATGGTTGTAGAAATCCCGCAGGCCTCTGATGCTCAGCTTTAACCTGCTGACAAGTCAAACACCTTGACACATACTCCGCAATTTCCCTCTTCATGCCTTTCCACCAAAATTGTCTTTTCAAGTCTAAGTACATCTTCGTGCTCCCCGGGTGAATGGTATACCTCGATTTATGAGCCTCATCAAGAACCAACCTCTTCAAGTCATCATTAGAAGGAACACAAATTCGACCTCGAAATGTCAAAGCTCCTCACTATTAATCACAAAGTCAGCGATACATTCTCAGCCAACCCATCAAAAATTTTCTTCAACTCCGGATCATCCCTTTGCGCTTCTTTAATCTTCCCAAACAAAACTGGTGTAGCACGAACATTCGCGAAAATCACACCTTTATCATAAACACTAGGACTCCAGTCTCGCAAGTCCTCTAACATCTTCCATTCTCTAACCATCATACACGACATGTGAACCTTCCTACTCAAGGCATCCGCTACTACATTTGCCTTCCCCGGATGATATAGAATAGTGCAATCATGATCCTTTAATTTCTCCATCCATCTTCTCTGCCTCATGTTCAACTCCTTTTGGGAAAAAAGTACTTCAAGTACTTCAAACTTTGTGGTCGGTGAAGATCTCAAATTTAGCTCCATACAAGTAGTGTTTCCATTTATGCAACGCGAAGATAATCGCAGCCAACTCCATATCGTGTGTCGGGTAATTCTGCTCATGAATAGACAACTTCCTCGACGCATAGGCGATAACTCTACCATTCTGCATCAACACACAACCCAAACCTTCCTTAGAAGCATCACTATATATCACGAAATTATCTCCTCCACTAGGCAAAGCCAAAATAGGTGCCGACGTCAACCGCTTCTTAAGCTCTTGAAAACTAACTTCACATTTCTCGCTCCAAACAAAAGGCACATTCTTTTGCGTCAATTTCGTCATAGGAGTCACGATCCGAGAAAATCCTCAATAAATCTCCTAATAACCCGCTAGACCCAAGAAACTCCGAACCTCGGTAACCGAACTAGGTCTCTTCCAATTCGTCACCGCTTCAACCTTAGAAGGATCAACGGCTACTCCGGCGCTAGAAATGATATGCCCCAAAAAGGACACTTCCTCAAGCCAAAAGGCACATTTGCTAAACTTGGCGTAAAGCTGCTTCTCTCGAAGAATAGACAATACAATCCTCAAATGTTTCTCATGCTCCTCCCGAGATTTCGAATATACCAAAATATCATCAATAAAGACTACAACAAAGCAATCAAGATAACTGTGGAAAACACGGTTCATCAAATCCATAAATACCGGCGCATTCAACAACCCAAACGGCATCACCACGAATTCAAAGTGCCCATATCTAGTGCGAAAAGTCGTTTCTAATGTCTTCCTCTCTAACCTTCAATTGATAGTAACCCCATCGCAAATCAAGCTTAGAATAGACGATAGACCCTTGCAATTGGTCAAAAAGATCATCAATGTGGGGTAGAGGGTATTTGTTCTTAACGGTCACCTTATTCAATTCGCGATAGTCTATGCATAACCGCAAACTCCCATCCTTCTTCTTCACAAATAAGACCGTGCGCCCCAAGGCGACACACTTGGCTTAATAAAACCAATCTCTAGAAGTTCCCGCAACCGAAGTTTTCAACTCTCTAAGCTCCGCGGGTGCCATCCTATACGGTGCCTTAGAAATCGGTAAGTCCCCGGAATAAGCTCAATACAAAATTCTAGTTCTCTATCTGCGGCATAGCATGATCGGTAGAAAACACATCGGAAACTCACATACTACCGAACCTCCTCTAAATTCGGCGAAGACCTCTTCTTATCAACAACGCAGCAAGATAACCCGTACACCCTTGAGACAACAATTTTCTAGCCCTTAGCGGAAATGAAATGCAAGTCACTCGACGCTTGATCACCCACAAAAGTAAATTCAGCACACCCTAAGATATAAAAAGTAACCCTCTTCCTATGGCAATAACTATAGCATGATAAGCACATAACCACCCATGCCAAGAATCACATCAAAATCACGTATGGGTAAAACTACCAAGTCCGCATGCAAAGTGTGGTCACCCACCAAAACATCACAAGATCTAAACACCTCGACGCGAGCATATATTCCCCGAGCGGGTAGACACTTCAAGCAAGTATGGCAAAGATTGAGGCAACACGCAAAGATTCTCAACAAAGTGCGAAGCAACATAAGAATGCGAAGACCCTGGATCTATGAGAATTCGAGCCTTATGATCAAATATAGAAAGAGTACCTCCTATCACCGCCAGACCTCGAACCTCGCTACCGATCAAGCGCAAACACACGGCCCCGAACCTTCGGTTTACCATCCATATCTCTCTTAGCCCTGCATCGCCGCCTCGGCCACCGACCGATTGGCCTTGAACTTCTGGACAATCTCTTCTTCATGTGAGTCCCGTCCTCCACAAATGTAACACTTCCCGCCTTTGCCCAAAGACCTATCACCGTGGTGCCCCGACTTCCGCGTAACGAACAAATCATAGTCTCATTGCGAGACCCTTGCCGCCTCGAGTAGAAGAAGTATTGTTACCCCTGCTTCCCCGCCTCGGCCTACCTTGGCCTCCACCTCTCCTATCACGGTTCCCTTGGTATCCCCTTCGCCACCCGAATTATTTCCCCGATTAGTGTTCTCGAGTAGCCTGTCGCAAGATTACCCGAATTACTCTTGACTCGGTGCTCCTCAATATCTTGCTCAACCTCATAAGCTCTATCAACCGCAACCGATAGTCGTGAGCTTAAGTGCTAGAATCGCTTCCTAAATTCAGTCCTCAACCCCTTAACAAACTTATGTGTCCTCCGAGCCTCCGTAGGAATCAAATACGTGCAATAACGGCTCACCGGTGAACTTCGCAATACTCCGCCACGCCATGGTACCTTGCTCAAGATTATAGAATTCTTTCTCCCTTTGGTTGCGAACCACATCCGTACATATTCCTCCTTAAATTCCTCCAAAATTAGCCCAAGTGATAGGGACTTGTTGCATCTCCCAACTTTCCTTCAACACATTCCACCAATGCTCGGCTCCCTTAAACTTAAACGCCGCTAGTCCGACTTTCTCCTCATCAAGACACTCCAACATAGATAAGATTTTGATCATCTCTTCCATCCACAACTCAGCCTCCCTCGGGTTTGGCTCCCCAAGAAACGCACTAGGCTTCAACTTAAGGAATCTCTAGAGAGTGTTATCGCCCGGTCTCTGGTGGTGCTACTTCCTCTTGTCGAGGTGGTGGTACGCCCGCCTGACCTCCCCGGCCTGCCCCGCCGTAAAAGCCAACAACCTACTGTAACTCGCCATATCCGACCCACCGGATTCTCGGCGGCGGTACCTCAACTTCGTGTTCGGACCTCTCCTGGGCCTACCTCTACCGCGGCCATTTCCATTCCTAGGATTATCCATCGAACTCCTACAAGAATTCACTCGACGTTAGAATCATCACACAAATAACCAAGCCACCTAGACCATGGAACCTATCCCCGGCCGACGCCTAGCCTACCTATAGCTCGATACCAATGATACCGACCCGACCCCAATGCGAGATCCCGAATCGTCGCGTCCCAAATAATCAAGTTTAAACACATAAGCATGCACAAGTAGGATTTTAAAATTCACGTGGCGCAACATTTCGACGATTAACAACTCGGCTACACTTGGCCTAAAACAACCCGATTTAAACAAGTCATCGGCGACGCATACCGAACCCAACAACTACTCCTACAATTAACACATGCTTATAAAACCTCAACGGCCACAACATGCCGAGACAACAACAATAATAACACTTTAAACAAGCTTTAGCGGAAGAAACTGTGATGAACCATACACACATATAAACAAGCTCGACATATAAGTCGGCATACCAAAAGATTACAAGTACCAAATATTTAAGTTACTACAACATACAAAACCCCAAGCCAAGTCTACATGACTTGCTTCCCAACGTCCTTTCCAAAATAAAAGATTAATCAATTAAAGTCCAAAAGAGCAACCTCGCTCACAACGCCCAAGCGAATACGTGAATCTAGCGTGAACGCCTCTCGGCTTTGATCTAAGGAAAACAAAGCAAACAGATAGGGTAAGTCGAAAGACTTAGTAAGTTACCAAAATATGCATGTTCATGTTATAGCATGGCATTTATCATCATTTAACACTTAGCACATTATCATCATATGGCACTTAGCACATTGTTCACATAAGTGCGTAAAGTAAATCATACAAGTAGGATATGATAGTCACGGCCGCCAGTAGCTCCCGCCGCAAAACATTCTCGGTTCGTGCCATCGATGTTATGTGAATTCATCGACTATCGTCGAGTCGCACTCGATCTCAATAGCAAGCCAATGCGGCACTTAACTGATACGGCAAAGGGGCTACATCCCCACTGCGGCCCACAGTGGAGGGGTGTGTGAAGTCCCAGGTGCGGCGATCCATAGCAAACACGAATCCCATAATTCGTGAAGGCGATGCATCGTCCCACCCCGACTTGATAAACAAACCATTTAATGCCACCTGACTCAATGCAATGCACAAGTAGATATTTACTTGACTTAAACCAAATAAGGACCGAATTCGACAAGAGCGAATTCGACCAACCAAGTAGGGGTTAATCTCTACCATAAACATATCAAGGCAATAGATTGCACAATTACCAACCTTTCATAACAACTTGTTAAAGTCAATTAAATCAAACTCATACTTGAGTAAACCAAATCAAACGGCGTTCAAACTTCGTAGGGATTGAAATTAGAGCTTAACGTGTTCAATTCTTCCCTAGAGTCAACTCCGTTGAGTCTTTTCACTAAATTCCCAATTTTGGGGAAAATGAAGCTATATGCTTCACAACCCAACCTAAGTCACTTCTAGGTTCACAAGGGTATAAATTCACCTACACAATTCAATATAATTCATGTCCTTCATGTGGTCCAATATTGAGGATACATCACATAACCATTTTCACAAACACCACATAGGCATAATTTAGGGCATTCCCAAATAATATCACTTTCACAACAACATACTACATTATTTCTAACATGTTCAAGTCCTCAATTAACATGATGAAAGAGTAATTTCAACATTCAAAGGCAAGAAATCAACCTAGACATGCTCCTAACAAAATTATGCATTCAAAATTGTAGGAAGCAATTATGTGTCCCCATTGACCTCACACATCATAAACTTTGTTTCCTTAGGGTCAATGGGAACTAAAATGAAGAAGAGTAACTTACTAGTTATACACCAACGGAAGAAATAGAAGAAACTATTCGGATGGAAATGCTCCCTTGATGAGCTCTTCAACTTTAATGAAAGGCTCTTGGGCAATGGATGAATGGATGGTTGAAGATGAAGGGTTTAGCTCCAAGAAGCCATGGAAGAACCTTGAGAGAGATGAAATTCGTTTTGGAAGAGAGAGGGTGAGAATGAGGGTCAAAAATCTGAATTGGGGCTTATATTGGTCTAATTCTTGAGTGGGACATGTGTCAACCACTTGTGGTCCCTTTGAGATTCTTAGGATAAGGTTTGGATGATCAACAAGCCTTCTTAATCCATCATTAAAATTAGTTAGGGATGTTAGGACTTAAGTAGGAAGGGTTAGGGAGGTTTAGGATAGGTTTAAGTAGGGGTTTGAAGTGAACAAATCGTCAAATTCCGAAACAGGAGGAAATCAGCCCGTAGCAAAAACAAGTGAGGCGGGCGCCTCACCAAGGCCCATGCGCCGCCTCAACCTCTGGGACCATTCCCAAGTTCACCCATTTCAATTGCAATTGAGGCGGGCGCGGGCGCCTCACCAGATCCCATGCCGCCTCGGCTCCGAATGTCTAAAATTTGATCTAAACTTGATCTAAATGGTCCCAAACTTTTGGGCAACCATTCTAAGGTCTAACCCTACTCAAAATGAGTCGGAAACACACCCGAACAACTCCCGAACAAGCTAGAACAAGGCGCGAACCACGCGATTTAATGAACAACGATCAAACTACAATCAAACGCCATTCAAACTAGGATATCTTGGACATGAAAGAGACTTGTTTCAACATGAATAAGACCTGAATATAAAGCCAAGAACTCAACTAACACTTCGTACGTCGAAATAGAAGCAAATACGAGCGATGAGAGGAATCGCTAAGGCTAAATTTAACGCGATTAAACCGGCGATTCAACAATCAAGTTTATATGATTCTAAGCATGTTATGGACTTCTAGAATGATCTATGAATGATTCTAAGACATTTATATATTAAGTAAACAAGATCGCAATCAACCAAGAAAGCATAAATACAAGCATAGAATGCACATGCAAGGTTATGGGGCGTTACATAAGGTGAGTCTTCTGGTGGATGGCGCATGAGAGGTTGAGCTGTTGGGAGGTGAAGATGTCATGGGAACCGTTCTTGAAGAGCAACAAGTTGTCCAGCAGATGACTGGAACAGTAGACAACCAAGGGAAAGACGTTCCTCTGCATTTTTCCTTGAGGTTCCCTTGGAGTATTCGCTCCCCTCATTGCTTCCCAGGCATTGTTAGCCTCAGCAATGGATATCTCACAGTCCCCGTCATAGTGAACTCCAATCACTTTGGATATCACCTTGGCAGACAAAGAGAAGGGACGTCCACGAATCCACCCTCGAATGACAGAAGGTGTGTTGGTGTTGATCTCCATTCACGGGTGGAATTCTTCAGCGAGGAGGTTGTTGTAGTCTTCGTCGTGAAGAGTGAAGAGGGGGAGAATCCGAGACTCGTTCAAGTCCTCACACATTTTTGCTCCGGCAGCAAAAGTGCGGACAGACGCCAAATAAATGCACATACCCGGGAGGTATGTGTTCACCAGCAGCTCTTGGATAATGTCGTGAGCGGCGGGAAAGAAGGGAAACCCAGGAAGGTTGATGGAGGGGCTAGGGTGAATGACTTGTTCTGGGTCAAGCACCTTCCTTTTACCAGAACTTGATTTCGCAGATGATTTCACCTACAAAAGTAGTTTAAAAATTAGGCCTTTTCCCATGCAGAATAAACAATCAAGGTTTTCATTTTAAGGAAAAATAAAATAAATTTTCAGATAGAAAATTGAAACCCTTGAATGTTTTTAGAGTTTAAATATAGAGAAACATCAACTGATAATTCTCGAAGAAATAAGTATTTGAAGCACAGAGAAAACCATTGGTTTTAAGTTTTTGAAATAGACAACAATAGTAGAAACTGTCAGGATACGCAAAGCGTCGTTTCAGATTCCTCAAAGAAACAACTCAAAAGAAGAAATTTAAACGGTAAATCATAAGAGAAGTGTTGGAATATGCTTCTTGATAATCAAAATTATCTTGTTGCATATCCCTAATATTTTGATTTGTTTGTTCCCATTACAGTGTGTCATAATAAGTGGCTAAAAGGTCTGCATGCCGATTAGTGTGGTAACTTGTTTGAGAACACATAGGTATAAGATTAGGTTGTCCTAGTCTAGTCCTAACCTCCTTATAGATGATTGAACAGAACAGCACCTCATATGCACAAAGTACCAACAGACTTGCTGAAGTCTCAAAAGGCTCTTCACAAAACTCGTCACCAGCAGACTTGTTGAATGCACTAAAGGACACCCTGAAGACTCGCCACCAGCAGACGTGCTACTGTGACAAAGTCTCAAAGGATTCCTCACCAGCAAACTTGTCAAGTGCATCTCGAAGACACCTTGAAGACTCACCAGCAGATCTGCCACAGTTTGAATGTTCACATTAACAAGCAGCAGTCTTTCTCTCAAGATAGACTCACCCTTGAACATCAGAATAGCAGACTTTATTTTACACGTGCTTCAGAGAAGTCAAGACTGCAGCAGATCAAGACAAAATACAAATGTATTCAAGATTCAAGAACCATACAAATTCTCGTGAAGCCTGACATCATTGATACTGCAAGATCTTTTCTCTCTCCTGAGATCTGTACAAAGAATTCACTTTATTGGACAGATCACTCAGACAGTGCATCAGATGTCATACTTACTTTTCATGAACCTATCAATGATGGTCTGACAGGCAACCAGTTCAGGATCTTAAAGACAAAGACTTTATCCATCGGTCAAAGGTCCAGCTGAACAACACATCTCTATCCAACGGATTTTAACATTCAACATCTCTAACGAATATAAAGTGTATCTTCAAAATCTCAACGATCATCTTGACAACGATCAACCAATATAAAAGGATATCTCCTCTACTCTTCAAAAAAGAAGGGACGGATAATAAGACAACACAAAAACAGAGACAACCATAGTCTCTGTATCTGCATCAAGAACTTTGAAGAAGAAGAGAGATCGACAACGAGATCGTCTTCACCAACGTATCTCAGATCTGTACATCCTAGTTGCAGTGACCCTACCCAGACCTTACCATCTCATCCTCTGTGATTTTCTAGGAAAAATCTCCGTGAAGAAGAGAAGAGATATCAGAGATTGTCTACAGTCAAGATTCACGTCTTGGTCAAGAACCCAGTTCTTGATTTGAGTTCTTCATCCTTCTTCGAAGAAATTAGCCTTTAGCTGAAGCTTCAGAAACCTACTTCTAAAGCTAAAGGTCAAGTCGTTGATCAATTTGAAGATCAACCCAGATGTTGCCTAAGGAAGATGAAGAGTTGTCTGTACTTAATACATTCATATCTTCAGATTTGTATTTCGATACAAATTCTGTTGATTGTGTAATAATCAATCATCTTAGGAGGTCGAGTGCTTTGCACTCATTCGTTCAGATATTTATTATCTGGACGAATAACCTTAGTGTCTTCTCGTCACTGTTTCTCATCTCGTCTCCTATTGTCCTTTGTACTTAAGAGTTTGTCTATAAACGATTAAGTACAAGAATAGGGGATTGATGAAGATGAGAACATAAATTTTCATAGAGAGTCTAGGTTGATGTAATCTGTAATTTATCTTTGAATAAATTCAGATGTTCTTTCAATTATTCATCTCCCAATCTTTAACTCTCTATGTGCTTTTCATAAATTGTTTTATATTTTGAAAAGGCACTACTCAATGATTTCCTAAAACCTACATTTTGGAAGAAGGATTAAGTATGATGTTGTTCTGATCATTTAATCGTGTACAGCTACTTAAGACTTCTTAAAACTTAAGCCTAAATATTTCCGCTGCATAAATTCTTTCTAAACAGGCTTTTGTTTTACAGACGATTCACCAGCATAGTTCATAACTCTGCTTAGAGCAAGTCTGTTGTTCTGTCCTGTTTTGCTCTAAACTAACAGCAGACATGCTCTATAAGTTAATCATCTTTACCACTAAAATCTATACTTAATTTATATCCAAAAGAAAAGTTTTAATGTGGTATCAGGCTATTCACCCCCCCCCTCTAGCTTATTCGAGCTTTATTGCGGACCAACAATTGGTATCAGAGCCAAGCTCTTCAAGCTTTATGTTAGGTCTAACCACCTGAGAGTTTGATCCTCAAAAGCTCATTCCAAATGCGTGTCAAAATTTTTCTCAAAATGTTTTGGCAAGGATTTCATTGAATCTTGTTTTGAAAAATCAGTTTATAATTAAATACTCTTTGTTTTTCAAAACTCAATCGAGAAAGATACTATTACCTTGATGATTGTAAGAATTTATTCTCTTTTTTTTTATGGAAGCAGGGGCAGCACCCTGCGGGATTTTATTAAAATAAAAGAAGAACTACAAACTTGAGGGGGACAACCAGCCTTGCCCTTATAACTGGGAGGACAAAGGAGCCTAACCTCAAAAAAGAACAAGCAAACAACAAAACTAAGAAATTCTGACATAATGCGTGTTAATTTTATCTAGATAGGCCAAACCACGAGCCCTACAAGGAAGCTCAGACTGAGAGGAAAAGAAAAAATCTTTGCTTTCGTCACATCCATAGTTGGCCAAAGAATCCGCAACTGAATTAGCTTCTCTGAAGCAGTGAGAGATAGAGATGTCCAATGAGGAAACGATCTTTTTAATAGCCTGAATAAAGTAGCTGCAATGAAATGGAGGGGAGGCAGAACCAATGATACAGTCATAGAGCACTTTAGAATCGACCTCTACAATAGATCTTCTTATACCTTTGTCGCGAAGCCAATCAACACCAAATAAAAGAGCATGGCACTCTGCAGAAAAGCTTGTGGAGTCCCCAAAAAATAGAGCATAAGCGAAGATAACATCACCAACGCTATTACGAAAAACCCCGCCTCCAGAGCCACGGCCCGGATTCCCTCGGCAGGCACCATCCGAGTTAAGCTTAAGCAAACCATCAGCCGGTTTAACCCATGTGAAGGATCGAATAGAACGCAAGAGAACTCTTTGTGGAGAAGGAAAGTATAAACTGGGCTGAGGAGAGAAACCAGCCGCTTGCAGAGATAAAGAAACGAGCTGGTCAATACGATGGATAACAGAAGCAGGCGAGGATCGGATACCATCATGAAAAGCCCGATTTCTATAATTCAAGATTTCCCAGAGAATGATAGAAGGGGTAATAATGTGGGATGAACAAGAGGGAGAGTGATACCACCAAGCATTACATACTTGAGCAATAGAATAACAATGAAACGGGATACCCCCCTTTTGATGAAAAGTCGACCATATGAAACGAGCAATGTCACTATGAAGAAACACATGAAGATAAGTTTCCAAGTGACCCTGAGAGCAGCAGTAGCAACGGGAGGCAAGGTGGATACCCTTTTTTATGACACTCTCATCTAAAGGAAGTTTAGATTGCCTAAGCTTCCACATGAAAAAACTGATATGCCGAGGGAGAGACTTATGCCAAATGAACTTCGAAGAACCAATGAGAGAACCATGTTGTCTGATCAGATCCCAGGCCGAAGAAAGAGAACATTTACCATTGCGATTAGGCTTCCAGCAAGGGCGATCAGAATCATCGGTAATAGAGATACAGTTCTTGGATATAAACGAAGCAGCAGAATGGCCAATAGCATAACTTACCGAAGAAGATGAGGGAAGAGAAAAAAGATCACGAACTCTGGAAAGATAGCAGTGATCAGGCCGAGTTATGTATCCATAAAAAGTCCAGTTATCAAACCAAATAGAACAACTGCCTTTGCCAATAATCCAAACAATATTTTCATAGCCACGGCACGGATAGAACACAGCCGATTCCATAATCCTGAACCATTTGAAGGAGCAATAGTGGGGTGAAAGCGACCACAATATTTTTTCAACATGAATTGGGACCACATGCTAGATGAAGATCGAAGATGCCACCAAAGCTGGACCGAGAAAGCTTTCACAATATCAGAAATGGAACGAATACCAACTCCTCCTTCATTAATAGGACGGCATCATTTATCCCATGCAATCCAATGAGTCTTCAGTTTACTATCTATAGAGCCCCAAAAAAAATTGGAAAGAATTATGTTGATGAGCTTTATGGTGTAAGAAGGGGGATCCAATATGGCGATTTGATACATAACGATGGACTGCAGGACAGAATTAATGAGAGTCACTTTGCCTGCTTGATTGAGAAAAGCACCCGCCCAAGAAGAAACTCTAGCCTGAAGCTTGGTTATAAGAGGGTCAAATAATCTTTTCGTTTTTCTGCCTTCAAAGAGGGGACAGTCCAAATAGGTAATAGGGAGGGCCTGAACATGAAAACCAATATGTCGTCTGATAGAAGCAACCCTCGAACGCGTCGTACGGGAAGAAACTAGAAAGCAGCTTTTATTAGCATTAATAAGCTGGCCCGAGCTCTTTTCATAACTAGAGAGCAAATTCTGATGCTTGATCAGGGAGTGTTTGTTGCCATTGCACAAAATAATGACATCATCCGCAAAAGCGAGATGAGAGATTATAGGGCATCCACTCACAGTGGAGAAAGCAAATTGGGGGGAAGAAAGCTGAAGCGCATTAAGACTTCTACTTAGGACTTCAGCCGCAATAATGAAAAGGCTTGGGGAGAGAGGATCTCCTTGTCTAACACCACGAGAGGAATGGAAAAGGCCCGCAGAGCTACCATTAATCATGACGGAAAACTAGTTATTGGAGATAAGCCGCCAAATCATGTCAATAAAGAATTCCCCGAAGCCAAACTTACGAAGCACTTTGATAAGGAAGAACCAAGAAAGTCTATCAAACGCTTTGGCCATGTCCAGCTTAATAATGACGTTTGAACCATTGACTTTCTTCTTTAAATGGTGGGTAAGCTCATGAGCAAGAAGAAGATTGTCCTGGATAAGCCGGCCCTTCGTGAAAGCACTCTGGTTCTCAGAGATAATGGAAGGAAGAATAGGGGCAAGTCTGACTGAGATGATCTTAGAAAGGACTTTGTTACAAAAGTTACAGAGGCTGATAGGCCTCAGATCCTTGAAAGAAACAACATTATCAACCTTCGGGATAGCTAGAAGGTTGGTATTGGTCCAAGCCTTAGGAATATCGAATCTAGCAAAGAACTCCAGAACAGCATTATGAAGGTCAGAAGCGATAATATCCCAGCAAGAAGTATAAAATCTGCCCGAAAAACCATCTGGTCCAGCCGTACTATCCCCACATAAAGAGAAAACAGCAGCCTTAACTTCATCCAAACTAGGCAAAGCCGAAATGGAATTATTCTGAGAAGAAGAGATCAGATTGGGAATATTATTAATGAGGTTGATCGATGTTTTATTTAATCTTTTTCCTTGCAAGTGGACAAGACTATTATAGAATAGTATTGGAAGCAAAGGTCGAACCCACAGAGACAAGTGATCACGAATAGTGCAATTTATTGACATCAAATTATTAATCTAAAGGGGGTTTTTATATTTAGTTCTACTCTAAACTACTATTTATAGATGTTTAACTAATTAGACAGTAATAACATATATGAAGATCTTATGGTGGGTGGCAATCTAGGATTCTGGGTTTCACTTGTATCTCCTTTATGTTCAATTCATAATAATATCATTCAATGTCTTGGGTTCGTTCACTAAAAATAGATATAGTCTGTTGAACAATTGGTTCAGCCTCCATCCCCGCAAAATTCACCCATTTTATATCCTAAGCACAGGAACTGTCAATCTAGCTGTCACCTAGATTTATGATCTATCTGTCACCTAGATCATGTAAGAACCTGGTCCTAACTTATCACTCTCGTGCATCGATAGGTCCAATTTATTGTGTTGGTGAGCCAGTGTACGACATATGCACTTGGTCATGCAGTTATCCGCACCTCTAAGCCTTTATTATTTGCGATTACATTCATTTGTTCAAAGCAAAATAATATAGGGATTGATAAACAACACAATCAACAAGCATTGAATGAATATATATATATAAGAATCAAAACATAAATTTGATACAAGTTACCTCCCACCTCCTAGATTATGGATGATTTAGTTCATCATAGACAATGAACAGCACATGGAGATGATCAGATACATGATTTGATCTTCAATACTTGAATTACAGAATCTAACTATGTTATACAATCTAAAAACTACCTAAAATCTACCTAAAGAGAGCTTTCAGCCGTCCTCCTTTCTTTGGCTCGACATCAGACTTCTATATATACTCGGGAGTTGTAATTCAATCGAATGACCGTGTGAAAATCCGAAATAGTCGCATTCTGACTACCTTGCGATCGCAAGGTGTTGGATACCTTGCGTCCGCAAGGTCTCCAGTATATCCGGCCTTTGGAAATCTTGACTTGAGCCTTGTGACCAGTACTGCCTACCTTGCGGTCGCAAGGTCTGAGGCACCTTGCGTCCGCAAGGTCTCCAGATTCTGCAGCTTTCATTCTTTCTTCATTTTTCCTTTTTGGCCTTTCTTGAAATTTGCACTTAAAACCCTGGAGTTTCGCGTATTTTCACAAATAACCCTGAAACTTACAAAACTCACCGAAAACATATATTAGTGACCAAAAGCCTCGTGAAATAGCATAATTTAAGTCATAGAAGTATATAAAATCGACGTATAAAATACATCGATCAGAGGTCATCATCCACGGTCTCACTAATGGTCAACTGGTCTTGAAAGAAGGCCACAACAGCAGATTTGATGTCCTTAATCGAAGAAATAGAAGTGCCTCCCGCATCAACAATCTGGTGAATATGAAGTTTGTTATGGGTTTGTTTCGCTGAAGAGTGAAAAAGCTTAGTATTACCTTCTCATTCCTTAAGCCATCTAAGGTAAGAATTTATTCATATGACAGATATGTACATATATATCTATTGGAACTATGAATAACTTCCTTTCAAATGTATAATAACTTCGATGGATGCTTCATAATAACGGAATTTGATATTCAAAATTCTCTTGACATAAGGCTAACGATTGATATCAATCTAACACCTTCTTGAGAGAAAATTTCTTGGTTAAAATTCTGCAACACTATTGTGAAAGAATTTTTGTCTGACTTCTGATTTATCTCATGAAAAAGATTAAGAGTCAAAAACTCTATATCATGAAACTTTGATTGATCCCTTTGTTTTATAATATTTAGTTTCTGGGAACTTAGTCTATATTTCAGAGAGACATCCGTAATCAGTTACTAAGAAACTTGAATAAAAAATTTTCCTAAAGTGTCGCAAATGAAATCAATTCTTAAGAAACATCTACTACAGACACAATAGCTCAGATTCCTAAAGGCTCATTCAGGAAGACATCCACATTGATCCAAACGTGACTGCCAATAAAGGTACTTTCTAAGTCCAGTGCTTCCTATCTGTTATGCACTGAGACCCAGAAGGATTAAGATATTCAAGATCATGTCCCTTCCTTCCTATCTTTTCTGATCTGTTTGAAATACTTATTCCTGTATCTTTTATTATCTTGGAGCTATCTAAAGCTCGCAAAGTGTTATTGATGATCTTTTTGATTTTCATTCAGGAATACATATTTTCTCAAGATCATCTAGCTACCTTTGACTGTCTCTCTACCTGACTGAGTTGTGATTTCTATTCTTTTGCTTCAGTCAATTCTTCTTCCTATTGGCTACTATGATTTATGACTAATATCTGATTCGTCTTTCCTTCTCTCTGATATTTAGGAATAAATCCTCACTGCATAACATTTATATCTGCATGCTCTACTTATCTCTGTTTTCCTTTTGCAAATATAAATGCTTGAGTAATTGTTTATCATACTAAGCTCTTTGATTCCTTTTATTCCCTTAAGTATGATATACATTACCAATATGAATTGATGTCCTTTATTCAAAGTTATCTTTGATCTGCTGTGTATTTGTAACATCAATTCTCCTTCTCCGTTGATCTTTCTTGATGCACTGAACTTCATTAGCTCAGTTCTATGTGTTGATCGTGATAAAGTTAAACAAAATGCTTAAAAAGGTAAAACGTTTTTTTTCAAAAACTGTTTATAAAAAGCTGTTTTGTCAAATCTCACTGAAAAGTTGATTTAACAAATCAAAAACCTTTTTATCTTCTCAAGAAAGCCGATTTGTCTTTTCAATCTTCTTTTGGGCTTTCCAAGGAGAACAACTTGCCGGATATCTAGGAATTGACTCTTTCTCACATGAGTCTTTGTGAATTTACAGTGAGTAGATGAAAGGACCCTTCACACTTTATTAGTTCACCTTCAAGACCGGTCCTTAGTCTTACCTCAACAAGTATAAATAGAGACTTCCCTCCTTCTTCTCTATCACTTGCAAACTATCTCCAAACACTATGATAGACGCTGATACAAAACCATTTTCTTCCAAAATGTTACTTAGGAGAATTCTTAGCGATAGATCAAGCCTCTCTCTCAACAACTTGGAATTATTCTTTCTATTCCCCAAAAGTTGTTTGGTTAGTTTCGAGGATTTCTCTTATATGAAGAATTTCCTCAACAACCATTTAGCATGCCTCTCCCTGAACCCTTTGATCGTGCTCATGTCAACCTACCCTTTTTAGCAATGTAGACTTTCTACATTTTCTCGTGCTGACATGATTCTCCTTAGAGATCAGCACACATCACAACAGCGGATTTCCTTAAGGTAATCCTGCCTGCTCGTGAAGATCATCTGGGTTCTAGAGCTAGTTGAAGGGAGAAGGAAGAGCAGGAAACTGGATCACACATCTGCATTTTTCACAATGTAGAGATTCCGTTTGGCTGCCTCTTTCAACTTAGGGCCCCTTGATCTGGACCTATATTCCATTTGCCAACCGGTTAGCTGAATCTGGGTCCATAATCCTCATAGACATATCCTTGTAACATTTTTTTACCTTTAGAAATGTATCAGGTGTTTAGATTAGTTGTTTACTAGGAGTAGTTAAGACATCAGAAGTTGTATTGAAACTTGTAATCTTTATATCCTCTTTGTATTCGAGTATATTTTGATCTAAATGAAAACTTGTTCAAAGCAACTTTACTTCATGTCTATCTGCCTTTGCTTGTACATCTTCTGATAGCATGAACTCTCGTGTTTGCCTATGGATTCTTATCTTCATATGACAATATTTATTTTGGATCTACAATAGCAAGCACAACTCTGCTGTTAACCCAACAACAAACCAATTCTTAACTAAGTATCTCTATTCCACTAAACAACAATTTCGATGAGACACTTCCAGGATCTACTCTTTAAATATTAGTCTTATAAAATCTGATAGACCATTTTTTGTGACTCCAATAGCACATAAAACTTTAAATGTTTTATCAAAACTTCTAGTGCGCAAAAGACTAAGTTGATTTCTGGTTTAATGATAATCTTTGCTTTAACTGATGTCATTACAACTTGATCAATTGGTTTCTTTAACTTTTAAAAAGGAACCTTATTGTGTTTAAAAACTCCAATGATCACTGGCAGAAATCTCATCAGAAGAATCACTGTTGGAATATGAATTATCTTAGTTATGGATTTCTTATAAAGGACTGCTTACCTTGCAATTCCTTTACAGGAACTGAAGATTTCACCTTAACACATGATGTTCAGGTGAATCTTCTTTCTCATCAAAATCTTGGTCTCAAAACTCCCTCAATAGACTCCATAACTGCTGTCGGTAAAATGATCGTCTAAGGAACTAGCAGCCATTCATGTTTCTTACCTGCTGTTTCCTTTGTTCAAGACTATCCTGCTCAATATGTCCTCTTTCTCTTTTTGAGTCTTGAACAATTGACTTTCTTATCCCAAAAAGAAAGTCATCTTCTTAGCTGCTGACCTTGAAGTGATAGACACCTGCCTTCTCTCTGTCTTCAGTAAAGCTTAGTGTAAGTTGCTTGCTTCTTTGTGATACAAGTATTTTATCTAAGGTGATTGTTGACTCTATGTCGCTTCTATTGCTCTACTCACATACCGGGATTCTGTTGAGGAGGAGCATGGTCATTAGCTAATCCATGCCTATGAAGCTTATGGTTTATCCTTCCAAAAGCCAAGGCACTCCAAAAGGATAACCTTGCTGAATACATGGTCATTCAATTGGTATTTGCAGATATTCATATCTGTTGTATCATACTAATTCAGCAACCCTCTAGTCTGCTTAGCTCGTAAAGTTATATTTTCTGTTAGCAGACTCCTTTTCTTGCTGATTCACCTTTATCAGCAGACTCTAAAACTATGCTTTAAGCAGTCTCAAATTTCTGCTAATCACCCTCAATCAGTAGACCCTATTATATGCCGACCTTCTAACTACTTTTATCATTTGAAAACGGCATATCTTAATCTTTGCTGACCAACCTTCATAATCTTTGAAATCAGCAAATCCTAGTCTACTGATCACCTATTGTTCAAAATTAGTATCAGTAGACTTCCATACTTCTTGAACACTAGATCTTTCAACAAATCGGTATCAACCAATTGATATCACGGCAATTGCATTGCTGATCTCATAAGTGTGTTCAAGACAACTGATAATAATGTATCTCTTCTCTCTAGTTTCAGCAGACAATTATTCCTGCTGAACACTCTTATGTTATCTGTTGAACCAGCAGACTCATAACTCTGCTGGTCATTCTCAACTAGCAGATTCATAACTCTGCTAGCTATCCTCAAACAACAGACTCTCACCTCTGCTGTTCCCATTTTTGTATCAGCATTCTTTACACTCTTATGAAACTAGTCATTAAAATTGGTTTCAGAATTTATCTCTGCTGATCAATCTTGTGTAACAACATCTTTGACAAAAATGTTTAGGAACATTGATAGGATTTCAAAAATCTGTACTTCACAAATCTTTCTAAAAAGTGATTTCAAAACATATTTCCTATTCTAGAATGACTAGAAGACTCAGGAAATTGGTGAAGACTGTGTGGATGACTCAGAAAGCCCTGAAAGTCTCTTCTGGTAAACAAAGAACAAAACGTTATCAACTGTTTTGAAAAAAAAACATCTTCTTAAAAAGATACTTTCTAAATATTTTTGAAATTATTTATGTTCCAAAATTCTATAGATTTGGGAGATTGCTGATGATTGTGTAGATGATTCAGAATGCCCCGTAAATTATCTATTAGGATTTTTGGAATCTTAAAACCTATCCTAATCTCTAAACTTATTTTAAATAAAATTTGTTGTATTACTATTTTTGGTCACAGATATCGACACATCTCAATTTCAATACCCTTAGCCTTCAAATTCTTTCTTGTAGGTATTGAAATCCTCGATTTAAGTCACATAGCTGTCCAAATTCATATTCCCTAGAAGTGACTTAATATCGCAATCATGAATCACCGCCTCTCCAATAAACACATCCACTCAAAATCGAGCTTTGAAAATGATTACTTCGCCGTTTCTCATTTCAGTCATTTATTGCTATACTATGGATATTCAAATGACGGTTCTTGATAATCATGTTCTTCCTGCATCTTCTTAGAGAGTACTGTATATAATTATGCTCATTGAAGATATTCTGATTTGTTATCGTTCTCAATCGTTATCATTTGTCCTCCCTTCAACAATTGATACGATTGCTATCAGTGTTCCTTTTCTCCTCAGAAAATCTCCATGGTCGTATCTTCTTCCAACAACATCTCTAACTCTACTGCTCGTCCTGAATCTTCATTCGTTACCAAAGTAGGCCGTCAATCCTACATTCTTGGTCGCACGATTCAAGGAGAACTATTTCTCCTTGACAATACTGTTGGAGCAACGATTATAGATCTTTTCCACAGTCCTGGACTCGTCTCCATCCTCTCTTTCCTTGAAGAATTCTTTAGCCTTCGACTGGTTGATGAATTCTACTCAAGGATGCAACTGACAAGAGATGGTAAGAGCCTACACGGTCGCATTCGAGGTACTGATCTCGTCCTCAATGCCGACAGCCTGTCAAGAGTCTTCAATCCTCCCTCCGTTGGCCCTGACTCCATTAATGATTCTATTCTTAACGAATCATGGCTACACCATACTAGCTACCAATCTCGCGGTGACTACAGTACATGGGATATTCTCAATTATCCTTTGGACATGTACTGTGTTGGTGAAATTCTGAGCCAATGTCTTCTGTTTCACGAACCAGGCTCAAGAAGCGACACCAGAAGACTTCGAAACTTCACCATTGTTGTTCTCGACTCTCATGTCATCAACTGGTCTGAAGTAGTCTTCTCACTCATCTGTCAGTCTGTCCTGCGAAGAAGAGTGAATGGGTCTGGTATTCACAAGTACGCTAGGATTATTAGCTACTTCCTATGCTCCTACCACACCATTCGTTCCATGATTCACGAGGACGAACGCCTTCCTGTAACTGGAGACCTGCTGATCACTAGAGAACTGTTCGGCAACAGAAGCTTTTTTGATCAGAATAGAAATTATTCCTTAGACTCTAGCACTGGTAGTTTTGGAGATTCAAATTAAGTTGTATTACTCAATATTTATAGTACTTTCTTGCTCCTTTGTCAATTTTTCCTTCTCTTTTGTTTACTGCCCTTCCTCTTTCTTTCTTGCAATTGTTCTTCCCCTATCCGATTCTTTGCTTGCAACCATTAAGGAGGAGAGTACTTAAGGAGGAGAGTGTTCAAGGAGGATAGTTACATTAAGGAGGAGAATCTTTGTTGTGACAGTGCCTACGTTGCCGTCACAATCTTAGGAGGAGAATTGCCTAACCTTTCTTTAATGGAAGACACACTATGTGAATTTTTCCCTGAACTGATTCTTTGTGGATCATGTTATACGCCTTTGTGGCACTTCTGTTGAAACACTATTTTACACTAAAACATCTCTGCTGAGTCCTACCTTCAACAGAGATTCTACAATGTTTCAACAACAAAATCAAACGTTTTCATCAAATATTTTGTTTCAACAGCAAAATCAAACGTTTTCATCAAATATTTTTTTGATTTAAATGTTTCATCTTTTTCAAGAAATTTTGGTATCAATAACAGATCATTAAAAGCTTTTTAAATTTCAAATCTTCAATTAAGGACAATTGGTACCAGCAGCAAACCTTAACTATTTTTTTCAAAACAAGGTTTTGCTATTCCTTCTTGTTAAAACAACTCTTCATATATAAATATTTTTTATGCAAGAAAGAAGCTCAAAACTTTTTAGATCCTGCTCAAATCTTTCCAAAATTATTAAGTGATCTAAACTGTTTTTCTCACTACTGCTTTACATATTCTGTACTTTGATTTATTGAGTCTGTAATAGCAGTAGTAGACTATACAAAGCCATCGATCTTGTAATTATCAACATAGGGCATGCCTGGAGATAAAATGATCATTCATTGTAGGCATGTTATTACTATGCTTTGACAAAATGCCTAAGTGATTTGTATACGTCATTTTGTAATGGTTCCAAGCAAATAGGAAGAGATTGTTGGAATATGCTTCTTGATAATCAAAATTATCTTGTTGCATATCCCTAATATTTTGATTTGTTTGTTCCCATTACAGTGTGTCATAACAAGTGGCTAAGAGGTCTGCGTGCCGATTAGTGTGGCAACTTGTTTGACAACACATAGGTCTAAGATTAGGTTGTCCTAGTCTAGTCCTAACCTCCTTATAGATGATTGAACAGAACAACACCTCATATGCACAAAGCACCAGCAGACTTGCCGAAGTCTCAAAAGGCTCTTCACAAAACTTGTCACCAGCAGACTTGTTGAATACTCTAAAGGTCACCCTGAAGACTTGCCACCAGCAGACGTGCTACTATGACAAAGTTTCCAAGGATTCCTCACAAGCAAACTTGTCAAGTGCATCTCGAAGACACCTTGAAGACTCACCAGCAGATCTGTCACAGTTTGAATGTTCACATTAACAAGCAGCAGTCTTTCTCTCAAGATAGACTTACCCTTGAACATCAGACCAGCAGACTTTATTCTGCACGTGCTTCAGAGAAGTCAAGACTGCAGCAGATCAAGACAAAAGACAAATGTATTCAGGATTCAAGAACCATTCAAATTCTCGTGAAGCCTGACATCATTGATACTGTAATATCTTTTCTCTCTCCTGAGATCTGTAAAAAGAATTCACTTTATTGGATAGATCACTCAGACAGTGCATCAAATGTCAGACTTACTTTTCAGGAACCTATCAATGACGGTCTGACATGCAACCAGCTCAGGATCTTAAAGACAAAGACTTTATCCATCGGTCAAAGGTCCAGCTAAACAACACATCTCTATCCAGCGGATTTTAACATTCAACATCTCTAACGGATATAAAGTGTATCTTCAAAATCTCAACAATCATCTTGACAACGATCAACCAATATGAAAGGATATCTCCTCTACTCGTCAAAAAAGAAGGGACGGATAATAAGACAACACAAAATCAGAGACAACCATAGTCTCTATATCTACATCAAGAACTTTGAAGAAGAAGCGAGATCGACAACGAGATCATCTTCACCAACGTATCTCAGATCTCTACATCCTAGTTGCAGTGACCCTACCCAGACCTTAGCATCTCATCCTCTGTGATTTGCTAGGAAGAATCTCCGTGAAGAAGAGAAGAGATATCAGAGATCGTCTACAGTCAAGATTCACGTCTTGGTCAAGAACTCAGCTCTTGATTTGAGTTCTTCATCCTTCTTCGAAGAACTCAGCCTTTAGCTGAAGCTTCTGAAACCTACTTCTAAAGCTAAAGGTCAATTCAATGATCAATTTGAAGATCAACCCAGATGTTGCCTAAGGAAGATGAAGAGTTGTCTATACTTACTACATTCATATATTCGGATTTGTATTTCGATACAAATGCTGTTGATTGTGTAATAATCAATCATCTTAGGAGGTCGAGTGCTCTGTACTCATTGGTTCAGATATTTATTATCTGAACGAATAACCTTAGTGTCTTCTCGTCATTGTTTCTCATCTCGTCTCCTATTGTCCTTTGTACTTAAGAGTTTGTCTATAAACGTTTAAGTACAAGAATAGGGGATTGATGAAGATGAGAACATAAATTTTCATAGAGAGTCTAGGTTGATGTAATCTGTAATTTATCTTTGAATAAATTCAGATGTTCTTTCAATTATTCATCTCCCAATCTTTATCTCTCTATGCGCTTTTCATAAATTGTTTTATATTTTGAAAAGGCACTACTCAATGATTTCCTAAAACCTGCATTTTGGAAGAAGGATTAAGTATGATGTTGTTCTGATCATTTAATCGTGTACAGCTACTTAAGACTTCTTAAAACTTAAAGCCTAAATATTTCCGCTGCATAAATTCTTTCTGAACAGGCTTTTGTTTTACAGATGATTCACTAGCATAGTTCATAACTCTGCTGAGAGCAAGTCTGCTGTTCTGTCCCATTCTGCTCTAAACTAATAGCAGACATGCTCTATAAGTTAATCGTCTTTACCACTAAAATCTATACTTAATGTATATCTAAAAGAAAAGTTTTAATGTGGTATCATAGGCTATTCACCCCCCTTTAGCCTATTCGAGCTTTATTGCAGACCAACAAGAAGTATCTAACGAGTATTATAATGCTTATCATTGTCGCTGTAAGGAAGAAGAAGCGAAGAACAAGGTAGAAATGAAGCAGTTGCAGAGAAGAGCAGAGCAGAGGGGTTTGAGTAGAGAGATAATTTTAGAAAGAGAGGGTTTGTGAAAGTTTTGAAAGAGGCGGTTCAAAGTCTATTTAAAGAAGGAGAAAAGTCATTTTAGCGAAAATAGCTCGGATGATTGACAGGTGTCTTTCATAAAGCTTTTAACTTAAGATATTTTCAATATAACAGCAAAAAATGTCTTTTAACCCCTTTGCCTTTTTAGAAAAACTTTTACCCTCTAATAAACAGTTAACTAAAATACTAACTTGGTCTTAACGATGTTGAGCTAAAACAATAACGGAGTTAGTAACAATTAATGACTGTTGGTATGAAATAACTTTTAGATTTAAACATAAACTTTAAGCTGTAGGATCAATCATACCAAGATTTCTCCTTAAATACGCAAACCTGGTAGCATCCAGTGGCTTAGTGAGAATATCAGCCAATTGATGTTCAGTTGGAACATATTCCAAACTGATGCTACCTTTTTCCACATGATCTTTGAGGAAATGATAGCGAATATCCATGTGCTTTGTCTTTGAGTGCATCACTGGATTCTTTGAGACTAAAATTGCAGAGGTGTTATCACACATGATAGGACAATTTGCAGTCTTGATGTTGTAGTCGACAAGTTGTTGCTTCATCCAAAGTAGTTGAGAGTAACAGCTGCTGGCAGCAATGTATTCTGCCTCTGTGGTTGAATTTGAAATTGATCCTTGCTTTTTGCATGACCATGAGACAAGTCTATTTCTAAGAAATTGACAGGTCCCACTGGTGTTTCTTCTGCTAACTTTTCAGACTGCATAGTCTACATCTGAGTATCCAACTAGATCAAAGTTGTTACTTTTTGAATACCAGATACCTAGATTTATAGTTGTTGAAACATATATGATGAAACGTTTAGCAACAAGCAAGTGTGATTCCCTTGGATCTGCCTAAAATCTAGCACAAACACAAACAACAAACATAATATCAGGTCTACTGATAGTAAGGTAAAGAAGTGAACCTATGATTCCTCGATACTTGGTCATGTTCTCTTGTTTTCCCTTCTCATCTTTGTCAAGATGGCAACCAGTAGACATTGGTGTCTCGAATCCTTTAGCTGAATCAAGACCAAATTTCTTGATAAGATCCTTTGCATGCTTGGTTTGGCTGATGAGGATCCCGTCTGAAGTTTGTTGAATCTGAAGTCCTAGAAAGTAGGTGAGCTCTCCCATCATGCTCATCTCGAACTTGCTTTGCATCATCTTCTTGAATCTCTTGTACAGGCTTTGATTTGTATATTCAAAGATGATGTCGTCCACATAGATTTGTACCAGAAGAGAACAACCTTTGTGCTTGAGGATGAACAGAGTTGTATCTATTCTTCCTCTCACGAATCCTTGTTCAATTAAGAACTTGGATAAAGTTTCATACCAAGCTCTAGGAGCTTGTTTGAGGCCATAAAGTGCTTTCTTCAGACGATATACTTGATCCTCTTTGCCTTGGATGACAAAACCTGGAGGTTGTTCAACGAATACCGTTTCTTGAAGATCGACATTGAGAAAGGCACTCTTTACATCCATCTGATATACCTTGAAGTCCATGAGCGACGCATAGGCTAGAAATAGTCTGATTGCCTCTAATCTGGCAATAGGAGCAAATGTTTCATCGAAGTCAATTCCTTCTTCCTGTCGGTAGCCTTGAGCAACCGGTCTAGCTTTGTTTATGGTGACATTTCCATCTTCATCTCTCTTGTTCCTGAATACCCATTTGGTGCCTATGACTGGATGGCCATTAGGTCTTTGAACTAAGCTTCACACTTTGCATCATTCAAATTGGTTCAACTCCTCTTGCATAGCTTCAATCCAGTAATGGTCTTCGATAGCTTCATCAATCTTCTTTGGCTCAATTTCAGACATGAATGCGAATGCAAACATAGTCTCATTTCGAACATTACTTCTCGTGTGAACTCCTGAGTTGAGATCACAAATGATTTGAGAGATATGGTGATCTCTTGATTCAATAATGGCTGGAGGAAGATCACTTCTAGTGAGTTCTTCCCTTAAAAATTCTGGAGAGGGTAGAGAAGAAGATTCCCAAAATCAGGTTCAGAAGAGATAGGATCTTCGATACCTTCATTTTCAAGTGAGCAAGAAGGATGAGTGGTCTGCAAAGGTGTTTGGGGTAGAACAGAAGAGATATGATATGAGTCAATAGAAGGGTTTGAAGATGTACCAGCAGAGTTGAAGTCTGCTGGTGTTGGATTAGCATAATTCGAAGAGTCTGCTGTTGGAGGATTTTGAGGTGGAGAAGAAGTAGAATCTTAATTTGTACATGTCGCAACATCATCAGAATCATCAGCAACATTTGGAGCCACTCGTGGCTCTAATAAATCGTATTCATCAAAAGTAACATGCACAGATTCTAAAATTTTCAAGGAAGTGGTTGGTCCACAATGATGCTCAAATAGGCTAGAGGGGGGTGAGTAGCCTATGATGCCATTTTAAAACTTTTCTTTTAGTTACAATTAAAGCATGAGTTTTAATAGCATAGACAGTTAACGTGTTGAACATGTCTGCTGGTAATACTGAACAGCAGACTTGTTCTTAGCAGAGTTGTCAACCCTGTTGGTGAACTGCTTGAAAATCAAAAGCCTGTTTCGAAGAGTTTAAGCAGCGGAAATAGAAAGGCTTAGATTTAGAGAAGTCTTAAGTGGTAATACACGAATATATGATCAGAACAACAACACACTAACTCCTTCTTCCAAATGCTGAATTAAGGAATCATTAGAGAATAGCTTTTCAAAGGATAAATCATTTTATAAAAGCTCATAGAGAGGTAAAGACTGAAAGGTAAATTATTTGAAAGAACATCTGAATTTATTCAAGGATAAATTGCATATTACATCAGCTTAGACACTCTATGTATAGTTTCTGTCCTCATTCTTTCAAGCCTTAATCTTAACTTAATTATTTGTAAACAAATTCTTAATTATTGAGTGCAAAGCACTCGACCTTCCATGATGAGTGATTATTGCACAATCAACAGCATTTGTATAGGAATACAAATCTGAAGATATGAATGCAATATTTACAGACAACTCTTCATCTTCCTTGGGCACCATCTGAAATCTATCTGTAGAACGATCCAAGAGCTTGACCTTTAGCTTTAGGAATAGAATCATGAATCTTAGCTAAAGGCAGAGTTCCTCGAAGAAGGGTGAAGAACTCTAATCAAGAGTTGGGTTCTTGACCAAGACAATGATCTCTATCTTTTGAAGTTTATGATCTCTCTATCTCTTCTTCTTCGAACTTTTCTTCCTAGCAAACCACAGAGAGTGTTTTGCTAAGGTCTGGGTAAGCTCATTGTAATCTTCTATGAAGATCTGAGATTCGTTGGTGAAGACGATCTCTTGTAGATCTTACAGCTTCTTTGAAGTTCTTGTTTGCAGGTGTCTTTTTTAATTAATTCGACACCCTTGAAGAAGAATGTAGATTTCTTATATAGACCGGAGAACTTTGACCGTTGAGATCTGTTGATAGATTTTGTATCCGTTGAAAGATTTGTCTTGAGAATTGATGGATAAAGATGTTGTTCAATAGATCTTTAATTGTTGGATAAGAGACTTCACTCTTTAGATCTTTGAACTGTTACCCTGTCATACTGTATGATAAGTCGCTGAAGGATAAGTCTGGTTCATTGTTGCACTGTCAGGTGATCTGTCTGATAAAGTATATTCTTTTGATTATTTCAGACCAAGTGACTGAGAAAGTCTTGCAGTATCAGGAGTATCAGGCTTCATAAAGATTTGACTAACATTGAAGCTTAACGTATTTGTCTTGTTTCGATCTGCTGCAATCTTGTCTCCTTGTAGCACGTACAGAACCAAATCTGCTGGTGAGAGGTTCAATTCTGATGTATGAGTCTTTTGTAGAAAAAAACTGCTGGTTATGACGTGAACGTTCAAACCAAAGCAAGTCTGCTGGTGGCAAGTCTTCAAGGTATTCTGCGATGCACATGATAGGTCTGCTGGTGATAAGTCCTTTGAGAAACTTTGTCACTATAGCACGTCTGCTGGTGACGATTCTTCAAAGCGTCCTTTAGTGCATATGACAAGTCTGTTGGTGACGAGTCTGTTGAAAACTTTTGACGCTATCGCAAGTCTGCTGGTGCTAGTGCATATGAAGTGCTGGTCTATTTGATCATCATGTAGGAAGGTAGGACTTGATTAGGTCGCACCTAATCTAAGACCTATGTGATGTCACACTAGTTGCCACACTAACCGGTACGCAAACCTTTTAGCCACTAGTGATGACTCACTGTAATGGGAACAAGCAAATCATCATATATAGATTATGCGAGGTGATAAGTAAATTATCAAGAAACATATTCCAACAATCTCCTCCTATTTGCTTGGAACCATTACAAGATGACATATACAAAGCACTGAAGCATTTATCAAGGCATAGTAATAACATGCCCATAATGAATAATCATTTTATCTCAAAACATGTCCTATGTTGATAATTACAGGAACGATGGCATTTGCATAGTCTACTATTGCTATTACAGACTCGATAAATCAAAGTACTGAACAGGTAAAGCAATAGTAAAAACAATTTAGATCACTTAGAGTATTTAAAAAATGTTTGAACAGGATCTAAAAGGTTTTAGGGTTCTTACTTGCACATAGATTTATATGTTAAAAGAATGTTTTGGCAAGCACAAGTAGCAAATCATTAAGTAAGCATATTGTAGACACCCCAATTTCGTACCCCTGGTACGTAACTCTGGCATGCGATATCAAGACCTGTTAAAACTTAACAAATGTCAAGTTACAGGGTTTAAAAATGCAAAAGATAAAGCATGATACACAAAACAGTAAAATGCAGGGGCTAAAAGTGTCAAAAATGGCTGAAGATTGGAAAGCTAGCGCGGCCTAAAAGAGTCCTTGGCGCGGCGCCCATAAAGCCTTATGCCGGCGCCCAGATTAGCTACAGTGGCTCCCAAAGTGCTACAGGAGTGCTACAGTTAACGCATTGTGCAAATTATCGAGCACGCGGTACAACCAAAAGCAGCACGAAGAGAGAAAAAGAAATTCCCTTGATGTCCCTCTCTCAGCCATAAATAGAGGCCCCGGGGTTCGCTTTCAGCACATCGAAAATTCCCCAAAGCTTTCAGCGTTGTTGTTACGCTGTGAGAATAGTGAGCGATAGTGAGGTCCCCCTTCTATAAAGCCTTGAAGCCCTGCCAAAACTCCTCCAAACGCAAATCCAACCGGTTAAAGTGATCCTTAGCCCCCCAGCTAGGTATCCACCCTATTTTCCCGGTCCAAAAATCTCGGAAAAGAGCAGTTGCTCTGCCCGAGTAAAAAGGCCAAATCCGTCATAAACAAGCAGTTGTGCTGCCCGATTTCCGCCAGCAGCAAGCACGCAGCAGCAAAAAAACAAGCAGTTGCTCCACCCGTTTGACGGTGCCCAAAAGAAACTTTCGGAAGCAGTCACTCTGCCCGAACCGCAGCAGCAGCAGCAAAGCAAAAAAAATACTCCCTCTCTCGAGAAGAACATAGCGAGCACACCACGCTCTAAAAGGTGAGCCTTTAGGAGCGTTATTTATAAAAAGCTATTTTTCATCCGGCCCAATGTAAAAATATAAGCTGTTATGCTGCACGGATTTATTTAGAAAATAGCATTAAAAAGAGCCATTATTATGGCCAAATATTTTTAAATGTATTTGTAATTATTGGAAGGAAACGGCTGCAAGTCCGTAAATAATGTAGGCATGGATGTATTTGTTTTCTTTCCTCTCTCTTTAATGCATTATTTATTTGCTAGATAAATATAACGAAAAGCATACTTTAGCCCAAAACTTGTTTTGTGAGACAGAAAGGGCGAGTTGGGTGCCTAGCAGTCTAGCACCTTCCCAACTCGTAACCTAGCTTCCGAACCCATTTTTGCATTCTCTGGTTTTCTTTTTGGTTTTTTCTTTATTTTCTCCTTAAAATAAAGATGGCGACTCTGTCAAAACATTTTGGATCGCAGTGAGGCATCGCAACATCCTTTCTAGCACTTTTTCATTTTCCCCTAAAAAAAGGAGAATGGGAATGAAACGGTGATGTATTCCTATATCCTGGTATCCCCTAAAAAAGGGATAACTTGATATAGAAAACTCAAAGCTCTCATAGTGATCCAAAATAGGCCATAAGACAATTTTTATAAAGTCTGTAGTGAGGCCCGCAACATCCTTTCTTGCACTTTCCATTTTCCTCTACACAAGGGAAGATGCGAATGAAAGGGTGATGTATTCCTGCATCCTGTTATCCCCTAAAAAAGGGATAACCTGATACAGAAAACTCATAGCTCCCATAACGGACCAAAAATCACTGAAGTGACCGAGGCGTATTCAACGCACTTTTTGACAGCACCCTTTTCGCATTTTTAATTTCATCTTCCCCTAGACAAGGGAGGATGGAATGGAAAGCGTGGTGTCCGCATCCGCACGCCGCATTCCCCTAAGCAAGGGAGTGCGGGGCGTGGGCGTCATCCGGGGCACCCACATATGCTATTGAAATTTTTAAAATAAGGATTACTCGTGATATCATTTGAAAAATTTTATGTTTCTGTTGAAAATGAGGATCTCTGTTGAAGGAAAGACTTAACAGAGAATTTTTGTTTCGAACATACTTTTCAACAGAAGTGTCACAAAAGCTAAGCGTGATTCACAAAGAATCAGCTTATGGGTGAATTTTTCACATTATGTGTGTCTTCCTTTAGGTCTTTACCCTTAATTTAGTTTATGAACATCTTTAGTTCATGAACTCTCCTCCTAAGAAGATGCAATCTTCTATGTCTTTAGACAGTAATGTATATGTTATAAATCTCCTCCTGAACGAAAGTTTCTCATCTTCTCATAATTCCTCCTCTTTAAATAATGACTTCATATATGTCATAACACTTCTCCTCCTTAATGGTTGCAAGCATAAACAGAAGAAAACGAGGAAGAATCGAAAGAGAAAGAATAGAAGAGAAAAACAGTAGACAAAGAAGATGCTAAAGTTTATAGAATAATTAGAAGAAGTACCAATTGTGAAAATACCAAAATGCAACCTAGTTGGAATCCACGAAGCTACCAGTACTAGAATCTAAGGTATATTCTCTATTTTGATCAGAGAAGCTTTGATTGTCGAATAACTCTCAAGTTATCAGCAGGTCTCCAGTGATGGGAAGGCGTTCATCTTCATGGACTGTTGAGAGAATGGTTTGAAAAGAGCAAAGAAAGTGATTGATAATTCTAGCATACTTTCTAATGCAGAGTCCATTCGTCTGTCTTCGCAGGATAGATTGGCGTATGAGAGAGAAGACGACTTCAGACCAGTTGATGGTATGAGAATCTAGAACAGCAATGATAAAGTTTCATAGTCTTCTGGAGTCACTACTTGAGCCTGCTTCATGAAATAAAAGACATCGACTCAGAATCTCACCAACACAATACACGTCTAAGGGATAGTTGATAATGTCCCATGTACTGTAGTCATCCCAAGAAGTGTAGCCAGTTCATAAAAGCCATGATTCATTGAGGATCGAATCATCGAGAGCGCTGGGTCCAATAGAAGGAAGATGGAAGATGCGAGATAGGATCTCGGCACTGAGGATGACATCGGTACCTCGAATGCGACCAAAGAAGTGGTTACCATTTCTTGTCATTATCATCCTAGAGTAGAATTCATTAACCAACGAAAGGCTGTAGAATTCTTCACGAAATGAAAAGAAGTGAGGCTAGTCCAGAGCTGTGGAGAAGATCGATAATCTTTCCTCCTACAGTGTTTTCGATGAGAAATTGTTCTCCTTGAATCGTATGACCTAGAATGTATGAGTGAGAACCTATTCTGGTCACGAAAGATGATTCTGGTGGAACAAATCGACTTGTAACGCTTGAAGAAGATGAAGCGGCCATTAGAACTTTTTTGATTATAGAAGAAATATACTGGTAGTGAATATGATACCAGTTGTTGATATCAGATCAAACAATTGTTGGGAATTCTCAGTTAGGAATATTTTAAAGGAAAGAATTAAGGATGTAGAATGTTTTTCGGAGGATTTAATGGAAGAACACACTCACCAAGAATCGTTGATTGGGTATCCATTAAAGAGCTGTAATGACAAGTATATAAAGCGACGAGGTAATCAAGTCAAATCTTTTAGAACTTGAATGGACATTCATCTTGGAGAGGCGGCGATTCATGGTTTCAATATTAAGTCATTCTTGGGAATATTTTCGATACATATTGTGACTTAAATCGAGATGTCTCAATATCCAAATGTTAGATATTAATGATAGTAGAGAGTACTGGATTGAAGAGAAGAAAATCTGTGTTGACATTTATGACCCTTTTTGAAAGAAAATATATAAGATGAGTTTAAGATACGAACCTTTGAAGAAATGTGTTATTTTTTGAAATTCTAAAATTTTCAGAAGATGATTTATGAGGAATTCTGAATCATCTACACAATCCTCAGCAATCTCTCAAATCTTTAGAAGTTTTAGAATTTAAATCAATTTTTTGAAGAAGCATTTAAAAAAAATAGAATATGTTTTTCAAAACAGTAAGGAATTTTGTGTTCTTTGTTTCTAAAAGATAATTGTACGGGGCTTTCTGAATCATATACACAATCCTCAGCAATCTCCCAATTTCTTTTAGAAACTTAGAACAATTAAAAGACATTTTTGGAATTGATATCAGTTATGAAAACATTTCTGGAATTGATATCGAATGTTTGAAATACTACTTGTTTGTAAAACATTTTGAAAATCAATCAATAATTTCAAAGGTTGTTTTAAGTCATAGATATCTTCACAAGGGGAAGAACAACAGAGATTGAAAGCTGTTGTTTTGAGTTTGTGAACAACAGAGGTAGAAGTCTGCTGCTCAAGTTTGACCAGCAGAGATTGGAGTCTGCTGTTTCAATTGATAACCTTAAAGATGTATGCAACAGTAATGAAAGTCTGCTGATACTAGTTGATAACGACAGGTAGAGAGGGATGGTGAATAATCAAGATCATATATGCTGATATCAATTCTTGGATATGCGTGGGTATCAGTCTTTTTGAACACACCAAAAAGAGTAGCAATACAATTGCTATAATACTAATTAAAGAGTATTGTGTTCAAGAAGGATGAAAGTATACCGATACTAATTGTTGAAAGATAGGTGATCAGTAAACTAGAGATTGAGGTATGTAGGGTTGGATTAACGATGGTGTAGAGCCACAGATTTCTTAAAAAGAAACAGCTAGCTTCTTCCTAACAGCATTAGGGGCTGATGAAGAAGAAAGAGGTGAGAGAAATAGGAAAGGGGCAAGTTCCGGCTCGGCTTGGGCTCATCTGGCACGGAGGTTGAAATAGAAGTAGTGGGAGCTGAACACTTTTTTTTTTTGGAGCAGCAGTAGTGTCAGCAGCAACATCAGCATCAGTGCTTGAAGAAGACTTATTCTTCTTCTTTGCAGTTGACTCATCCTCACTAGTAGAGTGCTTGCGTTTCGATCTATTGGAGAGAGAACAGGGTCTGCAGGTGCGTTTGGAACAGAAGACTCATTAGCAGACTTACATGAGCAGCCTTTTGAAGTAGCTTCCTTCTGAAGCTTCTTGTCTAGCTCCTTTGCCATGAAGATATCCACTGATATCAAGAAGTGCTTACTATTCTTGCATTTCATTCCGTAGTTTGAGGTGACAGAATGAAGGTTGATCATCAAGAATATAGTCTGCTGATACAGGATGTATCTTATGGGCTTAACAGACATGGGGTTTGCTGAATAAGGATAGAACAACAGACATTGTGGTCTGCTGATACCAATTGAATGAACAGCGTTTCAACAAACTTATCCTTTGGGATGCCTTGGCTTTTGGAAGGATGGACCATAGGCTTCATCGGCAAGGATTAACTGATGACTATGCTTCTTTTCAATAGAATCCCAATTAAATGATAAGAGCATTTAGAAGCAAAACGGAAGATAACAACCATTTTAGTTAAGCCATTTGTATCACAAAGAAGCAAGTAACTCGTACTAAGTTTGGCTGAAAGTACAGAGGTAAAATAATGTATTTTGCTTCATGATCAACAGCTAAGATGATGACTAAATTTTAAGAAGGGAAGTCATATGTGTTCAAGACAACATGAAGAAAGAAAAAAAGGGTTAGAGCAAGGTTGTCTTGAACAAAGGAAACATCAGATATGTAATGAAATTAAAGATTGCTTATTCCTTGGAAGGTCATCCTTCCAACAGCAGATATTAAGTATACTGTTGTGAAGTGTAAGCAGCCAGAATTTTGGATGGGAATTAAGATTCATCAGAACATCATGGGTTGAGATGAGATCTTCAATTCCTAAGAAAGGAGTTGCAAGGTAAGGAGTCCTTTCTAAGAAATCCAAAACTAAAGTTATCCATATTCTAACACTAATTCTTCTGATGAGATTTCTACCAGTAATCATTGAAGTTTTCAATCGAAATAAAGTTGATTTGCTGATTTGAAATCAGTTTTCAGTTGATAAAAACAGTAACAAGAATCAACATAGTCTTTTGAGCGCAGGAAGTTTTGATAAAGAACTTAAAGTCTTCTATGCTTTCTGAATCAAATCAAAATAAAAGATTAGATTTATAAGACTGTTATTTAAAAGATAGATCATGGGATAGTCTCATCATAATTATTATGTTGAATAGGAATTCTTATGGTTAAGGATTGGTTTGCCGTTGGGTTAACAACAAAGTTATGTTTGCTGTTGTGAATTCGGAACAGAATTTTCATAACATGAAGTACATGTACTGAAACCATAAGCAAACATCATATTTCATGCTATCAAGAAATGTTCATACAAAAGCAAATAGACATGAAGTAAAGTTGCTTTGAACAAGTTCTCATTTAGATCAAAATATACCTGAATACAAAGAGGATCTAAAGATTACAAGATTTAATACAACTTCTAGTGACTTAACTACTCATAATAAACAACTAATCTAAACACCTGATACATTTCTAAAGATAAAAATGTTACAAGGAGATGTCTATGAAGACCATGGACCCAGATCCGTCTAACTGGTTGGCAAACAGAATACAGGTCCGGATCAAGGGACTCAAAGTGAGCCAAAGAGAGAGCGGGGCTCATCCTTTTCTCCTCTTTAGAAGGTTTTCTCTATCCGAGGTGCACTGCATAAACATCTTCTAGATTTCTAGATATCAGTTCCAATGCAGGCACTCATCCTCGGAGGTTTGAGAGGGAAATCCGAGGAGAATCACATTTGGCTCACTGAAGATAGGGGTATCTTCTAAACGAGAAGGAGCATTCAAATATGAACAAGGATAGAGAGAAACGGGAGATATATGCTAAATAGTTGTTGAGGAAAATCTTCATACAAGAGGAATCCTCGAAACTAACCAAACAACTTATGGTGGATAGGAAGAGTAATTCCAAGTTGTTGAGGGAGAAACTTGATCTAGTGCTAAGAGTTCTCCTAAGTAACATTTTGGAAGGAGGGGATTTTGTATCAGCGTCTATCATAGCGTTTGGGGGTAGTTTGCGAGTGATAGAGATGAGGGAAGGATGTCTCTATAAATACTCGCTGAGGCAAGACAATGGACCGGTTAATGAAATGAATTCATTAAGTATGAGGAGTCCAGTCAACTACTCTCATTCAAAGTTATATCGGGTAAAGTGAGAGATAGTTGAAATTCATAGATATCCGGTAAAGTATTCTCCTTGAAAGCTTAAAAGATTCTGAAAAGACTGAACAACTTTCTTGAGAAAAATAAAAAGGTTTTCATAAAGACAAAACACTTTTTAGTTGATTTGACAACATTTTTCAGAAAAATGTTTTGAGAAATACATTTCTTTCTTTTCAAAAACATTTTTGTCTTTACCGAGATTATATGAAATTTGTCTTTTGCTTCAAGAGGTAGTCAATTTCAAAAAGTTTAACCTCAACCTTTGTAGAAATTGCAAAGATACCCATGTAGTTTGCATATTATCTACTAAGGTGAAAACTCCTATAAGTCAGCACACAGAACTGAGCTTATGAAGTACAGAGCAACAAGAATGTTCGACAAAGAAGATGGTTTGAAGATGACACAATCAAAGCGGATCAAAGGTATTCAAATAAATACTTGATAAGAAGACATAAAACCAGTTGAGTAAGGGAAATCATACTTAAAAGAATCAAAGATCAAAGTATGATAAGCAATTACTCAAGCTCTATATTTGTTGAGAATAAACAGAGATAAACAGAGCATGCAAATATAAGCCTTTGCAGTGTTGATATATTCATGATTATGATTAGCAGGGAATCATAAGCAGATGCCAATCATATATCATAACCCAGAAAGCAGAAGTTTTGACTGGAGCAAATGAATAGAGTCATGTTTGTCAGTCAAGCATAGCACTTTATGTTGTTAGAGAGATAATAAAATTTGCTTTGATGATCTTGAGAGAATATATAATCCTGAATGAGAATCAAGAAGATCATTAGCAACATTTTATGAGCTTTTGAAAGCTTCAGAAAAATCTAGATACTAAAACAAGTATTTCAAGAAAATCCGAGAGAATGAGAAGAAGGACTGGATCTTGAATTTCTTATTCTCCCTTGGTCTTATGTGCAAAGAGAAAGATTAAAAAATAAGGAAGAAGCACTAGACAGGGGATGTACCTTTTGATGACAGTCATGTTTGGATCAGGGCAGATTTTCTTCAGAAGATGCCTTTCGGAATCTGACATAGAAAGTCTGTAGTAGATGTTACCTAAAGAGTAGATTTCCTTTGCAACAACTTATGAGATCTTTGATTCATATTTCTTATATTTTAAATTGTAATAATTATTTGGAATATAGGCCAAGTTCCCATAAACTAAATACCATATAACAGAGGGATCAATCAATGTTTCATGATATAAACTTTTTGACTCTTAACCTTTTTTAAGAGAATAAAATAGGAATCATTTAAAAATTCTTTTGCAGTGAAGTTCCAGAATTTTTTAACTAAGAAAATTTTCTCTCGAGAAGGTGTTGGATTGAATACAATCGTTAGCTTTATGTCAAGAGAGTTCGAATCAGAAATCCTTTTAATTGAGGCATCCATCAGAATGTTATACATCTGAAGAATAGTTATTCATAGTGTCAATTGATATGTATATCTGTCATATGAATAATTATCCCATAATCATCATGGTAAATTTTCTATCTCATGAAATTTTTGAAAACAAAATAATTTTTCAAAATAAGTATGTTTTTCAAAATTTTATCTCAATTGAAATCCTTGTCAAAAGTTTTTAAAGATCAAGACAAAATTTTCTTTTGACATACATTTGGGATGAACATTTGAGGATCAAACTCTCAGGTGGTTAGTCTTGGCATATAGCTTAAAGAGCTTGGCTCTGATACCAATTGTTGGTCCACAATGATACTCAAATAGGCTAGAGGGGGGTTAATAGCCTATGATGCCATTTTAAAACTTTTCTTTTAGTTACAGTTAAAGCATGGGTTTTAATGGCATAGACAGTTAATGTGTTGAACATGTCTGCTGATAATACTGAATAGCAGACTTGCTCTTAGCAGAGTTGTCAACCCTGCTGGTGAACTGCCTGAAAATCAAAAGCCTGTTTCAAAGAGTTTAAGCTGCGGAAATAGAAAGGCTTAGATTTAGAGAAGTCGTAAATGGTTGTACACGAATATATGATCAGAACAACAGCATACTTACTCCTCCTTCCAAATGTTGAATTAAGGAATCATTAGAGAATAACTTTTCAAATGATAAATCATTTTATAAAAGCTCATAGAGAGGTAAAGACTGAAAGGTAAATTATCTAGACACTCTATGTACAGTTTCTGTCCTCATCCTTTCAAGCCTTAATCTTAACTTAATTATTTGTAAACAAATTCTTGAGTAAAGAGGGCAATAGGAGACTAGAACAAGAAACTAATATGAGAAGAGAATTTTCAAGGTCGTTCAGATAATTCTTATCTGAACGACTGAGTGCAAAGTACTCGACCTTCCATGATGAGTGATTATTGCACAATCAACAACATTTGTATAGGAATACAAATCTGAAGATATGAATGCAATATTTACAGACAACTCTTCATCTTCCTTGGGCACCATCTGAAATCTATCTGTAGAACGATCCAAGAGCTTGACCTTTAGCTTTAGGAATAGAATCATGAATCTTAGCTAAAGGCAGAGTTCCTCGAAGAAGGGTGAAGAACTCTAATCAAGAGTTGGGTTCTTGACCAAGACAATGATCTCTATCTTTTGAAGTTTATGATCTCTCTATCTCTTCTTCTTCGAACTTTTCTTCCTAGCAAACCACAGAGAGTGTTTTGCTAAGGTCTGGGTAAGCTCATTGTAATCTTCTATGAAGATCTGAGATTCGTTGGTGAAGACGATCTCTTGTAGATCTTACAACTTCTTTGAAGTTCTTGTTTGCAGGTGTCTTTTTTAATTAATTCGACACCCTTGAAGAAGAATGTAGATTTCTTATATAGACCGGAGAACTTTGACCGTTGAGATCTGTTGATAGATTTTGTATCCGTTGAAAGATTTGTCTTGAGAATTGATGGATAAAGATGTTGTTCAATAGATCTTTAATTGTTGGATAAGAGACTTCACTCTTTAGATCTTTGAACTGTTACCCTGTCATACTGTATGATAAGTCGCTGAAGGATAAGTCTGGTTCATTGATGCACTGTCAGGTGATCTGTCCGATAAAGTAGATTCTTTTGATTATTTCAGACCAGGTGACTGAGAAAGTCTTGCAGTATCAGGAGTATCATGCTTCATAAAGATTTGACTAACATTGAAGCTTAACGTATTTGTCTTGTTTCGATCTGCTGCAATCTTGTCTCCTTGTAGCACGTGCAGAACCAAATCTGCTGGTGAGAGGTTCAATTCTGATGTATGAGTCTTTTGTAGAAAAAGACTGTTGGTTATGCCGTGAACGTTCAAACCAAAGTAAGTCTGCTGGTGGCAAGTCTTCAAGGTATTCTGCGATGCACATGATAGGTCTGCTGGTGATAAGTCCTTTGAGAAACTTTGTCACTGTAGCACGTCTGCTGGTGACGAGTCTTCAAAGTGTCCTTTAGTGCATATGACAAGTCTGCTGGTGAAGAGTCTACTGAAAACTTTTGACGCTACCACAAGTCTACTGCTGCTAGTGCATATGAAGTGCTGGTCTATTTGATCATCATGTAGGAAGGTAGGACTTGATCAGGTCGCACCTAATCTAAGACCTATATGATGTCACACTAGTTGCCACACTAACCGGTACGCGGACCTTTTAGCCACTAGTGATGACTCACTGTAATAGGAACAATCAAATCATCATATTTAGAATATGCAAGGTGATAAGTAAATTATCAAGAAGCATATTTCAATAAAAGTTTTATTAAATATGCGAAATGCTTTTGAATGATTGGAATAGCCCAAAAAAATTCTTTCGTCTGATTTTGAATCAAATTTGCCTCTATATTTTTTTCCATTATAAAGAATAAAACATTTACATCCGAAGATTTTGAAAAATCCTATATTTGGAGCTCTTCCTCTCCATATTTCATATAGAGTTTTATTATGAAACTTTTTTACCAGGGATCGATTCTGAGTAAAACATGTAGAATTGATGGCTTCTGCCCAGAAGTATTTCGGAAGTCTAGCCTCTGCCAGCATAGTTCTTGTTGCTTCAATGAATGTTCTGTTCTTTCGTTCAGCTACACCATTTTGTTGAGGAGTCCCGGCAGCAGAGAAGTTGTGGCCGATCCCGTGGTCATCACAATATCTTTCAACACCGTTGTTTTTGAATTCGGTGTCGTTGTCTGATCTAATGACACTTATGTATTCAAGCTTTTGAGTTTGAAGTCTTCTGAATAGGGCGGTGACTAGATCGTATGTCTCATCTTTTGATGTCATTGTTTCGATCCAAGTGAATCGAGAGTAGTAATCAACTACCACAAGTGTATACTTGTCTTCGGAGATACTAATAGTAGTGATTGGTCCAAAGAGATACATGTGCAGAAGTTGAAGAGGTCTGGAAGTTGACATAACGGACTTGCTCTTGAAGGAAGACTTTGAGAGTTTTCCTAGTTGACAAGCTTTGCAACTTCTGTCGTGGTTGGCAGACACCGTAGGTAGACCTTTGACAAGCCCATCTTTGGAGAGTTTGGAGAGATACTTGAAGTTGAGGTGGCTGAGACGCTTATGCCAAAGCCAAATGTTGTCGCGAATGTTATTAGCAACTAGGCAAATGCGGGAGGATCTCCTTAGAAGGTTTAAGTCCACGACATAGACGTTTCCTTGTCTATTGCCGGTCAGTAGAGTTGAGCAGGATTCACGATCTTTGATGAGACATTGGTTGGAGGAGAATTGGCAGATAAGACCCTTGTCGCAGAATTGGGATATGCTCAGAAGATTATGTTTTAAGCCATTCACTAGAGAGACTTTGCTAATTGAGAGACTTCCTCTAGTGATTGAGTCATACCCAATCGTTTTTCCTATTGCATTGTCGCCAAAAATTACCATAGGACCTTTAGCTTCAGCTATATCTGATAGTAGACTTTTGTTCCCTGTCATGTGTCTTGAACAGCCACTGTCGAGGTACTAGATGTCTTTATCTTCTGAATCTAAAGCCATGAAGCAGACCTGAAAAAGTTTAAGGAACAAGGTCCCCTTTATTTTCTTTTGGGTCCTGAGGATTAGCAACCTTTTGGGACCCATACCTGCCTAACCTTGAGAGAACTAGGTCTCACAGATTTTGGTGTGAACCTTAGCAGACATTCTGAGGCCAGATGGCCTAAACAATTGCAAGAATGACATAGATGAAAATTCCATGGAGGATTGTGATCAGCTTTTGTTGTAGAAAGCTTATGACTTTCTTTCTTTACAATAGCCCTCTTGGGTTCAGCATGCTTGTTGACAGTAGGCTTAAGAGGTTTCTTATGAGTGTTCCTTCGTCTATTAACATCAGACATAGCCTTGGATGATCTAGTGTTAACAATTTTAGGAACATCCACTTGAACTCCTTTAAGTTTAGTGTCAACTGGCTTGGGAGCCTTGGCCATTTCATAGACAAACTTGACAGGTACCAGTAGAGATTTCGTTGGTTTATCGCCAGCAGACTTTGCATTAGCAGAGCTGCTATAGGTAGACTTTGATTTCTCTACCGTTCCTTTTACAAGCTTCTCATCAGAAGCAGCTTCTTTGGCTTTCCCTTTGTGAGCCTTGGGGTAAACATATGGTACACTTGTATAGCCAAGTCCATTTTTACCCTTATTACCAACGGTCTGTTTGGAGAAGGAAAGATCAACAGCAGTCTGGGAGGACTCACCTTTCTCTGTGACAGAAGAGCATGCTAGGTTGGGTTCATCATTATAGCCTAAGCCTGATTTATCTCCACTTGGCTTTTGGCTTGATAGGATTCCTTCAAAGGTTTCCTTTGAGCTATTCCAGGAGTCAATCGTCTTTTGCAAGGCAATTTTCTCCTAGTCTAGTCCTTTGATGTGCTCAACCAAGCACTTAACTTTGTCACAAAGAACTTTGTTTTCTCCTTTTAGCTTGATGATTTCATGTTAATAGCTAATGAGAGTTTGAATCTCAGCTGCCAGCAGAGATTTCTCAGCAACAAGCTTTTCATAATTCTTCGTGAGTTTTACATAGGCTACTTTGAAGGAGTTGAACTCCTCAAGCATATCTAGATTATCCTTGAGCAGTTCTTCCTTTTTGAAGCTTTCACAGTTGGTCTCAACCTTTTCGAAGTGATCAGGAAAGATTTCGACTTCATGTTCAAAGTCATTGGTGGGACTTGATTCATGAGCTATTAAGCATATATTGGCTTGCTCACAATCGTCCTCATCCTCTTCTGAATCCGTGTCAAACCATGTAGCAACATGTTTTTCTTCAAAGTCTTCAGCCAGCATACATATGGAGGCTTTTGGTATGCTTCAAATTTTGGCTTCGGACAATTAGATGCAAAATGACCAGGTTTCCTACAGTTATAACACACGAGCTGATTATTAGACGAGCCTTCAGCAGTTTTTCTAAAAGGCTGCTGGTGTGTGTCCTTCCTTCCATATTTTGCAAATTTCTTAAAACGTTTTACAAACATAGCAAACTGTTCATCAGAAAGAAAATCATTTTCATTGGAGGAAGTGGAGGGTTGGTCATCAACTGGAGTTGCTTCTTGTACCATGGCTGGAAAGGACAGAGTTTTGAACTGCTTATCCTGCTCTAGAGCTTGACTAACTTCGAGCTCATAAACCTTTAAACTTGCATAGAGACTACGAAGAGTCATTTCATTTAAGTATTTAGATTCTTTCATGGCGGTAGTCTTAACGTGCCAAAGACTACCTAGAGAGTCTAGAAATCTCATGTTCATTTCTTTCTTGCCATTAATTTTACCAAGAGAAAATCAACTATTTATTACCTTGTTGAAACGATCATATGCTTGTCTCAAGGTTTCTTTAGGATCCTTTTTGAATGAGTCGAATTGCTAGATGAATGTGTACTTCTGGTTGTCTCTTGTATCTTGGTCTCCTTCCAAGTATTCAACAAGAGCTTCCCACATCTCTTTGGTAGAAGTACATCGAATGACTCGTTGGTAGGTATTGGTGTCTAGTGAGCTTGTATTGATGTTAATGGCTTTACTGTCTAGCTCCACTAACTTTCTTTCGTCCTCAGTCCATTCTGATTCTTCTTTTGGAACTTCTGGAGGATTTCCACCAACGGAAGCCAGAAGATTTGACTTCATTGGTACGTGACGTCATCTTAGTGCGCAATTCCATAACCTGTTGTCAGTAGAGTTCATGTGACGCATTATCTTATCCTTCCAAACATCGAAATGGCCTTCGTCCAATATTGGGACATGGTTCGCATTTGATGTAGGTAGCATGTAATGTGTTTGTGCCATTGGATCTTTATCTCTCAAGAGGTTAATCTTGGAAAAACTTGTTTTCGAAAAGTTAAGCTCTGATACCAATTGTTAGTCCCGAAGGGCACAATACTAAGCTAGAAGAGGGGGTTGAATAGCTTAGTAAACACTTAAAACTTTTCGTAATAGTTCCAAAACAAAGTACTTGAAACCTATTGAAAACGGTTGAAGTAACGGAAGACTTTACACGGAAGACAAACTAAGTCTGTTGGTGAAGCACTACAAGTAGACTTGGCTGATTACTGAAGTTTGCTGCTCAAAGGAATAAGCTAAGACAAAGAATAGTATAAAACAGTAAACAACAGAATGTAAAGAACGCAGGTATTTTGAGATAGTTCGCATTATAAAGAGTACTACGTCCACCACCAAGGCAGTCAACCTTGGATTTGAATATGCACTATATTTTCCACTAATTCTATTACATAAATATCAAATGGATCGTGTACAAAATATTTGACTTGTGTTTGGGGGTGGGGGAATTGAATATCTGGTAAAACAAAATATTCAATGTGCAGAAGAATAGTAAATAGTACAACAATAAGAAGTAAATGATTAACAGTTGATGCAGATCTTCTTGTTGTTCTTGAGGACTTTGCTGATCAGTTAATGATCTCTTGATGCACTAAGTATGATGACTAGATGTTGTTGAATAGATTCAGAGCATTGTTTTCTTCAGTCTTCAATGGCAGTATTTATATCGGAGCATCCTTGAGACCGTTGTAGGTTGTAAGATTTAAATGTCGGGAGCTACTTTATTGTGAGTAACTCATTAGATTGTTGTAATTGATTTAAATGTCGGGAGCTACTTTATTGACTTCATCTCTGATTGGAATTGATTAGGGTATGGAGATGAGCAGTTGTTGGAAATAGTAGGTGGGCGACAAATAGATTTGCAACTGCGGTAGTTGCTGATCTGTTTGTGTCGGTAAAAGCTCTTTCATTTTTCGGAAAAAGTCTCTTGGAAATTAGGAATTGATGATGATGGATTAATTCAAATTCGAACCATGGATAGCTGAATTAAATAATCCACTTGAGCTTGATATCCGGATAATCTTGACACGTCATGCTGTCCGAGTGCAGACAAGGTCTGCTGGTGTAGGCTGCTAGAAGTCTGCTGATGAAGCCTTCTACTGAAACTTGTGAAGTCTAAAAATTAAACTATTCTAAAGGCAAAGTTCTATACACAGTTGCTACGCTAACTGGTACGCAGCCCATTTAGCCACTAAGTATAGAACCTAATGTAATGAATGAGAAAATGCAAATTAAGATACATTGAGAAACAACATGACTAATGATCCCGAATGTCAAAAGAGGCATGACAGGATCAAATGGATAGATGCCATGAAGGCTAAATTAAGTTCGTTGAATAAACGAAAAGTATTTTAATCTATCGTTGTCACACCTGAAGCTGTGAAACCTATTGGATACAGATGGATTTTTGTTTGAAAGTGAAATGAGAAAAATGAGATTGTGAGATACAAGGCTCGCCTTGTTGCACAAGGTTTTTCCAAGGCCTGGGATTGATTATGAAGAAACGTATTCTCCTCTAATGGATGCTATTACGTTCAAATATCTAATCAACTTATCAGTTTTGAAAAATCTAGATATGCATCTCATGGATGTTGTAACAGCTTATTTATACGGGTCATTAGATGCCGATATTTATATAAGAATTCCCGATGGAATCAAGGTGCCTGAAGCACTAAGCTCAAAGCTCAAAGAGTTATGTGCAATTAAACTACATTGATCACTGTATGGATTAAAACAATCCGGACGCATGTGGTATAATTGCTTAAGTGAGCATTTGTTGAAAGACGGATATGTGAATGATCAATTATATATGTGTGTCTTTATAAAGAATAAGACAGTTGGATTTGCAATTATTGATGTCCATGTAGATGATCTGAATATCATTGGAACTCCCAAGGAAATCCAAGAAGCAGTTGATTACCTAAAGGGAGAATTTGAAATAAAAGATCTTAAACAGACAAAATACTGTCTTGGTTTACAAATAGAACACTTGCATAGTAGAAAATTTGTACACCAATCAAATTACACAAAAAGGGTTTTGAAGTGCTTTTATATGGATAAGGCAAACCCTCTCACTAGCCCCATGGTTAATAGATCGTTGAATGTTGAAAAAGATCTATTCCGTCCTTGTAAAGAGAATGGAGAGATACTTGGTCCTGAAGTACCATACTTAAGTGCTATTGGAACCCTCATGTACCTTGCTAATTGTACTAGAACGGATATAGCATTTGCTACAAATCTATTGGCAAGATATAGTTAATCTCCATCACGGAGACACTAGAATGATATCAAGCATATATTTCGCTATCTTCAAGGGGCGATCGATTTGAGATTATTTTATCCCAGAAAATCAAATGTGAAATAGTTGGTTTTGCAGATGCGGGTTATTTGTCTAATCCTCATAAGGCCAGATCACAGACCGGCTATGTCTTCATGATGGGTGGTACCGCAATTTCCCGGCGTTCTCAAAAGCAAACACTAGTTGCTACCTCGTCAAATCATGCTGAGATGATCACACTTCATGAAGCCAGTCGAGAGTGTGTATGACTTCGATCTATGACTCGGCATATTCAAAATGCCAGTGGACTACTTGTCAACAAAGACCCGACAGTATTATTTGAAGACAATGTCGCATGTGTCGCCCAAAGTAAAGAGGGATGCATCAAAAGTGGCAGGTCCAAGCATATCCCCCCGAAGCTCTTTTTATACACTCAAGAACTTGAAAAGAAGAAAGGGGTCAACATCCAATATGTTCGATCAAGTGATAATGCTGCAGATTTATTCACGAAGGCGCTTCCCACTACAACCTTCAGAAAGCATGTTCACAATATTGGGATGCGAAATCTACGGGATTTTACAAAGGTGATTTCTCTTGACCCTTGTCAATTCAAAGGGGATCATATATGGTTGTACTATTTTTTCCAGTTATCATGGTTTTGTCCCATTGGGTTTTCCATGAAAAGGTTTTTAACGAGACAACCCATGCACATGATTCAGATCTAAGTTGTGTACTTTTTTCCTTATGTCCGATTTTTTCCCTACTGGGTTTTTCGGCTTAAAGGTTTTTAACGAGGCACTCTCATCCAGCTTACAGTGCTACGTCCAAGGGGGAGTGTTATAAAGCAATAATTGTGGACAAAGCACTGGCATTCCTATTGCCATTTTGTCAAAGCCTATGCACAGTAATAGTAATAATTGTTTTACTTCTTCGACTCGGTTATAAATACCGGTCATTGTAAAGTGGCTCGATACACACTGATCTTTCAGCTTGAATAAAACTCTCTCCCTCTCTCTCTTTCTCTAATACACTCTTTGTTCAAAGTTTGTGGTTACTTTATAACATATTGTTGATTTAAGATACTTTTTATGATTACAATTAACGTCAATGAAAAATAACAACGTAGCCATCTCATCCATCACATGCCCAATGCTCATCATATTTCTATCATTTGCTTCAATCTATCCTCTCAATCAAACCTTTTAGTTTTCCCAACTACTCATTCATCAGCACGAGTCATTTGTTAGAAGAAAAATGACTTCATTTCTATATCTATTCGTTTACTCAGCTACGTAACGACCCGAGCCCGAGAGCTCGGTTAGCTATGTGTAGCCCACACACTAGGCCACTGGGCACGCAGCACCTTGGGTCATTAGGCCCACCACAAGTCGACCAAAAAGTCCATGGATAATGTTGGTACCCAGTAGTAGTGCATGACTACCTTATAAATTACACACAAATTCCACATCTACCCAATATGGGATTGGGGTGTTAGAATTTCCCCCACTTAAATCCTTGACAAATCCCACATTTACCCAATGTGAGATTGGGCTGTTACAATCTCCCCCACTTAAATCCTTGACGTCTTCGTCAAGTCCGAATTGTACCCTGGGCGATGTAGGATTCAAGAGGTGGCTCGTATGGGGATCAAGAGGTGGCTCCCACCTTCTGCGATGTAGCCCTTTGGCCAGCACAACAGTTTGTTTCCACATTTCTGGCTGGCACCTACTCTGATACCGTTTGTAACACCCCGAGCCTGAAAGCCCAGTCCGCTACGTGTAGCCCACATACTGGCCCATTAAGCACGTAGCACCTTGGGTCATCATGCCCACAACAAGCCGATCCAAAAGTCCATGGATGATGTTGGTACCCAGTAGTAGCGCATGACTACCTTATAAATCATGCACAAATCCCACATCTACCCAATGTGGGATTGAGGTTACAAGCTGTTTGTTCGTCAATATGACCCCCAGGTCAAAAATCAAAATTGAAGCGTCCCATGCAAATGCAAGGTTCCAAAAAACAAGTGTATATCTCTTTCTTTCTTTCTTTTCTTTTTTCTTCTCGTGAGTCAAGAATGGTTCATTCTAGGTGCCTTTGTGAGCATAATACATTAATATTTTTATTTCCATAATTAACAATTTTAAATAAATTTATTTATTTGGGTGAAAATAAGGTATCCTAATTCCTAAGAGTAGAAACAACGGTGGATCAAATGGGGTTTTAAAGAGATTTTTCCTCCACAACTATATATCAAAAGGAAATCTAATAAGATATTGGGGGTATGCTCGCTTGATGAGACACCCTAAAAGCAGGAAAAGTGAATTGGCCGCTCACTCTTTCTCCAAGTGGGTCATGCCAGTTTTTCTCTCTTTTTTTACCTTTTTTTTTTACCTTTTTGCAATTCAAAAACAAATTAAAAAAAATTATTTTTAAGAAATACACATTTTTACATATAAATAGAGACTTGGTTTGACTCATTTGGACACCAAATGATTTTTTTTTCCAAATTTTGAAGCTATTTGAGATAAAAATGGTGGGGTATGAAAGATTATTGGAGTTTGTACGAAGTTGTTGTATAAGTTTTTTTGTTTGAGTAACTTATGTGTATCTAATGGATTTTTATATTTATTTTTAATGAATTAAGTATCAAATGAGTAGCAAACTAGAAAGATATGCCCATACGGTTCTTGATTTCGGTTCCGGAACTGCCGGTTCTTGACAAAGGGTATGAGGAACCGGATTCAAGCAATGAACCTTCACGTTCGGTTCTGAATCATGAACCTTAAATCAGTTCCACGGTTCCAAATATTTTTTAAAAAAAAATTCTTGGTTTTTTTTCAACATTTTATGTTATTTTTTTTATTTAAAAAAACTATGTTTAAACCTTTGTAAATTTTGTGTAAAATATTTTTTGAATTTTTAAAAGTGACCGAAAGTAATTATTTTAAACATTTCCTACTTTGAAAAATAACAAAACTATTTTGTAAAAAAACTGGGACGAAGACTTTTGAGAGAATTGGTGTAACGCCCCAAACTCGGTACCGACACCGCAGTCCCAAAATTTGGCCACGTCACCAATTCTAAACACTAACTCACAAAATATCCAAAATCAAACATTCAAATTTTCCTATCCAAAATACATAACGGTCTAATACAAATTCCAAAATATAATAAGCACCATAAATCCCAAACAAATGTTTATTCCTTTAAAAAAAATTGTCAAATCTAGGAAAATTAATCTTATCAGAGCCACCCTTAAAATGATCCACCTGATCCCAAAAAGATTTCAAATTTTACTTACGACCTGAAGAAAATAGAAAAATGGTGAGCGAACAATGCCCAGCAAGTTCATATATAACCTCTCCGGTTCCTAAGGAGGAGTTGACCACAAAAATAAATTTCGCTAAGGTCAAATAATTATATCAAGATCAAAAATTTCATTTATCGGATAAAGAAACAATAAAATCGAATACAGTGCTAATTAGGAGTTCCAAATGAAATATAAAGCTTAAAACAAATACGAGATATTCAATTGTCGCCAACCGTCCCATTCCAGTTGGAAACAAAGAACATCCGCAAATTTCATGATCACTTAAGTGGTCAATTCGACCTGACTAACTGCCCTAATGGGCCTGAGCCCAACGGGCCTAAACCCGCAACGGGCCTAAAGGTGTATCCGGATAACCTCACCACATGTCCAGTGATGTCAAATAATTCAAAGTTCACAAATGCTACGTATTTCACGTAACATCTTATTTTACTTAGTGATCACGGAGGAGTTCCAAATAAAGTCAAATGTCCAAAAATATGTAATTCATTTTTTTTCCAATAGATTGATATTTCAAAGAAGTCAAACATAGGTTACAAAAGTTTCAAAATTCGGATTATGAACAAAATAGGTTCGACGGAGTTCAAATCAAATATCGGCGAATGTCGAACATGGGTTTATAAAGAAAGCGTTATGCCAATAAAGTTACAACGGAAGCCTACCGAATAAAATATGATGATCAAATAACTTTAAAGAAGTATAATCCCTTACCAAAAAATGGTGGATAAAAACTTGTACGTGTAAGGCACCGATGCTCGTACTGGCCCAAATCTAACAACAAATACAAAAAATACACTAAATTATTTTAAACGACATATTACCCGCATTAAACAAATTTTATTTTACTTTTTTAATAACTTAGTTTTAGTTATTATTATTATTTTTTGTTTACCATTTAGGTACCAAATTGATAAAAGATGAAAACAATACACAATCTTATTCCAACACCAAAATAACTAACCTCAAATTCCCTTTTCCTTAATTCTTTTCCTTCTTGTAGCCGTCTCCCCCTTTCTTTCTTTTTTCTTTTTTTTCTTTTGATTGAATTGACTAGTTATTAGTACACTACTCATAACCCCTACCTAGCCTACCTCCTGCCGCCATCACTTCACCCGCCCCCTCACACCCTTTTTCATTTTTCATTTTTTTCTAATAAAAACTAGTGACCACCCTTCCACCTTCCCTCTTTTCTTCATTCATTATTCTTTCCTTCCCTTATTTCCTTTTCCCACAACACCATACGCGCACACTCCTCTTCCCTCTACAACCTCTGCAACCTACGCACTCTCTTTTTATTTATTTTTCCCCCTTTGTTCTTCACGGCAACAACCCATCGACGTCCCTTCTAAAATTAACCCAAGCTCTAAACAGACTTATTTCCGCCAAAGGATCACACAACCAAGATTACAATCAAGAAAAGAAATCTCTTACCTCAACCAAAGACTCGCGATCTCGCCTTCCGGTGATCTGATGTGCCGTCAATTTCCCTTAACTTCAAGGATTTAGAAAATTTTCTCCTCTCTCTCTCTCTTTCTCTGCTTAGTTTGAGTTTGGTGCCTGAACTCAATAGAAGTACCACTCTTTTATACCCTGCCATGAACCAACCTTTGGGCTTCCCCTTCCATGCGACTTGAAGAAGCGTCCACCGTTTCTTTTGATCGGCAGCCAACCGCCGCCCCCTACTATTCCCTAATTAACATGCCTTAAATGTAATTACTAATGGTAATAACTTGATTTAATTATTACTGTTTTTTTAATTACTATTATTATTATTATTATTGTTATTATTATTGTTATTATTATTATTATTATTGCTATATTTATCAAATGGACCAACAATTGGGCTTAAGCCCAATCACCAATAAATCACTCAATTGTGTACCAGAACTAAATGTGTTCGCTCTTAAATTAAAATAGGCCCACTTATCGATATCATTCAAATTAGGCCAAAACATAAATATCGGCCCAAGATAACTAAATTAATATAAGCCCAAATATATTTATTCTAATTAAACAAACAATATTATTAAAATTAGGGATATTACAATTGGAGAGATTAGAAGTAGGAAAAATTGAAGATGGAGTGAGATGATTTATAGGTTAGGAAAAAAAGAAAAATATATATTTTTTTCATCAAAAGCACCAAAAAACCGCCGGCTCACCAAGAAAAGGTTTAGACGAACCTTAACTGAACCGGTGAACCTCCGGTTTTGGTTCAGTCGATGGTTTGATTCTTCACGGTTCGGTTCCTAACCAATTCTTGGGCAGTGAACTGCAAACCTTTTGTGCATGTCTAAAACTAGATACTTCATTTCCTTTTTCATTTCCGTTTCGTAAGCCAAAGCCTAAACGAATCTAATTGGCCAAAATACAAATTACTCCCCAAGGTTTCCACTCAATCTCAAAGTGGTACCCAACCTAAGGTTTGTGCCAAACTCATACATGGCATTTCAAATTGTCCCATTTTGCATCATAGCCCTAACGGACGTTAGAAAACTAACAGAAAGTTAGCATGTGCATCTCACATGTAGGGGTAATTTAGTCCTTTTATAAATTTAGCTTATTTGGGTCGATAGTGTAGGATTGAAAATCATAGATTTGTTCGTAATTTTAGGGTAAGGATAAATCAGGGTTAGGGGTGGGTTGTTGATTTATTGGTGATCTGCGGAGGGTAGAGTGAGAAAGTGAGGAGAGAAGATGAGAAGATGAAGAACAATCAGGTTGAAGATGTTGATAGTGGATTTAATGGAGGAGATTACCGGGCAAGCCGAATTGGCGGAGACATCGATTATCGAGGTGATGGAGAATTAATCGATTACTCTTATGTATCCCCTTGTCTTCAGCCACATCTTCCTCATCTTATCGATTATGGGGGAATCGATTATGGAGGTGGAGCAGGTCTCTCTCTCTCTCTCTCTCGCTTTCAGATCTGGTTTTTACTCATCAAGATCTGTGTCAATGGGAGCAAAACTTGAAAGAGATGGACGATCTTGTTGTCGGAGGCGGTGGCGAGGAAGCAACTATTAGAAGAAAAGGCGAGGTCGGAGATGCCGAGGCTGCGGCCCTGAAATTCTTGGAGTGGGGAGCCGTCGGAGGTGGACCATGTTCGGGCGAAGAAAATGAATTAAAGAAAAAAATTGAAGAAAATGACTAAATTACCCATATATGTGAGATGCACATGCTAACTTTCTGTTAGTTTTCTAACGCCCGTTAGGGCTAGGGTGCAAAATGGGACAATTTACAATGTAAGGCATGAGTTTGACGCAAACTTTAGGTTAAGTACCACTTTGGGATTTGGTGGAAACCTTGGGGGTAATTCGTATTTTGGCCAATCTAATTCCAAGTCTTTCCAGGAACAAAAGCCAAAGGGTTTAAAACAATGGCGACAACGACGACCGAAGTAGACAAAGAACTTCACATCATAGCCGACGAACAACGCCGCGAATACATGGCAGCCAGGGCTATCGAGTCCGATCTCGAACTAGCCTTCCACCTCCAACTCCAAGAAGCACTCACCGCTTCTCTCTCTCTTCAACCATCCTCCTCCAACTCGCCACTCCCAACCGAAGAATACTCCACAACCCTCACCGACATTCAAAACCTAGAACTCGACAAATTCGAGACCGAACTACACGACCGGTCCATCATCAAAACCGAAACGAAGAAACTCCGAGATGATTTCTACCGTCGAATGCACGACGAGAAGCTCGCGCGTGAAATTCAGCAAATGCCGGAGGACCAGTGGTTGGAAATCGGTGACAATTTCGAGCGGCCGTTCGGCGAGGGCTCATCTAAGAGCTTGGATGATGACGAGGAGTTTAGGGTTTATTTCAAGGGGTTGATTGGAGAGGAAAGTGTTGGCCGTGGTTCTGTACGGACTGTCACTTTGGCTGGGGTTGGGGTTGCGATTTGTGATTCGAGAGATGAATTGATTTTTGAACTAAGGAAGCCGGTGGTGGTGATGGAGGGAGAGAGCAGGAGAAATGTGGAGTGGAAAGCTTTGATTGAGGCTTTGAATACTGCGATTTCTTTGAATTTGAAGAGAATTGTGTTTTATTGCGATTACTATACCCTTTATCAATTTGTGAGTGTTATCCATCTTTCTATTTATCTATTCGTTTATACTATGTTTTTATATACCAGATTTCTGGTTTCGAGAATCTGAGTTTCTATTTGTTGCATTAGTGACCAATTGTTATTTGGATGTAATCTGGTCGTGGCTCTGATATGCATTATTGTGCTCTGTGAAGACGTGACTATGCCATATGATAATGCATCTAGCATGTATAAGCTTTTTCATACTCCGCTCCTTCTCATTGTGAGCTTTCTCACCTTAATCCTTTGTTGAAATTCAAAGAATTTAGCTACTTAGTTTTCATACACGAGGGTTATAGTGCTTTTCGTTTGGTTGGGGGGGGATCATTAGCTTTTCCAATGAGCTGTACTGAAGTGGAGATCAAATACTCATAATTCATTAGACATTTGCAAAATATGGTGCCTTAAATGACTTTCGTGTTTTGGCACTAGAAATCTCTAGTTGGACTGTTGGTTATTAGTTTGCTGTTGTCCAATAATCTAAATAATGATTGTGACCTAGTTCGCGTAAAAGGTTGCATTTCGCAATGGCCGGGTGTTTTGGGCGGTACATGATGGAAGCAGCTGTTAAGGTGTTAAAAAAATTATTTCCCAATTTGCGTAGGCTCTTTCTTGTATTTGCTTAACATTTTAGAAATACAATATAATAGTAGTAATTTTTTTTAATGATAATTAGGGTCAAGTAAAATCCATTTCATATGTATTTATTTTCATTTCAAAGCAGAAGTTAGTATGTTTTGCCCTTGATTTAGAAAATATCTATTTATATCTCTCTTTTAGGCTTACATTATGGTAGTTAGATACACTTATTAATACAAAATCTTGACTGATTGTTATCATTAATTCATTTCGGAAAAATATTCCCTCATGTTGCCTTGGTATTATCTAAAACGGCTATGCATTTATTAATTTTTTTGACTCACACAAGATTTGTATTTCATTGGATTCCAATATCCAATTGATCAAAAACTTATTTGTTGATCATATGGTCAGGTCAAAGTTAAATGAAATCCATGTAAATAAATAATCTTTCAGATCCATATAGTTGAAATCATTTTAATACCTTGATAGATGATAGCTCCTCTAACCATGGTTGAGTCCTTTACACCACTTGCTTCGGTGCTGCGCAGCTGATGACCGACCTCATGCACTGCCATGTAATGCCTTAACAGTTAAGTAGCATAAAGCCGTTTTTGGTTGAGCTCTCTGTGTGGACATTAACGGAAACAGTAACAACCAATTTTTTATACCTTTGCTTTTGTCTCGTGTAAGTAATGATCCTCTATAAAGTACTAAATATGAATTACGAACATAATAGGAAAAAGATTACCAAACTCTTTGAATGCTTTTGTTGGAAGTTGTGGTTGTCATAAACGAGGGTGTCTTGCATGTTACAAGTTGTCAGATGGGGTACCGGGTGCGGTTAACCGTCGTCCGTCTAGAAGTTGGACCTGGGAAAGCTTGAACTTTAGAATGTCAGCTGAAAAGGGTCAAAAATAGGGTGTGTCTCATGTTTAGATGCTTTTTATTATTAATATACTTTATTTATATAAAAAAAAAGGATTTGTATGATGTACTCCTTCACTTATGTTTTAATAAGATATTATTGAATTATGGATGTGATATGGGAATCAGTTTGGAAAAGTAGGGTTTGGAGAGTCCATTTTAGAATACTTGAGAGTTTGATCGTTAATTATTAAAATTTTGACTGAAATTATTTGTTGGAGAGTCCATTTATAACTTGAAGGATCCGACACAGATCCCACACCCATTCCACGCACATCATATCTGACACGGGTGTATTGAGTGGAATGAAGAGTCTGTGTTACACAGTGTTTCAATATCCAAGCTTCAATAAAGTATGTCTTCAGGTGAGAAATTTCTTTATGGAACTGGAGCACTTAGCTTTCCTTCTGTAACACTTAGCTTTCCTGGTGGGAATAGAGTACGACCATGAAGCTTGTACTCTATAAAGTACATATAACACAAGACATTTAGTTCATTGGAAGTCATCTTAGTCTATTTTACCACTAAGCAATGAAAAATTGGCATTTGTGACAAGTAGGGTAAAACCGGCAAGTTTTCCACTGCTACGGTTGATAGTCTTATGGAATTACGCCTCATTATGTGAGGTTGAATCTCCAAACCCTTAAGTTGGCGGAATCAACTTAAGGGCAGCAACACTCTTGACCGAATTCTCCCCTAAACAACCCAAAATGCACAAAAACAAAAATAACACAAGATAAAAGCTAGATTGGCGGAATGGGTAACGATGGTAGGCTCACCGGTTAGGATTCACTTTCCTAAAGTAAAGAAACCTTCGTGAATTTCCTCCTAACCTTTAAGAAAGAAAAGACACACCGAATGAACAAAAATATGTTCGTTTTCTAATACTTTTTCTGTATTCAAAACATCAAAACGGGATTACAATAAAAAACCCTATTTATACTAGAAACTAAACCCTAATCCTTAAAGGATTCTAATTACAATTCAATAAGGAAACTACTCTTAAATCCTAGTCCTCGAAGGAGTTACAACTAACTAGGAAAGCAATTAAAACCTAACTAACAACGGAAACTAGAAAGCTAAAACCCTAAGTAACCAAAAACGGGAATCCTTGTAGATTAAGGATCCTTGTGGCTGCTCCTTAGTTTCCTTGTTCCAGCCGTGTCCCCTTTGAGTTCCCAAAACAGCCCATTGTGCCCTAACAGCCACCCCTTTTTGGAGGTCAACACGGCTGCCACCCTTCGCTCATAACCCACTATTATCTTGACCCTTTCTTTGTAGGCCGTGTAGTGTGAAACAAGTAACTGCCTTGCCTTAGTCCACTCCATAAGCGGGCTGTCCAACATAGTTCTTTCCCATGCAATGCATCTCCAAATTGAGTTCCTTCTATGCACCTTCCTTTCCCGTGTGTGACTATGCACCCATCCCATTCCTTGTGCCAATGATGAACAAACTCTCTTGAGGTTATGGTGAGGTGTCGTGTCCCCATTGTAGTACTTGCTACCATACCCAATGCTGCCTAGGATCTCTTCTCCAACCCGAACCATGTGACCATCCAAGACAGCCCCTTTAATCCATAAGATAGCCCTTATGAGCCGTATAATACACAACCCAACATTGGCCCCTTGTTTGTCTTTCCACTTATGGTAATTCATCCATACACCTGTATCAGTAACCCATTGTGACTTGTAATGAAGGAAAAAGAAAGAGAAGAACCAATTGGAATACATAATACTTTATGGAAGTGCAGTGCTTCTGAAATTCTATTTGGCAAGGTTGATTAGGTATCAAAAATAAATAAATAAATGAAGCTTCTGCACTTCAGGTTTGTGTGCAAGGCAGTGAAATCTTTGCAGGGTAGCGATTAAAGGATGCTGATTAGCATGAGACAGAAACTGAGAGAGGGGAAAAATGCTTAGAGAGCAGTGAGAGAATGCGCTAGACTTCTAGGGCATGCAAGAGGGAGGATGTTTAGTTGTGCTACGAAGAGGAAAGAAATATAGAGAGCTGCAAGCCGACATGTACCAAGCTTGCACGCATGGAATTGACACCAGTGTGGAAGCAAGCCCTTGCATAGAATCCAGGTAGGACTTACCTTTTGGCCGCTTTCTATTAAGGTTGTCAAAATTATTTGTTCTGAGGCTGCAATAAGGTTTGTTCCCTTCTCTGCAATCCTCTTTGTCATCATCATCTTGTCTTTCTTTTTCAATGTGATTTGATGGACCAAAAGTGTCGAAAATTGTAAATTTTGGGGACTTGCAGTAGATTGTTGTGTGACCTATATTTGCCAAGTCGTGTATAATGAATAGAAATAGACCTTCCCTAATAATTCATTCTCTTCAATTTCCTGGTGTACTTTTCCTATGGGTTTTTTTTGGGGTATCTTTTAGCAATGGGCATGGAGTTTGTAGCCCCAGCATACAAGATATGTGCACCTACTTTCTTCTAGCAAAGATCAAGCGTCCAGTGTTCTAAACTTGTTGTTTTGAGTTTTAGATCTTAATGCCTTCCTCAGGTAACTTCAGCAGCCAACTTGCACTCTCTATTCGTATTTCGTGATCGATGACTATGCTTTATAATTTTTTATGTGAAGTTGTCCTTCTTGAAAAAGAGTTACAAAAATTAAAATTAACAAGATAAAATGTGAGGAGCACAAGTCCAATTATTATGGAGCAGTGCTTCCTTGAAAATAAGATTTATGTTTGTGAAACTCCACGAATTCTTTTTAACGATATTTAAAGTTAACCAGTAGTTTATTGTAGTAAGATGCAGTTGTAACATTATTTTAGTGCCTTTAGGTGCCTGTGATTTAGATTGGCAAGTGCTAACCAATGTATTGGTAAATGCAGGTTACACGTCAATGGTCACCAAAGCAGAGAAAGATTGTGACATCATTGAACCAGGTGAATCTCCTTCGGCAAAAATTCACGTACTCCAGGCCTTCCCTTATTGCTCGCAATGATGTTAAATTTGCATTTAAACTTGCAAGAGAAGCAATAGATTCACAGATGAGCAAGGCGGCAGTTTCAAGTACTACCAAGCTCGAGACTTGTATTATATGCTTGGAAGACACAGATGTTGGCGAGTTTTTTTTAGTTGATGATTGTAAGCACCGGTACTGCCTTTCTTGCATGAAACAACATGTTGAAGTCAAATTGCTTCATGGGATGGTGCCTAAATGCCCTCACGAAGGTTGTAACCTTGAACTGAAAATTGGAAGTTGTGAGAAATTCCTTACACCTAAGTTTATTGAGATGATGAGGCAAAGGCTGAAGGAAGCTTCAATTCCTGTCATGGAGAAAGTCTATTGCCCTTTTCCGAAATGCTCAGCCTTGATGTCCAAAACGGAAGTTTTAGAGAATTCTAGAGTTGCATTTGTAGGTGCTGAAAGGTCTGGGGCCAGGATATGTATAAAGTGCAAAGGTCCTTTCTGTATCAGTTGCATGGTTCCTTGGCATAGGAACATGTCTTGTGCAGATTACAAGAGAAGAAATCCGGTTCCCCTTGTGGAAGATGCAAAACTGAAAAACCTGGCAGCAAGGAATCTTTGGCGACAGTGTGTGAAGTGTAACCATATGATTGAACTAGCTGCAGGCTGTTTCCACATGACTTGCAGGTACTGAATCTTGCAATTCTACTTATCCCTGACCATGTTTAAGTTGTACCATAAGTTGATATTGACCAAGTTTATTATCCTACTTGGTTCACATATTTTGAAGTGTCTTTTGGTGCGCTTAATGTAGATAATATCTTTGTGAGAACACGTTTAGGGGTTCCTTAGCTGATCTGTTGGTGTACAGTTGTTATAGTGTCAGTATATATCAAGTGGTTGTAGTTTCCCTGCTTGTATTCAATGGTTGTTGTGAGTGTAGATTACTTTCATGATTTTTTTTAGGCTTCAGCTTTGACACACTCGTACAAACAAAGAGGAAAAAAGTGGTGAGCTTTAAGAATCTACACAGCCTATCTACTTTAGATGCTTTGCAATGGGGGATATTATGTGATTATGGCTTACAAAGAAACTTCAAACTATCTAGTTTACCAAACAAAAGGTCTTCTGTTGCCTCCCCCACATCCAATCTTTATTATACGGGTTTTGAAAGTCACTTATTAGCAATCTGGAAATAGTAATTGATAATAACGTTGAAGTGAGAACTTCTTTTAAGTGGAAAACTGTATATGTAGTCACTCTTTCCATTTGGAGGGTCATTTTTTGAGAAGTCAAAAAATTACAAGGAAAGATACTCCCTCCTTTCCGGGCAAACAGTCCCCTATTCCATTTTGAGATGTTTCACTTAAAGAGTTGACTTTCAAAAATTAAGGCATAAAAGTATCATTTTATTACTAATGAGCTACTAAAAATGTCATTTTCTTAAAAAGTTTGATTTTCAAAAGGGGACTCTTTATCCAGAACGGAGAAAGTATTTCTTAGAGTGATCAATATGTGTATTAATATATGATGGTTACTATAGAATATATAGAAGTTGTAAGCTTGTTTAATAAAGTTATCAAAAAGGGACTCTTGATAGGTCATCCAAATTTTGTAGTTTTCTTCATTGGACTGTATCATTTTCTTATGCTTAGTGATTGAATAAGTTCGCTTTTCATTTTCCTTTCATTGCAGGTGTGGTTATGAGTTTTGCTATACATGTGGTGCTGAGTGGAAAGAGAAGAAAGCAACATGTGCATGTCCTCTCTGGGACAACGAGCACATTATAGATGATGACGATGAAGAAGAAGATGTGTTCGAAGATGACGACGATGATGACTACCGTGATTCTGATTCGGATTACGATTTTCTTTATTAGAGGGTAAGGATCAATTTTATGTAGAGCCGTATGCAATGCATAGAAGATACCGGTACAGTTGTTCAATTCTATCTCCTTGCTTGTTCTTCTTTTATCTTTCTTTCTTTCCTCTTCCCTTCCCTTCATCATGCGATGAACATTTTGATTTCATCTTCAAGCCTGCCTTCAGCCTCTAACACCAGTTCAGGAGACTCAAGAGATTTTGGGGAAGCTGATTCGTCAATGTAGTGCCATACTCACCTCCTTTTGGTGTATCATTGTTGTGTTATAGTTTCACAGGCTGAATTGTAAATAATATATTCGTATACCATCGGGTTTTGTTTATTGTCCTGGAATAATTTTTTCATATGGAATTGTCTGTTGTTCTTGGTTGAAAGAATTTCCCAAATTTTGGGGTGTGTTTGGAACAGGTGATTGGCCATGGGATGTTGTAATGCTTGAGGCATCAAGGGAAATTTCCAACAAATAGACTTGTTATGTTGTGGGAAGAATCTCCTCCTTATGCGATTTTAGTGGGATGTTGCAATTTTTGCACCAAGGGATAGACTTGGACATTAAGAGCTTGTTTGGTACCACGTTTTAGGCTAAAACGTGGTATAAAACGCAACAAATTTTGCTGCTATGTTGCATTATGAAACGCTCCATTTTTAAAATGGAAACATTTTTCCACCGCTTCATCCAGGCTATAATATAAAGGATTAAATAATTATTTGGTCCCTAAACTATTCTGAAACTTTGTGTTTTGTTCCACTATTTTTTTTGTATGCATTTGGTCCCTCAATTCGACTTTTTGGTCAATTCCTCCTTCCTACCGTTATCGTACTAAAAACTTTAATATTGGCTAATTTTTCAAATTGTCCAAAATATAGTGAGTTAATGTGTCAATTGAAAAATGAGTCATCTTCAACCATGGAATTGGAAGACAAAATATTTGATGACACAATCTTTTCTCCCATTTTTCTTAGCCTTTCCATTTAGAGAGAGAGAGAGAGAGAGACCCATTTAAACAAACAATTTGGGCGAAATTCCCAAAATACACGGAAAGAGGATGCTCAGGGGGGACACTGGCTAGAGATTTCCCTTTCTAAAGATTTTACTTTACCAATTGGATTTAGAGGCTTTTGCCCTTGTTGGTCGAGATTGAAGTCATAAGTACTGAAGGAGGCGTCGATCTTCCAAGATTTCTTCGTCTGGATGGTTTTTGTTCTTCAAATTTCAAGAATTTCGCATCTGGGTCGGTAAGGTTTTCTTGTTTCAGCATTTGGGTTGTTGGTAATTTCTTCGTTGGTGTTTCAGTTTGTTTTAATCACCATCGATACGAACCTTTAAGAGCTCCATGTCCTTGCTTGTTTCATCTTGATCCAATCCTTTGTTCGTTAGTTCCTCGAGCTTGCTCTTATATGCAACCGTAACATGATAAATCACCATCAAGTAATATATCATATTTGTTTACCGAATCATATGAATATCCTTGTCGAAGTCCAAGAACATCGTGGTAATCTTTCTCCGTAATGGCTGCATTGGAAACAAAATTTTCATCAAGCATCAGTAATTACATTGAACGATCAGTTCAATTAACAAAACTATGGTTTAATTACGGATTCCGTGAATAGCCTTTTCGAGGTTTAGAGCAGAAATCAGAGAAGGAAGTCCTTTCTGAGCTTCAATCTCCGCCTCTATCTCTGCCTCCGTTGTCGTCGTCGTCGTCTCAGTAATTGCATCACCAGAGCTCCTGATAATGAATCTGCGTGTCTTGGTTGGGAAATTGAAAAAGTTATCGAAGTAGTTTCTTCGTGCGATTAGTGTCGGCGATCGAGGAAATATCTAGGCGAACGGATACTAGTGATGAATGTGGTGGTTGGTGCAGTTGTAGCCATGGCTTTGGCAATTGATTGACTTTGTTTCTCTCATAGTTTTCGCGGTGTTTTCTTCATTTGCGATTGTTCTTCGTTTGAAGAGAGGAACTTGAGACTTTCGATGCTCCTCAAGACAATAAAGGGAAGGAAATGGAGGAAAGCAAAATCTCTACCCAGGCTTTGGCATATGCTAAAGATGATATAATTGCAGAAATCTCACCAGAAGATGAAATGATGGGAAAAAAAACCCAAGCAAGAGTTTTGGGGGAATTAATCCTTTTGAATTCTAATTCTAAGGTTGAAGGTAACTCTCTTTTTAATTAAAAAGGACACATTAACTCCCTATAGTTTGGACATTTTGAAAAATTAGTCAATATTACATTTTTAGTAACGGTAACGGTAGGAAGGGTGAATTGACAAAAAAAAAATCAAATATTGGGACGAAACTCATACAAAAAAAAATATTGGGATGAAACGCAGAGTTTTTGGATAGTTCAAGGACCAAATAATTCTTTAATCCTAATATAAATCCATACCACAAAAAAGGTCATCTTTCAAAAGTCTAAGTATATAAGTATTACTCCTTCCGTCCCTAATTTATTGTCATGGTTGACCCGGCGCACCGTTTAAGAAAATCGATTTGACTGGATTATTAATATTGGTTTAATGAGTAGTTTCCTTTAAAGCTCATGTGTATGTGGTCTATAATTAAAGTATAGTGAAAAATAAGAGTAAAGTGGTAAAAATGATGTTTTAAAAAGGTAAGTTTCAAAGTGAACAATTATTTTGGGACGGACAAAAAAGGAAAGGAGAACGATAATTTAGGGACGGAGGGAGTATAAAGTTTATTATATTTACATAAATATTTGAGCATGATTACATGTTTAAATCATTTGGAGGGTAAACTTAAAAAGGTTTAAATAATTATTTGGTCACTTGTAGAATTTTTTGTTTGATCCTACAATTTGAAAAACATTTAGTTTGGTCCAATATGTTGCTTTTTGTTGTTAGATTTTCCTTCTCTCCGTTAACATTACATTTATTGTCAATTTTTTTTTAAAATGGCAAAAGTACCCTTTCCTCCCTTAAAATGACGAAAGTGCCTTTGAATCATTGAGCATTTCATGTATAACAGTTATTGTTGAAGGTGCCTCTGAATCAACATGACAATGATTTTGAAAGAAAAAAATATACTCCCTCCGTCCCTAATTAATCGTCTGGGTTGATCCGACGCACAGTTTAAGAAAAGGTAATTGACTTGATTATTTATATTGGTTTAATGTGTAGTTTCCTTTAATGTCCATGTATATGTGACCCATAATTAAAGTAAAGTGAAAAAGTAAGGGTAAAGTGGTAAAAGTGATGTTCTAAAAAGGTAAGTTTCAAAGTGGACAATTATTTTGGGACAGACGAAAAATGAAAGGAGTATGAGTCAAAATTTCTTTTGAAAAATAGAGTTATATGAATTGAATATTGATTTGACATAAACATATAGAAATCAGGTTCTTTGCCCAAAAATGAGGAAATACTAATCAAATTCCATTATAACCATTAACGTCTCAATAACAAACTAGACATAACAAATGTGAAAATTGACAGAAAAATTATACTGAATTATCAAATAATTATGAAAATGACCAACCTCAAATTGAGTGACAAACTAACAATAACAAGAGTTTCATGAACATGTGCCACAAACCGAGAAAACAACCTCCCATAATTACTAATCTGCCTAGTCTTCAGAAAGAGCTGATAATTGAAGTTGAGAGCTCAACATGTTGGTGAACAACAACGAATCCCCCCCTTTTTGTTCTTTTTTTCTTTTTTGACTATCAAACATGAAAATGTAACATATATAATAAAAACTAGCTGCTTCAATTGGTCCAAAAAGATCCGGTTCAAAAATTTCGAAATCACTAACAATTTATAAAATTAAAAACTGCAAACCTAAGCAGTAAGGAGGACGTCGCCGCCAGCCTCCTTAATCTTCTTCTTGGCAGTTGGCCTTCACAACGATTGGCTGACAGCTAGGCAACACGCCTTTTCCAAGAACCTTAAAGTATCCGAACTGAGTGACGTCAACCACTGGAGCCTTATCGACGGTAGCCTTGTCCTTGAGGTCTTAAGGCAAGAGAGACCACATCTTTTTGATGTTAACGATGGAAAAGTAGAACTTGTTTGGGAGCCTGTGGAAGTACCTCATACCTACCTTACCGAAGTAACCGGGATGGTACTTGTCGAAGAGGATCCGGTGGTGGTACATGCCTCTGGCGTTACTGCAACCTTCGGGATGATTCCTGTGCTTGCTGATACGACCTTGGTCGGCGCTGGCGTGGCCTCTCTTCTTCTTGTTCTTCTTGAAACATGCATCATTTTCAATGGATTCCTCTCCCTCTTCCTCTCTCTCAAACAGACCCTCTCTGGCAAAGCGGTTGAGATGTACAAAACGGGGATAATGGATAGGGATGAAGACAATGGTGGAAGAAGACGGTGTGAGTGGACCCACAAAGGACTTTTCTTCCCGAAGGAAAAGACGGAGACAAATCAAGTTCAAGACCATTTTTCCCTTTATTTAACACAAGTAGGGGTATATTAGACTTTTCTAACCAAAATTAGACGACAGATATAATGTTAACGGTGCAATGAGAAATCTAATAATAAAACGTAACATATAGGACCAAACTATTTTTTTTTTCAAATTGTAGGACTAAACAAAAATTCAATACAAATCGAAAGACCAAATAATTATTTAAACCAATTAAAAAATATAAAATTTATAGATATAACTTTAAAAGTTGACTTTCACAATAAAAAAACATCTTTATAATATTTAACACTTTTTTAATAAAAAAAATCCTAAACCTTGCAAATCAGGCCCAATAGATTTTCTATTCAAAACATGATTGCATCAATTCTAGAAAAATAGTCATAAGAAACACGTTAGCATTTAAATAAATGAAAGTGATGGAATAACCAATAATTTCATTACTGTTACATACTCCCATTGTTATTAAGATGACAGTCCTCATTTAATTTTTAGGCAGGTTTAAAGTAATTATCTACTTTCTAATCCTCTTGATTTGATTTACTCTTCATTGATAAAAGATGTGACAATAACTAACACGACTCGATAGTACGAACAAGTACGACATGATTATAAAATGTGATTACAAAGATAAATAACACGATAAGTCCAATACGACACAACAAGATACAAAACATGACACGAAAGACACAAAATTGTTAATATATTCAAAATAATATTTATTGTTATATTTATAATCAAATAAGATAGATAACATGAAAACACGATAATGAGTTACGAACACGACACGATAACACATATTATCACCCCTAATTGACAGCCCCAATCTATATTATAAAACAGCTAGGTTCGCATATGTGCAATTGACTAGAGCTATTCAGAGGGTCATGATTTACTTTTTTACTAACATCCTATGGCTGTGATTTATTTTGGTTTTCAAGCGTGCGAACAACCTCCTCTTCCCTCTGATTTATTCATGTCCTATATTACGTAGGTTCGCACATGTGCAATTGAGTAAAGCTATTTAGAGGTCAGGATTTATTTTGTATTTTTACTAACATCCTATGATTGTAATTTATTTGAGTTTTCAAGTGTGCGAACAACCTCCTCTTCCCTCTAATTTATTCAACTCCTATATTACAGTTTTACAGTTATCTTTTTATGTCTTTATAGTTATTGTTTTACTAAGATATTATATTTATTTTTTATCTTTAAGGTTTTATAGTTATTATTTTACGAAGATATTAAATTTATTGTTTATCCAGTTTCTTGCGGTTATATCTGGATTTTTTTATGTCCGATCTAGTTTTTTTTTTTTTTTAAAGAATCAATTTAATTTTTTTCCACCTTTTTTTGTACAACCTAGATTTATTGTTTACAAATATTTAGTTTATAATTTCTTAATTGATTGTGATCACACCAAAAGTGTGGTGACCTTGTCTTTTGTCCACGTAGTCAAAGACTCCGATGAGCTGGAAGATAACGTGGATAAGAATGCACTCTGTCCTGCAAAGATGAACAGCGCCGTTAAGGAGTGAGGGTGGCCCGACTCAAACCCTCCGACGTAAGAATGTGATTACCGGTGATATGAAATGCAGTGAATGTGTTGAAACTGATAAAAGTTTAGGAATAATGGCATGACCTTTCTATTGATATTGTGAACATATTTATAGGAGTACAATACTTGCTACACAAGTTTAACCTAGAGAGTCTAAATACAAGAGGGATTAGGAAACCTAAATACAAGAGGGTGTTGAAACTGATAAAAGTTTAAGAATAATGGCATGACCTTTCTATTGATATTGTGAACATATTTATAGGGGTACAATACTTGCTACACAAGTTTAACCTAGAGAGTCTAAATATAAGAGGGATTAGGAAACCTAAATACAAGAGGGATTATGAAACCTAAATACAAGTAAATTAGGAAAGTAAATCTAAAGATAATTATAATATATTACACATATATTATATTTACTAATACTATAAATATAATATATATTAAATATATTATATTCTCTTATATGCTCCCGCTAGGGGTGGCAATTCGTGTTATCGTGTCGTGTTCGTGCCTCATTATCGTGTTTTAATATTATCTATCTTATTTGATCATAAATAAAACAATAAATATTAATTTGAATATATTAACAATTTCGTGTCTTTCGTGTCGTGTTTCGTGTTGTTTCGCGGTCGTGGCCTTTGGGCTTATCGTGTCATTTGTCTCTGTAATCGTGTTTTATAATCGTGTCTTATTGGTTCGTGCTAACGTGTCGTGCCAGGCATTGCCACCCCTAGCTCCCGCAAGATGGATCACCATTAGGAGAGACAAATCTTGTAAAGAATATGCGGACAGCGGCGAGTTGAAAACTGAGATGGTGATCGGCGGCAAGCTGGTGAGGGACGGGTCGGCGAGCTGGGTCTTCCGAGGAAGACAAGTTGTTGAGGGAGAGGTCTTCGGCGAGCGGGTGAGAGCCTGGTTTGCCAAAGACATGGTTTGCTCGAGGAGCGAGTTGGCTGAGGAAGTGTCGTCGGCAAGCTGTGGAGTGCTGGGTTGGCCGAGGAGACATGGTGTGCGCGATGAGCGAAGCCGTGAGGAAGAACTTCGCCGAGCCGGTGAGAGGGGCCGGGTTTGAAGAGAGGTGCTCGAGGCTTTGAGGGAGGACCGCAGCTGGCCGTGAGAGCCGGGTTTGCCGAAGAAGTCAGTGAGTTGCTCGAGGGGCGAGCCGTTGAGGGAGGATCGCAGCCAGCTTTGAAGCCGATGGACGAGAGCCGGGTTTGCCAAGAGTCAAGTGAGTTGCTCGAGGGGCGAGCTGTTTGAGGGAGGACTGCAGCGAGCTGGTGAGAGCCGGGTTTGCTGAAGAGTCCGTGAGTTGCTCGATGGGCGAGCTGTGTGAGGGAGGAGCGTAGAGCCGGGTTGAAGAGTCCGTGAGTTGCTCGATGGGCGAAGTTATTGAGGGAGGGCATAGCTGAGCCGAGCCGGGTTTGCCGAGGAGTCCGTTGGTTGCTTGAGAAGCAAGTTGTATAAGGGAGGACGTCGAGCTTGTTTGCCGAGGATGCCAGAATTACTCAAGGAACGAGCGAGTTGAGGAATGGCGGGTGGTGAGAGAGGGGCCTCGGCGTGCTGTGGAGAGGGCGGTGGCAAGCTTGCCTTCCGAAGAGGACGAGCTGGGTTTGCCAAGGAATCTGGATTCTGCGTAAGGAGCAGGCTGGGTTAGGGAGGGCGTCGGCGAGCTGATCACAGCTGGGTTTGCCGAGGAGTCCTAGGGGTGCTCGAGTAACGTGAAGAGGGTTTTGACAAGTGGTGTGATAAGCAATGAGGTGCCAAGGTGTAGGAAGGGCGTGAGGTGTGGTGGGATGAAGGTTTATGGTTGTGGAAGTTTGGTTGAGGGTGGCTGAGGAAGATCCTCGGCGAGTTCGTTAGAGCTTGGTCGGCCGAGGTGTAGGAAGATATATGGAGGCAGAAAGTGTGGTTGAGGGTGGTTGATGAAGGTTCTCGGCGAGCTCGTTAGAGCTTGGTTGGGCGAGGTGTCCTTGTTATTGCGCAGGGGGAACTTGGCGTTGCTTGGGTGATCGGTGCCGGATCTGAACGTTGGGTTTGGTGGTCAGATCTGGGTTGGCAGCGGATTCGGTGGAAGGAAGATATATGGCGGCAGAAGGTTTGGTTGAGGGTGGCTGAGGAAGGTTCTCGGCGAGCTCGTCAGAGCTTGGTTGGGCGAGGTGTCCTTGTTGTTGCGCAGGGGGGAACTGGGCGTTACCTGGGTGATGGGTGCCGGATCCGAACTTTGGGTTTGTGATCGATATGGTTTGGCAAGGTGCTTTGGTGGGATGAAGATATAAGGAGGCGGAAGGTTGGTGGTTTAGGGGTGCTAACGGAGAGGCGGCTTAGAAGGACCAAGGCGAGCTTGTCAAAGCTTGGTTGGCCAAGGTGTCCTTTTGTTGCTCAAAGGAGAGAAGGGGGTGGAAACCGGCTTGGCCGTATAGAGCCGCCAGATCTGAACGTCTGGTTTGGTTGGCGACGGCAGCGATGGGAGGAAGTGTTAGGGTTGAGGAAGTGTTGGGTTGGCGGAAGATGGTGGTTGTAGGTTTTAAGAGCGAGGCTCTGATACCATGTTGAAACTGATAAAAGTTTAGGAATAATGGCATGACCTTTCTATTGATATTGTGAACATATTTATAGGAGTACAATACTTGCTACACAAGTTTAACCTAGAGAGTCTAAATACAAGAGGGATTAGGAAACCTAAATACAAGAGGGATTATGAAACCTAAATACAAGTAAATTAGGAAAGTAAATCTAAAGATAATTATAATATATTACACATATATTATATTTACTAATACTATAAATATAATATATATTAAATATATTATATTCTCTTATATGCTCCCGCAAGATGGATCACCGTTAGGAGAGACAAATCTTGTAAAGAATATGCGGACAGCGGCGAGTTGAAAACTGAGAGGGTGATCGGCGGCAAGCTGGTGAGGGAGGGGTCGGCGAGCTGGGTCTTCCGAGGAAGACAAGTTGTTGAGGGAGAGGTCTTCGGCGAGCGGGTGAGAGCCTGGTTTGCCGAAGACATGGTTTGCTCGAGGAGCGAGTTGGAGGAGTGTCGCCTTCGCAAGCCGCGGAGGCTTTGGGTTGGCCGAGGAGTCTTGAGTCGCTCGAGGAACGAGTTTGAGGGGTCTTCGGCGAGCGTAAGAGCCCGGTTTGCCGAGGAGACATGGTGTGCGCGATGAGCGAGCTGGTGAGGGAGAACTTCAGCGAGCTGGTGAGAGCCGGGTTTGCCGAAGAGTCCGTGAGGTGCTCGAGGGGCGAGCTGTTTGAGGGAGGACTGCAAGCCGCGAGAGCCGGTTTGCCAAGAGTCCGTGAGTTGCTCGAGGGGCGAGTTGTTTGAGGGAGGACTGCAGCGAGCTGGTGCGAGCCGAGTTTGCTGAAGAGTCCGTGAGTTGCTCGATGGACGAGCTGTTGAGGGAGGACAGCAGCGAGCTGGTGAGAGCCGGGTTCGCTGAAGAGTCCGTGAGTTGCTCGAGGGGCGAGCTGTTTGAGGGAGGACTGCAGCGAGCTGGTGAGAGTCGGGTTTGCTGAAGAGTCCGTGAGTTGCTCGATGGGCGAGCTGTGTGAGGGAGGACCGCAATGAAGAGCCGGGTTTAAGAGTCGTGAGTTGCTCGATGGGCGAGCTATTGAGGGAGGATCAGCAATGAAGCCGCCGAGAGCCGGCTTGCCGAGGAGTCCGTTGGTTGCGTGAGAAGCAAGTTGTATAAGGGAGGACATCGAGCTTGTCTGCCGAGCCTGGTTTGCCGAGGATGCCAGAATTACTCAAGGAACGAGCGAGTTGAGGAATGGCGGGTGGTGAGAGAGGGCCTCGGCGTGTGGGAGTAGGGCGGTGGCAAGCTTGCCTTCCGAAGAGGACGAGCCGGGTTTGCCAAGGAATCTGGATTCTCGTAGGAGAGAGTTTAGGGCCGGCGAAGCCGATCACACCTGGTTTGCCGAGGAGTCCTAGGGGTGCTCGAGTAACGTGAAGAGGGTTTTGACAAGTGGTGTGATAAGCAATGAGGTGCCAAGGTGTAGGAAGGGCGTGAGGTGTGGTGGGATGAAGGTTTATGGTTGTGGAAGTTTGGTTGAGGGTGGTGAGAGAAGATCCTCTGCGAGCTCGTTAGAGCTTGGCCTGGCCGAGGTGTAGGAAGATATATGGAGGCGAAAAGTGTGGTTGAGGGTGGTTGATGAAGGTTCTCGGCGAGCTCGTTAGAGCTTGGTTGGGCGGGCGAGGTGTCCTTGTTATCAGAGGGGAACTTGGCGTTGCTTTGGGTGATCGGTGCCTGATCTCGAACGTTGGGTTTGGTGGTCGATCCGGGTTGGCATGATTCGTGGAAGGAAGATATATGGCGGCAGAAGGTTTGGTTGAGGGTGGCTGAGGAAGGTTCTCGGCGAGCTCGTCAGAGCTTGGTTGGGCGAGGTGTCCTTGTTGTTGCGCAGGGGGGAACTGGGCGTTACCTGGGTGATGGGTGCCGGATCTGAACTTTGGGTTTGACGGTCAGATATGGTTTGGCAGTGCTTTGGTGGGATGAAGATATAAGGAGGCGGAAGGTTGGTGGTTTAGGGGTGCTAACGGAGAGGCGGCTTAGGAAAGACCAAGGCGAGCTTGTCAAAGCTTGGTTGGCCAAGGTGTCCTTTGTTGCTCAAAGGAGAGAAGGGGTGGAAACCGGCCGTCGATAGAGCCGCATCCGAACGTTTGGTTGGCGACAGGCGATGGGAGGAAGTGTTAGGGTTGAGGAAGTGTTGGGTTGGCAGAAGATGGTGGTTGTAGGTTTTAAGAGCGAGGATCTGATACCATGTTGAAACTGATAAAAGTTTAGGAATAATGACATGACCTTTCTATTGATATTGTGAACATATTTATAGGAGTACAATACTTGCTACACAAGTTTAACCTAGAGAGTCTAAATACAAGTAAATTAGGAAAGTAAATCTAAAGATAATTATAATATATTACACATATATTATATTTACTAATACTATAAATATAATATATATTAAATATATTATATTCTCTTATAGAATGTAGTGTATTAGGGAACTCTTTTATGGACTTTCCATTGGAATTAATGCTGTGTATTCTCTGTGGATATCTGTTTTTGGCTTTAGAAATAAATGTAGGGAATGTCTCTTATTTATACTTGAGTAGACTGTGAGGTGGCGCTCTGTAGACACCCCAATTTCGTACCTCAGATATATGACATGACAAAAAATATCAAGAACTGTTAAAACATTAACAAATGTCAAGTTACAGGGTCAAAATTGCAAAAGGACAAAGCAGGATGCACAAAAGGACAAATTGCAGGGGGCCAAAGCGTCAAAAAAGAGCCATGTTTGAAGTTTGGGCACCACCTACCAAAGGTTTGGGTGTGGCGCCCAAACCCCTAGTGGGTGGCACCCAAACCTCACTTTCCAAACACTGTTCAATGCAAAGTTTGCCGTAAAATGCAAATCGTCCAACGTGGTGTACAACTCCCTGATGCACGGAGAGAAATCACAAAATTCCTTCGATGTCCCAGCCTCCTCCTATAAATAGAGGCCTCCGGCTCCTTCATTCAACACACCTGCTGCGTAAAATTTCTCTCGCTGTCTTACGCCGAAGAAATAAACACCGATAGATAAATTTCCAAAGCCTCGAAACCCTGCCAAACCTCCGCCAAACACAAATCCAACCGTAGAAGTGTACCTTAGCCCCCCCACTAGGTATCCTACCCTTTTTTCCCGGTCCAAAAATCGTGGATAGAGCAGCTTGCTCGCCCGATTTAAAAGGTCAAAATAGCCGCAGTAAGTCGTTACTCCGCTAAAATTTAGCCTTTTCCACCAAACAAACAACCGAAATAAACAGCTACTCCCCGCCCGATCCCGAGGCCGAAAAGTAACTTTCAGAGCAGTTACGCTGCCCAAATTCACACAACACACAACTTCAACTGCACTGCACTGCACAAAAAGACTCTCTCCCCGAGGGACGAGCGAGCACACCCCTACGCCGTTTGTAAGCCTTTATTGTTAAAGTTTTTATTTCTATGTAATAGTATTATTTTCAGTCCGGCCCAATGTAAATGTATAAGCAGTTGTGCTGCCCGGATTTTATTAGGAAATAGTACTAAATGTAGCCGTTATTATGGCAAAATATTTTTTAGATGAGTTTGTATTTATTCACTTTATTTATTCAATATAGTCTTTATTTGTAAATGTATTATTTCCGGTCCGGTTCAATATCAAAATATAAGCAGTTATGCTGCCCGGATTTTGTTAGGAAATAATACTAAAAAGAGCCGTTATAATGGCCAAATATTTTTAAATGTGTCGTAATTATTGGAAAGAGACAAATGCGAGTCCAAATAATGTGGCCACGAATGTATCTGTTTAATTTTCCCTTGTCAAAATAAGACCTTATTTATTTGCTAAGTAAATGTGACAATAAGCATACTTCAGCCAAAAACGTTTCGAGACCGAAAGGGCGAGTTGGGTGCCTAGCACCTTCCCGACTCGTAACTTAGCCTCCGAACCCGCTTTCTAAAATCTCGGTTTTCTTTTTTCGGTTTTCCTTTATTTTTGCCTTAAAATAAAGGTGGCGACTCTAAAACATTTTTGATCCAAATGGGCCTCGCAACATCTTTCTTTGCACTTTCAATGCTCTCCCTAAACGAGTGAGAATGGGAATGGAAAGGTGATGTATTTCTATGTCTTGGTATCCCCGAAATAATGGATAACTTGACGTAGAAAACCCAAGGCACTCATAGTGATCCAAAATAGGCCATAAGGCTATTTTCATAAAATTCATAGTGGGGGCGTCGCAATATTCTTTCTTGCACTTCTCTATTTTCCCTGAAAGATAAAGGGGAGAATGTGAATGAAAGAGTAATGCATTCCCATATCCTGTTATCCACGAAATAAGGGATAACTTGACATGGAAAACCATAAGTTCCCATATTGGATACAAAATTCACTCAAGGCAACCGAGGCATATTCCAACGTGCTAATATAGACAGCACTCCTCTCGCACTTTGGATTTCGTCTTCCCCTAAACAAGGGAGGGTGGAACGAGAGCAGTGGTGTCCCGCATCCGCACGTACGCGCACCCCTATCCAAGGGCGCGCGGGGCGCGGGGGCACATTTCCCGGGAACCTCACACGCTCTCCGATTGAAGGAGCAGTGTGGCCCCTCATCATTGTACTGATGTCGTGTCAGGTGCATGGTTTGGTAAGACGGGATGCCTGGTGAGGGAGTTGTTAGTGGCGTATGTTAGGATTAGGATTCCTGGCGCGTGGCAGGGTTCATGCTAGAGAGTCAGTACACAGCTGTCTTGTACTCTACTCGACCTGTTGTCGTTGAGGCCGAGCTGACCTCGTTGCCGAGGTCGATCTATATAAGTCTTGGGCTCGAGCGGAGGGGAGAAGTTGGTTGCGCCGATCTGACTTAAGACAGTTCTTATCGGGCTGAAGCAAATCCATCTCGGCCTATCTGAATTTCCCGCCAACCGACTCACTAGTGGTGGGACCCAAATGATCCCCTCTGAGGTAAGCTCATGCCGAGCTCCTTCAAATTGTTATCGTAATCAACTGAATCTCAATTTAATTTTTGTCCAATTTAGATTTAATTTTTTTAAAAAAAGTTTGTTCGTAAGTTTTGTAATTTTAAATATTTGTATTTTAATTTCTTTCTTTTTTTATTTATTTTTTTGCTAAGTTTCCCTTATTGGTCTGAAATCTTAGTGATTTTGGTTTCGAAAAAGTATTTGGTTAGTTCACTATGTCCCATTCAATTTATTTTATAGTTTTTATTTGTTGAGATATTTATATTTAACTTTATTTTAATTAACATGTGTAGGGTTGGTGAGAGAAAGAGAGAGAGAGAGAGAGAGAAAGAGTGTTTTTTGATGCTTAATTATACTCTTTTTAGATTAGTTACACAATTTCTTTAATTTTTGGGATATCATCATTTATTAATTTCTTCGCATCATGCTCGCTTCATACATTGATCACATCTATACTGACATTGTGCCATAGGTACGGACACGAAATCTAGTCTATATTTTTAAACAACTTCCTTCATATATGTGCAATTGACTAGGGCTATTTAGAGGTCATGATTTATTTTATTACCGAGATCGTACGGTCAGTATCTCTCCCCAAGTTCGCATGTGCGAACGTCGGTTGTGAAACGCCACCTTTCCCTTCTCCAACCCCCCTTCCTCACTGCAAGTGTCTCCTTCCTCCAAATCCACCCTGCGACTCCACTTTCTCCCTCTTATCTTCTCCCCTCAAGCCGCCTCCTTCTCAGTCTCCAACAACTCTTCGCCGCCAGCAACCGTAAGATTTCTCACATTTTGCTCTTCTCCCATATCCCCAAATCGCCTTATCTCTCTCTCCTCTTATCCCATCCTCTCTTTCCCATCATCTTCGTTAATTCAGGTAGAAGCAGCCTCCGTCCGAGACCCTCCCTCCCAATCCAAGCTCCAGCCTTCGTTTACTGATTTCTTCTCTCTTTCGCTCCCTGAAGACGAAGTTACAGCCGCACAACAACAACAGCAACTCTTCGTTGCCATAAAAGTCGGTGAGTTTATATATGCATCACCCCTCATTTTTAGAAAATTAATTCAATCTGTAAGGTTTCCCTCTCTTATCCTCTCTTTAAAATAGGTGTATTTTACTGATTTTTGATTTCTTGTGCTTTGTGCAATATTTTTTTTATGGATTTACTAGCATTGTTTTTATTTAAGGTCTAGTTTGTTAATTGTTTTCATCTAGTTTCATCAAGCTCGCTTGGTTTGGAACTCTCCGTTGCCATGAAAGTCGGTGAGTTTATATATGCATCACCCCTAATTTTAAAAAAATTAATTCAATCTGTAAGGTTTCCCTCTCTTCCCCTCTCTCTAAACTAGGTGTATTTTACTGATTTTTGGTTTCCTGTGCTTTGCGCAATTTTTGTTTATGGATATACTAACATTGTTTTTGTTTAAGGTCTGGTATGTTATTTGTTTTCATCCAGTTTCATCAAGCTCGCTTGGTTTGGAGTTCCATCAATCTGTAAGATTTACTTTTCCTTCTTTCTTCTATTTTGTAATTCTTCATGTTATTCTACTTATCAAAAAAATAATTAAAAATTCTTCATGTAATTCTTGACATCAATTAATTTTCCAATTATCCTTCTGTGTCTTTTGTCAATCCTTATGAACCTTTATTTCTGCCTTCTTGACAACCAGATATAAAAATTGTTTGTCTCTTAAAGTTTTGCAAAAAGAGTTGTGATAATTATTGTGGACTGAAGAAGTATGTATTTTGCCTTATGTATTTTCAATTCTATAGCATTTTTTTTTTTTGAATATGTGTGATTGACCATTGTTGGTCCAGAGTAGGCTCAATCTAGGCTAGAAGGGGGGGGGTTGAATAGCCTAGTTGTGTTTTTATACAAACTTTTTCAAACACTTCTTAATGATTTCTTAAAAGGATTTTACTAGAAGTGTTAATGCAACGGAAAACGAAAAGAGGTTCTGAACTGATTGGTAGGTTGCTTAAGTAAAGCACAGATTCAGTAGTGGTCTTTGATGAGTAGCAACAGTTAATAGAAAGATAGAATCAGATCAGACAGAACACATGATATAGAAGTGGTTCGTACTGTGAATAGTAGTACGTCTACTACCAAAGTGGTTAGCTTTTGATTTTAAAAGGTGCACTTGTTTATCCACTAGGTTTATAAGTAAGATCTCTAATGGATCGTGTACAAAATGAGTTTTCAACCAAGTATATAATGGAGAGAGAAACAATCAATGATTAATTGTTCTCTCACGTGCTAAAGTAAAGAACAATTTTTAAAAGCAAACTAGATGAAGCTGAAATGGAGTAAAGATTGGCAGATCTGCAACTTCAGGAAGTTTGGTGAAGTATTAGTTCTTGTCCTTTTGATCTCTTGAATGCTTGAGTGTTGAAGATGAAGCTTGAATGTTTAATGCGCAAGAGTTATATTTTCAGATCTTCAAAACTTGAATAAATACGAGAGAGATCTTTTGGACCGTTGGACTGAGGCAGAGAGAACTGTGTCCAACGTTCTATTGCATTGAATGCAATTCGGCGCTTTGGGGGATGTATGCGGCACATTCATCAGAGATGCAGTGTGTGCAGAGAAGACATTCGCAAATAGAGTAAGGTTTCAGGTTGCAGGCGTTGCAGCTGTGAAAGTCTTCTTAGCCAAAAAGGGTAATGTCTTCAGATTTCATGTTTTAGGAGACAGACTGGACAGTTGTCAGTATGTAGTTGACTTCTTTTGAGTGAAATCCGATGAAGATATTTTGACTAGATATTTCAAGAAATATCTAATTTAGACGTTATGTGACATAATCTCATGTTTTGGCTAGTCTTGATTTTTCGCTCTTGAGCAGACTTCAAAGTCTGCTGTTCTTCCAAGGCTGCTGTTGGAGCCTGCTTATCCGCGTCTTAACTAACACTAAACAGTTCTAAACAAACTTGATTCTAAGACAGTTGCCACACTAATCGGTACGCAGACCTATTAGCCACTGTATAATAGAATCAGAAGATGACTCAACCAAATCGAACCTATGAGAGTCAACAACCATAATACTTGATTACATCATTTCTAATGTTGTCCTTTGCTTTTCTTATGTTGGATAATCATATTATCTCTTCAGAGCCTGCACATATTACCCTAACCTTCATTCCATCTATGTGACAACCTAAGATTAAATCATGTTGCCATGCGTGTCTTTAGGACGTATGTAACTTAGAAGACTTCGTACATGTTGTTATTATGTTTTTTTCAATATGGATGGTGACTAGAATATTAAGTGTGTTTATCTAGGGGTGAGAGTTTTCCTCTTTGGGGAAAAGTTATATTGGGATATATTACCATTATAATTATGGTTATTGGTGCAAAATATTAAGAGTGTCTAATTTTCAGGGAAAACTAGAACATATATATATTTTTTTCTCTTAGCACTTTCTTATTTATTTTGGTGAGAAACACATTAGATAATTTTATTTTACTCTCTTTGCTTTGGTAGGGTGCGGGAATTGAGATAGATTTTGAGCTCTTCCTATAGTTGCCTATATCTTATGCTTCTTCGTTCCCATTGCTTCCTTCTCCTCCCCACTCATGTACTCCAAAAGAAGGTATGGAGGCCAGAGTCCTCTCGTCCATTTCACTCCAATTTCAAAATTCTCATCGGTAAATTTAATTCTTTTATGGTATTCTTCTCTGTTTCTAGAAATTTGTTTTTGTGATTTTATAGTCTATTTGTTTTTATTATTTTATTATTTTTTAGTTTCGAATAGTTAGGTTACCCATGTTATAGTTGAGGATTGTGGAGAAATTGCGAGAGGCATGATGAATGGCAAACTTTTATAATTTATAATGGCTAATTCACTTCATTTTCTATAGTTTCTCTACAATCCATTATATCACATTTTTGGGTAAAGGCTATATATATATATATATATATATATATATATATATATATATATATATATATATTTGGGTGGAGGGGGGGGGCTAAAGTTGAGTATATATTTTTTGAAGTTAAATACACCTATTATAAGTGCATATTACAGTGTCCATTAACCTTCCCACATATCCCTCCCTTCAGTTCATGTTGATTTATTAGTGCTTCAATTTGCAAAAACAAGACTATGAGATAGCTCTGAAAATATACGAGAAGGCCCTTCGGTATTTGGATGTCTACTGGGAGAAAGAAGGAATTTATGAAGGTGGAGAAATTTTGTTTTCTATGATTTCTCTTGCTAGATTTTCCCAAACCATAGGTGTATTAATACTCCTCTCTTTCATTGAAAATTTCATCTCTTTATCACTCTCTATTTTTTTAGTTTTCTTTCGTATTGACAAACAAATGTAAGGAAATGCAATGTTGAAATGACTACATTATCTTTGCACATTAATTTTGTATTTGATTTATAAGGTAGTCATGCGCTACTACTGGGCACTAACATCATCCATGAACTTTTAGGTCGGCTTGTGGTGGGCATGATGACCCAAGGTGTTACGTGCTCAGTGGGCCAGTGTGTGGGCTACACGTAGCGGATCGGGCTCGAGTCGTTACAAATGGTATCAGAACGGGTCCCGGCCGAAAATGAGGGAACAAAGTGGTGTGCGGGCTAAAGTGCTACACCGCAGAAGGTGGGAGCCACCTCTTGATCCCTGTACGGGCCATCTCTTAAATCCTGCATCGCTCGGGGTACAATTCGGCCTTGACGAGGATGTCTAGGATTTGAGTTGGGGAGATTGTAATACCCCAATCCTACATTGGGTAGATGTGAGACTTGTGTTTGATTTATAAAGTGGCCACATACTATCTCTGGGCACTAACATCATCCATGGACTTTTGGGTCGGCTTGTGGTGAGCCTGATGACCTAAGGCACTACGTGCTCAGTGGGCCAGTGTGTAGGCTACACGTAACGGACTGGGCTCTCGGGCTCAGGTCGTTACATTAATAGTTTTATTTTGGTTACCAAAAGGTTTTTGTGCTTGGGATGATAAGCTTACCGCGAGGTAGGTACAAGCAAAAGATGACTGAAGAAGGAAGAGTCCTCCTAGATTACAGAAATGCATCAACTTTCGGTTGAGTAGTGGTCTATTTGATGAATTTGGATTTTATGAGTTGTGATAATGATGGAAAGTCATCAATTTTTTTTTTTTGGAAATAGCATGATCATTTAGTTTCCGAAAAAATTTAAATGTTTTGTTTTGAGGTTTGGATTTTCTCAGCATGATTTCCAATTTTGTCACAAATTCATGAGTTATTATTGTAGTATTTTTGAATTGGTACAATACCGTGCAGCTTAATGATGTTTAGGATTTTGTAGGATCGCGTTTGAGTTAATATTTTATTCACTTTATATATTGATTAACTTCTATATTAACACTGTACCATAGATACGGACACAAAATCTAAGTATCATAACAAAAAAGATGGATTTCAATTGAATTTTTTAGAGAATTGGGGTCGGATAGCAACAACCAATCGTCTTTCGCCGGGTATTAGCTTGCTTTTTAAAAATTAATGTGAATAGGGGAAATAAAAAAAATAAAAAATCAGAGACTTTACAAAGACCTAAATAGACTAATCATAAAAGGTTATTGGAAAATAAAGAATAACGTTAAACACAAAGACTTTACGAAGACCTAAAGGGACCAATCAAATCCTAGTCTTGTTTATGGAATCATAGTACTACTTTACTTTAATACTACCACTAACGCGTTTCCTTCCGCCCGAAGCTTTTGCTACAATTTCCCAGTCTCAATTTTTTTTAAATTAATTTTACATGATCAAACTTTGCTAGTCTCTCTGTTATGGTACGTATTCATTTTTACCCACCACTTATGCTGTATACATATTAATTTTGTTTAAGTATATTTTGTAATTATAATTAATTCCAACGTCTTTAATAAATCCCTTAACTATAAGAATTTTCAGACAAATTTTTTTAGATGGAACGAATGGAGTACACTATCATAATACTTACAATAGAATCAATAAATTTTTTTCTTTAATTGCGTGCCAAGTTAGACAAGATATTCTAAGAACATGAACAATGATTCACTTAAATAAAACACAACTTATTAAAAACTAGGAAAATACTAAGTTTACCATCAGGATTACCACTATGGTGACAACTTTGTCTTGAAGGCAAAGTGCATGTGCATCTTTAAGGCATAGTTGTCACCATAGTGGTAATCCTGATGGTAAACCTAGCAAAGTTGTAAAAACTAATATAATAATTCATTTGATTTAAAAAAAAAACCTTTCTAACAATGACACAAACTCTAACACTTTTATATATCTCACTATCTTTATCTTCAAAATTTGTTTGATGTACAAATAAGACAAACCATGTCACTATTTATAAATAAAAATGTTCACTTTTTTTTATAAACAAAAAATAAAAATCATTTTCTGAATTGCAATAATGACAAAAACTTGATAAAAAATAAAGAATGATGGATGATTTGGTTTGATTTGAGTATCATAATTTGATACTTAAATCAGTCTAATCAAATTTAATTTGACTTTGATTTAAGTATTGAAAATTTTATTTGTAAAGATTAAAGGGAAAAAAAAAGTAAAGAGAAACAAAATCACAAATTAATATGAGAACTGAGAACGAGACCCTTCAGAGACGTCGCCGATAAGCTTCGTAAACCTAGTCTTTTCAGTTTTCATTTCTTTTCTTTCTTCCATGTTAAAAAATGGAAACTCGGTCAAACCCTAAATCTCTGCTCTGAGAAATGCCAACACAAGTGATCGGGAAAGGTGAAAAAAAAACGAACTAAACCGTTAGTCTTGTTTTATTGTATTTTGGCGCGAAAATGGACGTAGATGAAGACTTGCAAACCCTACTCGCGGAGCAAAGCCGTGAACTCACGGTGGCCATGACCGTCGACTCCGACCTCGACTTTGCGTTCCAACTCCAAATGCAAGAAGCCTTCGCCGCTTCCTTACCTCCATCTTCCGCTTCATCATCTCAACCGCCGCCTCTTCTCCTCGCTGACGACCTAGTTTGCCCTCCCAGCATGTCTCAACTCCTCTACGATGAAATCGCCAATTACGAGCGAGAGCGCAGCGATCGCAAGCTAGTTGAGTTGGAAACGAGGCAGATGAGAGAGAATCTCAACCGCCTGATCCACGATCAGGCCTATGCCCGAGACATCCTCAACGTACCCGATAATGAATGGAAAAATACCGGAGACTATTTCGAGAGACCGTACGGTGAGGGCTCTTCGTCCTCGTCCTCGTCCGCGGACAGCATTGGAATTTTTAGGGTTTATTTCAAGGGTTTGGTTGGGCAAGGAGAGATGATTGGGGGTGTGGAAATGACATTGGCTGGGATTGGAGTAGTGATTTGTGATACAAGTGATTGCCCTGTGTTTGAGTTGCGGAAGCCTTTGGATTTAGCTGCTGCTGAGAGAAGCGATGATATCGTGGAGATTAAAGCGCTGATTGAAGCGCTTAGTGCTGCTGTTACCTTGGGGTTAAGGAGGGTTAAAATTTTCGTGGATAACATGTCGGTCTATCAATATGTTAGTTTCCTTGCGCTCTTTCATATGTGCAATTTTTTTATTTGTTTACTTTTTTTTAATGTTTATTGCATTCATGATTGGGCAGAATGTTATTGTTGAAGTAAATTTGTTAAGATAATCTTTGATTCATTGTTTGGTGTTGGACATTGCTACCTGCGGTCTGAAGCTATGTTGTTAGTCATTGGACTTAAAATGAATGTTTATTGTTTAAGCAAATTTGTTAAGTTAGATAGTGCATTGATGGATAGGATAGTCTTTGCTTCCTTGTTTAGTAGTGGACATAGCCACGCTGGTGTCTAGAGCTATATTCTTAGTCGACCTGAAATGCTGGGAAAAAGCAAATAGTGGCAGATGGGGAAGAAAACTTAATACATGCTTAGCTGGTCTTACTTTCTATTTGAATTCCCCAATTTAAGAGGACCCCTTTCTTTGAAAAAGAACTAAAAATTCCTCCATTCATCTCACCTAAAGATTACTTTTTATTTAGGAACATATGAAGAGTCTTATTAAATTAAGTTAATCGATTGTGTAACTCTACAGATTCAGCTTAAAATTTATGTTAAACATAAAAAATAAGAGAACTATATTATGAACTTCTAAAATTAAGGGTATTTATGGAAGTTTATTTTAATCCTTAAAATACTTGACTTTAGGGAGTCTCTCACAGCAGTGGGTGCTTTCATTGTTGTCTGCTTGTCAATCTCTACCCATTCTTTCAGGTATAGTTTTCTTTGATTTCAAAGTGGTAGGTGATATGGCATTGGTTGTGTTCTGCTTGTTATAGGTGAGTGTTGGGAGTTATATTTTCCTTGAGTAATGCTTGAGGTACCAAATGAGTACCAAATTTTGTGGACAAAATGATGTGACATTGTATTTGTAATCTTGTTTTTTAACTCCTAGTGGAGCAAGAAGATGCCAAATAAGATGACACATTGGACTCAGCGTCATTTTGTGCACAAAATTTGGTACTCTTTGGTGGCTCCAACTGTCCAACACTACTCATTTTTTTAGGTGCCCTTCTCATGGTCCCATTAAATAGATAAAATTGTTGCCAAGCAAAACGAGATAGAATCTGTCAAGTCACATATTATATTTCTTTAAAAGGAAAGAGTGTGAACTACAACGTCAATTTAAAATTCACCCGCAAGGGGCTTCGTATTGATGAAGGAAATATGGGGATGAAGGTACTATAACATGGGGAAAATGCTATAGATTTAAACATGGGGACAAGGGATGGTGTCGGTGTATGGGTGGTTAGGATTTTGGTGCCATTCACTATGGATAATGGTTAGAGAGTGATAGGAAGCTCAATGATTTGAACTGCTGGAGTAGGTAATACAAGATGCCATGGTTGGTAGTGACTAGTGAGTCGGGTTGGGGTGGAGTTGTGACAGTTGTCCATTTGGGTTCTCATCAAGGCCATTGTTGGCCTTTCATACCAATTTTCTTATGTCATTTGGAACTTCTGTTTGAAATGTTAATGGACTGTTTATTGATAGGGGTTGTGTGACATAAACATTATGTTAGAAGATTGACAGAAACATTACTCAAAAAAGATGTTTCCATGATCTTTGACTTCGAGTGAAACTCACCGCAGTTTTCATTGATGAATTTATGAGGATTGTGCATTTGTCTTCATGACTTTTCTTTTTCTGACACATGCACTTCATCTTTACTTGCAGTTAACCCAAAATTATCAATTGTTGTCATTTAAATGGACAGATGTAATGGCCAGCAAATGACTTGTTCTCCTCCCTGCAACTTGACCCTAATCCTAAACACCCAACGTGAAAAAATGGGCTAAAGGTCAAGTATGTAGAGTATCACAATTTTCTCTCTCCTCCCCAATTATTTTCTTACCTTTCTAGATATCAGGATCTTGGCTTCAAGCAGAGATTATAGAGTTCTATGGAACTCCTTTGCATGAAACTGGAATGGCCTAGTATTCTTACTATACTTGGGAAAGGTTTAATGTGCACTATGACTTCTTTGAGAAAGTTCCCTTTCCAGGAGACTGGATTCTCCTCTCTTGCCATCCAAGCGAAAGAAATACAAAAAAATTAAAAAATTATTTGAAGCTTATTCACAGTCTTGAACTCGTTGCCTACTTGGGGGCCTCGAGTCATTGACTCTGCATATGCTACTGATGCAATGCTAATTCAAATGAACTTGACATTTTACTCCTTAAAAAGGGTACAGTGTCATATCTAAAAAAATGGGTGGAAATTCAAGCATGTTTAATGAGAGTTGGCCCGACACACCAAAACACCTCTAACACAGTGTCTTTCTCTAGCTGCGATGTATTTGGTGAAATTGCATCTTATTCTAGATAATATTAGTGTGTGAGAACTCTGCATATCCTTTTTCGTCCACGAAGTCTAGAGAGGAAGAGTTTAAATTGGTTCCATTCGTACGTTTTATGAAGCTAGTAAAGTTTTGCTAATCAGAAGCATGTTTTCAGGGATAGACCTTATTTGTTGATTATTATGCTATTGGTTACCTAATAAATGCGTACTCAATGTTTATGTATTCATTGCAGGTAACAGGTAAAGGGTCACAATGGCAAAACAATATTGTGACTTTGGTTGATGAGGTGAATGTTCTCCAGAGAAAATTTACTTCTTGCAGTGCATCTCTTGTGGGATCAAAAGAGGTCAGGTTTGCATTCAAACTTGCAAGAGATGCAATAGTTTCTCAAGCCTCCCAACATGGCAAGAAGTTGACCGAAACTTGTACGATATGCTTTGAAGACACCAATGTTGATCACATAATTTCTATTGATAGCTGCTTGCATCGATATTGCTTCTCTTGTATGAAAAGACACGTAGAAGCAAAGCTACATCAAGGGAAGCTGCCTGAATGCCCACATGAAGGATGTAATACTGAGATGAAAATTGAGAGTTGCAAACATTTCCTAACTCCTGGATTATATGATATTATGAGCCAGCGAATTAAAGAAGCTTCTATTCCTACTAAGGAGAAGGTTTACTGTCCGTATCCTACCTGCTCAGCATTGATGTCAAAATCTGAGGTTCAACGATATGCTGTTCATTTGTCAGCTGATGCTCAACAAGCTGGTGCTAGAAAATGCACAATATGTCATGGCTTTTTTTGTATTAACTGCAAAGTCCCTTGGCATGATAACATGACCTGCTTTGACTACAAGATGCGTAACCCTCATCCATCTACAGAAGATGCGAAGCTCAAGAGTCTTGCAACAAGCAGTCGTTGGCGTCAATGTGGGAAGTGCAGCCATATGGTTGAACTTGCGCAAGGTTGCTACCACATCTATTGCAGGTATTTTATTCCATTCTCCATTTCCATGGAGAAACCATGTCATAATTTCGTGAAGGGATTTTTTCGAAGCTGAACAACCAAGTATAAATGTGTCAGACATCGTGGAGCTTTGTTTAAAAGGTTTAAGTACAATCAAAATTAACTGCAACATATTGCTTTTACATATTTAGGAATATTATTATTACCATTGTGTCATGCTACTTTTCTGGCCTGTAAATCAGCTGTCATAGTAGACCCCAAGGGGTGGGAGAGATGGCAAGGACACTCAAGCTCGTAAAGATATTGACAAATGATGTTACGAGATAGAGCTTATATTGTTACTACAAGCTTTAGTGTTGTTGCCATTGGATGGTTGTAACACAAATATCGATGCTTATTTGTTGTTAGGTTGGTGATGACTTTGAATTTGATCCGACGGTATGGATGTACAAACTGATATGACTACCACAAGCTCGAGCTTGTAGTATCAGACCTCAAAGATATTATACCCTGTTTATTTTTTTCTTTTTCCTTTTAAATGCTGACTTGGTTTGCTGTCCTGATAGTTGTTTATAGTTTTCGTTCTACACTGGTTTTGCTGTCCTCTTGGTTGAATGTTCCTGAGTGTAATATGATTGATGATTCAGTTGACGAGTGGAGGGTGACAGGATGTGGCACTGGGTAGTTTTGGAACCACCTTTTGGAAACTGTTATTTTCTTTGTTGGATTTTGATTATATGTTGTTTAGCATCTGCAATACACCATTTGAATCAATATTTTAGGGTGGGAGTGGGGAGATAATGATTTTTTCTTAATTAGTTTAGTTTGCCCTTGGTCCTTGTTTTCTTCTTCCTCGTTCTATTTTATTTTTATTAATTGTTCAGTTGGTTGTACCTGTTTACTAGTTTTAACATTATTGTCTTTCCAAATTTTGTATCATCTCTGCAGATGTGGGTATGAGTTTTGCTACACTTGTGGAGCAGAGTGGAAGAACAAGAAAGCAACCTGTAACTGTCCAGTCTGGGATGAACGCAATATTATATACGCAGAACAGGATAGGCGTCGACGATGAAGACATAATGACCCAGGGAACAGGGGGTAGCACCTTTTGTAAAGGAAAGCAGCTAATGTTCGGATGTGTATATATTATGTGCTAAAAAGCATAGTAATTTCGGTATGGAAAACTATTTTGAACTATCTTTTGTCTATGAATGGGGAAGATAATTTTGCTAGTTGCGGCAACTCATTGATGTTGGTTCAGGGTACCAGAAGCCTCCTCCGTCCTCTCGTTTATTAGCAATTTCGTTCATCTTTTGTTAGAATGGAGTTTAGTTTTAAATCAAAGAAGTATTTGCTTTTTGTTCGTTTGGTGCGCAATTGACCCTTTAAATTTGTAGAATTACTTTTTAGAAGTAAAAAGTTTTGAAGTTTACAAAACAGTATGGGATATATGCTGATAGTGGATTTGTTGACCCTGATGTTTTGAAGGTGGTGTTTGGGCAGGTGCCTTAAATGGGAAAACTGCTAGACTCTTTGTTGTGGAAAAATGGTTATGCGGCTTTAAGCAAAGTCTCTATGGTGCCGTTTGGTAGCCAAGATTAAGACTAAATAGGATTAATAAGTCGAGTTGTCTAATGTTTGATATGCAATAAGTGGTCGGGACTAATAACACGAGTTATCCGAATAAAGTTATTATCCCCTCATTATTAATACCAAGGGGGAGGGTGGTATTATTAACCCCTCATTAAAAAAAATTGGGATTAACATTTATAATCTCAAAACTACCCCAATTATACAAGTGAGGGTTAATAGCGAGGGCATTAATAGTACTGAGATTAATAATACTGCTATTGGAATTGGTGTGATTCTTCGAAATGAGAAAGGGTAATCTTTTTGATTTCTCTCCAAGCCAAGATCTGTTGTTGCCAACTCTGGGGCCAGTCTATCCCGCTTGACATGCTAGGTTAAATTCCCTCTTCCTCTTCCTCTCCCCGTCTAAATCCATCTCAAATCCAGCATAACAAAGCCTCTTCCCCTCTTTTCCTCATCCGATCCTAGCCATCTTCGTTTCTTGATGTTCTTCCTTCGTTTTGCTGTGCTTTCGTTTTTTTCTCCCCATTTTGGAATTGTGATTCTGGGGTTGTGATGGTATTGGATGTTGAATTATGAGTTACGATTTTGACGAGTGCCATTGTAGTTTTGCTCACACATAGGATTTTCATTGGTTGGCGTTTTGGTATTTTTTGTATTTTGATTGGTTGTGTCATGACCTGTGCTGGAAAAGTTATATTGTGCAATGTTTAACGTTTTTAGCTACATTTAGTATGGTAATATGGTAGCCTCATTTAATCAATTCAATCAATGAATCTAGTAAATTAGAGCATCACTGTTGCACAAATTTTCTTCTTCTTAATGTTCTCTTCTTAAATAAGAAGAAAACCCATCCAATGGCAAATATCTTTTTAAATGGTCAAGTAGGAGAGAGAAGAAAAAATCTTCTTAAATAAGAAGAAAACAAAGCAAGAGAGGGAGAGAGTGAAATAGAGAAAGTGAAAGAGTAAGGGAAAAAGAAAGAGAGACAGAGAAAAATAGAGTTAAGAAAATGTGTTAAGTAGATTATAAATGGGAAGATAAATTTTTAACTTGAATATAGAAAAAAATATGTAGGTGACAATGTGATCCAACTAAAAATATGTGTTAAAAGAATTGGATTGAAACGCTCTTAGCATATCACGGCAAAAATTGTAATATATGATTACTACATCACACTGCATAACCAAATAACATTGCATACATGTTCAATCTAGTAATTTAATTTATTTATTTTTAATCTAAAGGAACAAGAGAAGGGATTGAAACTTAAAACTTCACGTGTTGTGAGTCTCAATTCTACCTGTGGATCACGTCTTAGGGATTTCTACTTTCCCTTTGCCCAACTCTTTCACCGCTCATCTCTTAGGGAGTTCCCACTTTCATTTTACACAACTCTTCATATCTTAATACGGGATAAACGGAACTTCAAAATCTTCTTAATTTCTCATGAAAATTTATAAAGTGAGATTGATTTTCGAGATATAATCACACTAGCAATGTGAATGTCTTCCAAAGAAGTTACTAACTAAATTATTTATATGGATCACAGTCTATTTTATCCGGACCATTTTAAAATAAATTGACAAAAAGTGAAAGCTAAGCAAGTACGAATAATTGTAGGGTCATCCTCTAATCTTATAGAGGATGGAGTCATCTCTTCTTGAACCTTAAAAACAAAAAGAAAAAAAAAAAAAAAAAAAGAGGAAAGAAAGGAAAACCGCGTAAGAGCACGGAGCACGTGCTTCTATAATATGAAAAAGAAAGAATTCATTTCCTTTTTAACTTCCACCGATTCATCTCCCGGCGGTTCCCCGGCCAAAAAGAAAGCTTACAACAAGTCTAATGAATTCATCTGTCTCTGTTATTCTCGATTGATTGATTGATCTAAGCTGTTGAAACTTGAAGAGGTACATCTACGCTTCCCATACTTAATACCGTACTCTTACTGTTGAGCTCTTCAATTCCTTTTTCTATTTTGTTAATAATTTTTTAATTTTCAATACTATCATAACTTGTTTACTAAAATGAGTTCTGATAATAAATTCACACACAAATTGACGATTTCATCCCCTTTTTCGTTGCTAATCATACATGGAAATCTTCCCAAGCCGATAGTTCACCGCTCCTTTAATCATTTATGATCTTGTTAGTACTTAGTAGTAGCTTATTTTGGCTCAACAATTATTCCGGTGACATGGGAACTTGTTCAATGGTACTCCCTCCGTTCTGGGGTTCCCGTTTGAAATCAAACGTTTTATGAAAATATTATTTTTAGTAGCTCAGTAATAAAATAACACTTTCAAGCCTTAATTTTTTAAAATAAACTCTTTAAGTAAAAAATTCCAAAATAAAATAGTGCACTCTTTGCTCGGAGGGAGCATTAATTATCAAATCTCACTCTTTGCTCGGAACAGAAGGAGTTGTAATCATCAAATCCTCTTTGCAGTGCCCACGAACTAGGAGTGAGCTTGGTCTAGTTGGATTCAGTTTTTTAGAAAAAATAGAAAATCGGAACCAGGCTAATAGTCTGGTTCCTAAAAAATTTAGAACCGGAACCAACCCAATATGTATGAGAACTAAAACATTGGTCCGGTCCAGAACCAATCAAAGATGTATGAGAATCAAGACCGGACCAATACTATGATTTTTCATTTTTTAACTGTTTAATATAAATACATAATAAAATTTGTAAGACTAAAACTATAAAAGAATTAAAAAACATTCGATAAAAGTACATTCAACAATTAGAAATGTCGAATTCATAAACTCATAGCATGAAAACAAAATAATAAAAGAGTACCAACTAAAAAGTAGAACAAAGAGAGTAGTAGGAATTAATATATATAATATATATACTTATATAATAATATAATGATATAATATAATAAACAACATATTGGGTTGGTTCGGTTCGGTTTCGTGTTTTTTTAGTTCGAGAACCTGGACTAACCCAAATGTCGGGTTTTATGAAAATTCAGATCCAGGACCAAACCAAAGTATTGGTCTGGTCCAGTTTTGATTGGATCGGCCCGGTTCCGAAAAATTCCTGCACACCCCTACCACGAACTTAGCTCACTGGGCTTTTATCCAAGTCAGATACTTTGATTAGAAAGAAAATCTGCATTTAATAGTAGATGTGATCACCACTAAGATTTGGCCCCGTTAGGACAGACCTGTTTGATTTGTAATTCGAGGTTTTTCCCGTACAAAATGTGTGACCGGAATTGTGATTCACGGTTTTCCCCGTACAAAATTTGGGGCCGATAAAAGTAAATAGAGTCATAGAGATTGAAAAATGTGGGACCGATAAAAAAATTGAAAACCACGAGAAAAAAAGTAGGAAACATAAATGATCGACGTAGACAAATGGGGCATTGATTTCTTCAGAAATTTAACCTGGAACTTACTAGTTACTAAACACATTACAGCATGAACACTTCAATTAGATTGTGGAACCTAAGAGTTTTCTAGGTCCAGGAATCAGTTTCTTTCAAGGAGCATGCATAAATGTTGAAGGTTATTAATGGGCATCAACCTATCAGCTGTCTGGAATATTCTAATAACGTAACCACCCTTGGCAATACACCATTTCTTTCGAAGAGGTGATATTATATATACAGAGAAAATGACATTGAAATGCCTTATTAAGGCCTTTGATTATGAAACTAAAGAGCATATTTTGAGGTTACAATGCATCGCAATGCAGGTTCTGATGTAGAGGGAAGCAGCGAAAGATCTCAGCGTTAGTGCACCAGGTGAATCTCCTTCTGGAAAGTTTGCAGTACAGTCTGCCTGCCTTGTTGCTCAAAATTGAGTTTTCGATAAACCTGCAGGAGAAGCTATATTTTGTCTGGTGAACAAACCCACAATTTCAATGAATCCCAAGTTCGAGTCTTGTGTAATATGCTTGGAAGAGAGAGATGTTGGACAGTTTTTCTCGGTAGATGGTTGTCACCACAGGTACTGCTTTTCTTGCATGAAACAGCAAGTAAAGGCTAATTTGCAATGCGGAATGGTGCCTAAGTGCCCTCGCGAAGGTTGCAATATTGAACTCAAAACTCCTAGTTGTAAGAAGTTCCTCCCACTAGAGTTACTTGATATTATGACAGAACGGATAAAAGAGGCTTCAATTCCCTTGACACAGAAAATATATTGCCCTTATCCAAAATGCTCAGCTTTGATGTCAAAAAGTACACTTGTTTGTGATGATTTGTGTGGAGCTGTGGTTTGCACAAAATGTCGTGGTCACTTCTGCATCAATTGCAAAGCCCCGTGGCACAGTAACATTACTTGTTCTGAGTACAAGGAGAGTAATCCCGTTTCCCTAGTAGAAGATGCAAAGCTGAAAAATCTAGCTGCCACAAATCAGTGGCGTCAGTGTGTGAAATGTAATCATATGATTGAATTCGCTGCTGGTTGCTTCCATATGACTTGTAGGTACTAAATCTTCTACCTTTACTTATCTGTGACCGTTTTTATTTACCTTTTTTTCTTACCACATTTAAGTGAACTGGCATGTTAAATTCATCCATGAATATACTGAGTTCAGCATTCGGTGTCAATTGTGGTATTGAGAATGTCTCTGTCTTTGGTGTGGAACTGACAATTACTGATTTCACTCTTTCATTGTCTTTGCTGCACTCTACGCTTGCTCATTTTTACTTGTAATAATTTCATTCATAACAGATGTGGACACGAGTTTTGCTACAAATGTGGAGCTGAGTGGAAGGACAAGAAAGCAATGTGCGGTTGTCCACTCTGGGATGAACAATACATTATATATGCATGAATTACTAGGATGTTGAAAAAGAAAGAGGCCAGAAGACTGAATTTGTTTGAAGAATGATCTGTTTCGATCCTCTGTTCATGTGGTTGCTATATATCCCTAGTGTTCAAGTTTCTTTTGGTATAAACTTTCTTTCTGGATAGTTGAGCTGTAGATTAGGTTCCTTAGTCAAGTCCCGGTCTAGCTAGGCCCGATATTTGATTTACATCAGCTTCTACTTCCAATGTTCATCTGATGTACACTTGCTGATCAACTTAGCGTTTTTTTTTTGAGCTAACAATTGGTTGTTATATTTTATATTTCCTCTGTTACGGGCAAAAATTCTTGTTTAAAAGTCAACTTTTAAAGAAAATGATATTTTTAGTAATCCGCTAGTAATAAAATAGCAATTTTATGCTTTAATTTTTATAAGTTGACTATTTAAATGAAATATCATAAAAATAAAATAATAGGCTATTTGTCAAGAACGGAAAGAGTAGAAAATAATCAAGGTACTTTTCAATTTTATTTTCAAACTTGTTTAAAATAATAAATGGAGTATATTTCATGGTCTAAATGGGTCAAACTTTTAAGTACATAGTAGTATCATAAGTTATTTGGTGAAACAGTCACGTCATATCAATAGGGTGTGACACACCAATGGTATACCAAGACGAGAGGTGATGATGTGAAGTGTCTTATATCAACCGTAGATGATCATTAAGTAGTCTTTTAATTTGTTTGATTGAGGGAAATAGTTTAGGTTGATTTGTAACAAATGCATGAGCACATTTCGTCTTTATTATAAGTGCTCACTTGACTGAAAGAAGATATAAGTTCCTTCTTCCTTTTTAAATATATTTTTTTAGGGGTTTGGCATGATTTTCAAAATAATGTTTTAAAAGTGCATATCGTGGGTTGGTTCACAGCTAGGAGATTGACTTCTTGGCGGTTATGGTCTCCCCCCAGCTCCAACCAGCCACTTGTCCTACTTCGTCCTCCATTGTGGCCTGTGGGGTGACTCGTGTGTACAAGCAGTTTCTAACCTATCCTGGTCGGGCAAGCTCAGTCGCCATGAAACGACCTTGCACGTCTAATAGGATGATAGGCTTGTAGTGATCAGTCATATACCTTGAACGACCTACTAGCTTGACCAAAGGGGGTGTCAGATGCTTGCCACTTTCCCTGCAAGCCACCAATTGCCAACTTGTCGTACTAATTTGTTACAGTTTATTTGAAGTGATTTTTAATTTTTGGTTTTTGAAAATTCATATTTAGAGTGTTTGTTTCAGCTTATAAGCTAAAAGACAATAAGTAAGGTATAATACCATTTATGTATTGAAAAGTCAAAGTCAAAAAATCAAAATTTTAAGCTTTTTTGGGTTTTTTTTTTTTAAAACATGAAGACAACTGTTCATTAATAAATATTTGATTATCCATATTTCATCATTTTATGAAATATACATACTAATATAAATACTAATTTTCAAGTTTTTTTTTAACAAATAATTATAACAACTCATAAATAGTTTTTCAACAGCTGTAACAAACAGTCTATCATGCAATCAACCACAAGTCATTCAACTACCAGTTTAGCCATAAATCATAAGTCATCAGCCACAACAAACGAGTCCAAGTACTTCAAGATTAATATTTTTCTTGTATTCTAAATTATTATTAGAGGTCATTAAACAGATTACTCATAATAAAAATTGGGATTAAACTATAAATTTAAAAACTTGGACTACTAAACTTAGTTATGAGGGACTAAGCTGGACATATAGATTAAGAAAATTAATTGACAATATTATAAATATAGTTTTCTTTAAAATTTGTGTGCATATGTTCATAATCAAAGTGTAAGGATAAAATAGAGTAAATATTTTTTCGTTAAAAAAAGAGGGTTTAGAAACCTTGACAATTTTTTGAAACGGACAAGAAATACAAGCATGATGATTATTTAGGGTTTTAGGAATTGTGTGTGTGTGTGTGTGTGTGGAAATCCTTGTTTTTGGAATAAGAATCTTATAATTTTTGCTTTTCTCCATTTTTTTTATCCCTATTTGTTTTACATTTTTTTTATTTTCTTAGCGTTAATTCTCTTCTTCCTTTAAAAAGAAACAACTGCTATTTCGGTCAAAACCCTAACTCAAACAGAGAGTGGGAAGAGAGAAACTGATCAAAAGGATTTTTTTTATTTTATTTTTTTGGCGCGAAAATGAACATAGACGAAAATTTGCAAAACCTACTTGCAGATGAACTCATGGCCGACGACTTCGACGTTGCGTTCCAACTCCAAATGCAGGAGGTCGTCTCCGTTTCTCTGTCTCCCCAGTCTTCCTCCACCGTCGCATCATCATCATCATCATCATCATCATCATCGCCTCTGCCACCGCCTAACGACGCAATTTCCCTTTTCGCCAAAGAACTGGAAATTTACGAGCAAGAGCGGAGCGATCGCGAGCTAGCGGAGTCCGAAACTAAGCAATTGAGCGAGAATCTGAACCGTCTAATCCACGATCAGGCCTTTGCTCGCGACATCCTCAACATTCCCGAGGCTGTATGGAAGGAAACCGGTGAAGATTTCCACAGACCGTACTACGGGGAGGGCTCGACTACATGGACCGCTGGAAGCTTTAGAGTTTATTTCAAGGGTTTGGTTAAGGAGACAGTTGGAGATACGAAAATGACTTTGGCTGGGGTTGGACTAGTGATTTGTGATATGAGTGATTGCCCGATTTTCGAAATGAAGAAGCCTTTGGCATTAGCTGCGGATGAGGCAAGCGAGGATTTTGTGGAGTTTAAAGCGTTGATGGAAGGGCTTAATGCTGCTGTTACGCTGGGGTTGAAGAGGGTTAATGTTTTCTTTGATAGCAATCCACTTTACCAATATGTTAGTCTCTCTATAATCTTTTACCTGTGCAGTTTATGTTTTAATGTTTAGAGCATTTATGTTTGCTTAGAATGTTATTTTTTTATGTAAATTTGTTAAGCAGTTAGTATATTGTGGATAATCTTTGCTTGATTATGTAGTGTTGGACAAAGCTACCCTGTTGTCTATGACATTTTGCATTTTCTGATCATTTGACACGGGGGCGCACGTTTCTTATTGAGAGCAGATCGGGGTGAAAGATCAATACTTTTCTTTTAAATCTCTCGACTTTCATACGTGTAATCCTTGACTTCGGTAGGGGAGTAGAGGGAATATGCCTGAGAGATTGCGAAAAAGTGGTGTCTAGGCTCACTTTTTAAATTTTTATTAAAGGAGTACATGTGAACTACCATGTTAAGCTAGAATATACTAGCTAAGGGTTTGATATTGTTGTGGGAGAAATGGGGATGAAGGTAGTCTGAAGTGGGAAATATGCTAGAGATTTAAGCATAGGGACAAGGTTGGCTTCAATTTTTGAGGTATAAGCTGCACTTTTTGTGGTTTGGTACCACAATTGTTAATCTCCCCTCCCCAATATCTTCTCACCTTTCTATATGTTGGATCTTGCCTTTAACCCCAGATCAAAGAGTTCTCTATGAACCTCCTTTTCTTCAAACTTGGATGGCCCAATACTGTTGCTTGGCTTGGAAGGATTTAATATGCATAAAGTGTGCAATTTGTTTTGGATATATCCTCAAGTGATCACCAACCATAATTTTCCATTTGCTGCCTCTGAAACGAAGAAGGTGTAGTCATCATAGCCTTATATTTTCCAACAGATTTCTAAGGAACCTTCGAATGTGACTTGTGAGGTTTCTTCGAGAAAGTTTTGCACCACTATTGTCTTAGCACTCGATTCTCCCCTTGATCATCCAAGCATAAAAATGTAACTTTCTCAATAGGAGATTCTTCAAAGCTAATTCACAGTCAAGAAGTTCTCGTCTATGACTCTATAAGTGGAACTCCATGTCATTGACTCTACAGTGCGGCGGATGCATCTCAAAGGAACTTGACAATTTGCACCTCAACAGCCGCTACACGGGGGTATAGTCTCATATCTGAAAAATGGAAGCAACTTTGGACGTGTTCAATGCAAGTTATCCCTGCCACATTACCTTTGACAGTGCGTCTTTCTCTTGCCATGATGTATTGGTGGAAACTGTGTTTCCTGCAAGTAAATAAATAAGTTGGTGAAAACTCTGTATATCCTTTTTCATCTACCAAATTTTGAGAAGAAGATTTCAACTTGTTCCCAGTGTTGTGTTTTGTTAATCTTGTGATGTTTTTGCTTATGAGTAAAATGTGTTCAGGGCAAGACTTTAAAAAATTTGCTAATAATACATGTTATTCGGTACCTATTGAACATCTGGTTGATGTTTTTGTCTTAATTGCAGGTAACTGGGAAAGGGCCACCTAGGCAAAATAGAATTCTGACCTTGGTTGATCAGGTGAGCGTTATCCAGAGAAAATTTACTTCTTGCAATTCATCTCTTGTGGGGCAAAACGAGGTCAGGTTTGCATTTAAACTTGCAAGAGATGCAATCATTTCTCAAGCCACCCAACATGGAAAACATTTGGTTGAAACTTGCACAATTTGTACGGAAGACACTGATGTTGGTCAAATGTTTACTATTGATAACTGCTTGCATCAATATTGTGTTTCTTGTATGAAAAGATCCATGGAAGCAAAGTTACTTCTGGGGATGCTACCTGAATGCCCACATGAAGGATGTAAAACTGAAATGAAACTTCAAAGTTGCAAAAATTTCCTTACTCCTGAATTATATTATATTATGAGCCAGCGGATAAAAGAAGCTTCCATTCCTGCTACGGAGAAAATATATTGTCCCTTTCCTAGCTGCTCAGCATTAATGTCAAAAAGTGAGGTTCAAGGATATGCTGTTAATTTGTCCGCGGATGCTCAACAAGCTGGAGCTAGAAAATGCATGACATGTCATGACTTTTTTTGTGTCAATTGCAAAGTCCCTTGGCATGTTAACATGACTTGCTTTGACTACAAAAGGCAGAACCCACATCCATCTCCAGAAGAGGCAAAGCTCAAGAGTCTTGCTATAAAGAGTCATTGGCGTCAGTGTGAGAAGTGCAGCCATATGGTAGAACTTGCGCAAGGTTGCTACCACATTTATTGCAGGTACCTTTTTCCTTTCTCCATTTCCTTTGAGAAACCATGTCTAATGGCAAGCTGAACAATTTCTGTGAGCCAGGGGTTCTAAGAAAAGAACAAGAAGCAAAACTTAGGACATCTTAGAGATTTGTTTAAAGGTTTAACCACAATCAACACTAATGACAAATTATAGCATTTAGATTAGTAGGAATGGTACCACGGTGTCATGATACTGTTCTGGAATCTAAATCAGCCGTCATGCACAACTGTCAATTTTGCTGCTGGTAAATGTTGAACAAGCCACATAAGTGTTTAAAAGAGTATAATATTGTGACCCCAATGGGTGGGAGAGATGGCAAGGGCACTCGGACCTTTTACCTTGAGGTCCTTGGTTTCAATTTCCATACTAACAAGTGGTCACACTTACCTATCAATATACATATGTATATATATATATATATATATATATATATATATATATATATATATATATGTATGTATGTATATATATGTATCTATATATATGTATATATGTATATATCTATGTATATATATACATATATATATATATATATGTATATATGTATGTATATATGTATATATCTATGTATATATGTATGTATATATGTATATATCTATGTATATATGTATGTATATATGTATATATCTATGTATATATGTATATATATGTATATATATATGTATCTATATATATGTATTATATACATATGTATATATATTGTACTTATCAATATTGTTAATTGTATTTTTTCAAGTGCTTTTCTTTACCAGCATATCTAATTGATTAGGAAAGTGCATCTATGTAATCTGTTCTTAATATTAGTAGGTGTGAATAATGTGAATGTATTCTTCAACCAATAATTATTTTGATTTCAACACTATTTCAACTTATTATTTTATTATTATTATTATTTCAATTTTAGTCTTTATATTTGATTTCAACACTATTTCAACTTATTAATCAAACACACACACACTAACTTATGAAAGCTAATCAGCACTTTTATAAAGCTAAATCAAACATCACTAGTTATTAGTCATCAGTCATAAGTCATAAATAATAAGTTATCATTAATAAGTAATAAGCCATCAGCACATATTCAATAAGCTAAATCAAACATGCCCTTAGCTGTCATGATGATCGTCGATCTACCATTGGTTAGAGCATGTACAATGGTTTTGCCAAATCAAACCAAAAATCAAATACAACTTATTAAAAATCAATTAAATAATTCATTAGATACCTAATTGATTTAAAACCAAAAAACCTTCCCAATGGTGACACAAAATCCAACACATTTACATACCCCACCATATTTATCTCAATTAATATTGACTAGAAACTTGAAAAAATCATAGAAATTTTTTCTGATATCAAAATGAAACAAACCAAGTCTCTATTTATAGGTAAAAATGTGTACTTTAATGTAAATTAAAAAACTAAATATTTTTGGCTAAAATTGGTTGGAAGAAAATAAAATGTTATCCACTTGTAGGATTTGGGACTTTGGGGTTCAAGAGATGATAAAATCATTGGTTGATTTGGAGAAGATTTTTTAAATTTTCTATTGGATGCCCCATTGTACATGCTCTTATGCTATCCTCTTGGGTGAATGTGTTTGCATTGTCTTTGTTGGATTTTGATTTTGTGTTGTTTAACATTTGCATTACACTATTTGGATCAATTAATTCATGCAAATATATTTTGTTTTTGTTGTGATTGTCCTGGGGCTTTTTTTTTTTTTTGGGTGGGATGGTTCATTTTAGTGTTCCTTTTGTTTTGTTGCTTCTTCTTCTTCTTCCTTTTTATGTTTGATTTTTTTTGAGATGGCAAGGGCACTAAAGCAAAGACTTTTGAGATCTTTAGTTTCAATCCACATACCAACAACGGAATCACACTTGCCTATCAATATATATATATATGTGTGTGTGTGTGTGTGTGTGCAGATGTGGGTATGAGTTTTGCTATACTTGTGGAGCGGAGTGGAAGAACAAGAAAGCAACTTGTAACTGCCCAATCTGGGATGAGCGCAATATTCTATATGCAGAGCGGAATAGACGTTGACAACAATGAAGAGAACGACCAGGGATAGCAACTTTTGGAAAGAAATGCAGATAATGTTAAGTTTTCTTGCTCGCCCACGCCTATGTGTGATTGTACTAATTCAGTTTTTCGCCATACTATACTTTAGAGGAACTAGTTGGAACTATTCTGATAACAAGATGGCTCAACATGACACTGCAATTATAAATATGGAAGTTAATATAGTTAGTTTTGTTGACTGATTGATGTTTCAATCCTCATACCAATGGCTAACATTATGCGATGAAGCAAGCTAAAGGAATCTTTGGCGAAGATGTGCTGCTTCTTCCTAGAGTCTACTCTTCTATTCCTTTACGAGAAAAAAAAAACATTATGCTCCTCTTGTTGTCACATAATTTGAAACCTAAACCTAAAGGTGAACTCGTTGATCCACATGTTCCTATGTTCCTGGTCCCATGGAACCCTAGCTTGTAGCCAACTCAATGTCATTAGTATCTTAACTTCAAGACCAAGTGAAGGGACCCGACCTGGGTCCTCCTACGTGAAGCAAACACGTGGCTTCTAGTTCGGCATAAACGTGGTCCACCACCCAACAGGTCATCTAACGAAAAGGCGACCAAAGACGGCTACTACCTACTCGCCAAACAAGAATCCTCGAGTATACCAAGGACCATTCCGAGATCCGAGCAAGACCGACCATTGGGTCGAGGAACATCCCTGTTCGGCGTACGAACATTCCGACCAAGTAACCACTTGGTATCAACTCCTGATTGGAGGTCATGTGTTATCCATGTAAGTAAAGGCCAACCAGTAAGGGGTTGACAACGAGCCGACCAAGCGACAGGCCCATACATTAGAATAGCGGATATAACTTGGTAAATACTCAACCACCAACTATGTAGGGCTACATATAGACTACCAACCAGTAAGGAGCTGCCAGCTAGCCGACCAGCAATAGGCCCCCATGTCCTGGGACCCATATTCTAATCATGAGACTCCAAACCAAGGCTATAAAAGGAGCATGAGGTGATTTTGTAAAGATATGTTCGATAACAAAGCATTCAAAGCACAAAACATATTAAGCATTGTCACCAAAAGCTTAAGGGAACACCTAGCTCCGGCACATATACATTTCCTGTTACTGACTCTCACACCGGAGGGCTTTAGCTGGGACAACCCCCCAGCTCCCTAATGGTAGTTTCCTTTTCAGGTCACCTATGTCACGAAGTTAAGAGAGAACAAAGCCCAGATATTCTAATCCTTAGATACATCAAGTATCCCAGTTCATTACGTGGACAGCAATCATCGACACGTCAGCTCTGGTCCATTACGTGGATCGCCAGCTTAGTCACCCCGTCTTGTGGCGTGATCAAGTGGTTCTATTGTCGGGAATGACATATTTAATCATTTCTCCACTTTATTCAACTGTGACTTAGAGATATGGAGAAACAAACCCTCACGAAGCAAGACCAACAAGTAACAAACATACAACCCCCTTCACTGGCGAGCAAAATAACCAACGTGGACCTCGCCACCCTTAGCTTAGTGGGAGGAAAGGGCATAAAAGAGGTTGCTCGCAACCTAGGAGCCGCTATGAGCCAGGCAGACGCCTTATTCGACGTAGACGAGGAGGAAGCTCAGATTGAACATTCTCCAACGAAGAAAAACAAAACGGGCGAGCGAGACGAGTACTAGGAGGAGATAAAGTTCTGGGAACGCCAGAGACTTTACCTTGTTGAAATTCAAGAGGCCAAGCTCAAAATGTTTACACTTAACAAAAAAGCGAGCGGCAACCAACACGATACCTCATAGGGAGCCAACCCAAAACCCTCAAAAAGCTGCTTCCAAAGGCAAAGAGAAGGAGAAAATCGTGCCTCGATCTAGCGCGAGGGCCAGATTAGGGAACAGGATGAGCGAACATGCACCCAAACCTAGTGTTCACAGTCGGCTAACTTTCCATAGTGAAACCAATCACCTTCCTCGCACAAGAGAGAGGGGCGAGGAATGTGAGTCTAGGTCGAGGACCGATGGTAGTGAAGAATAAGATGTATGGGCATTGCACCCATTCCCAACAATCAGGAGCAGGTCACCAAATGAGTGGTCGGAACGCGACCACTGAGGTTTAGAAATCAACCAACAAGCCATCCTTGGTAGTCGAACAAGAAGTGAAATTCTTTCGTGGCAGGCTCGAGACCATGGAAAAAAGAAAACCAATGGTGCTACCCCCAACAAAAAAGGGGCCATTCAAAGAGAGAATGAGGAAAGCCCTACTGCCTGATAAGAAAATTCCAAATTTTGAAACGTATTAAGGCCTAACAAATGCAGTTGACCACATGGCAAGCTTTGAGGTCAAGATGAACGCAGTGGCTCTTGAAGACGAGGATGCATGGAGAAAATTTTTCGCTGGGACCTTGAAGGGCAAGGCCCTAAAATGGTACACCAGCTTTCCATTGGACTCGGTCGAAACTTGGGACAAATTTCGACAAATATTCGTCACACAGTTTTCTTCGGCCGGACTCCAGCCAAATAAGCAAACTAACCTATGCGGATATACAGCAGCGAGTAAATGAATCGAACCAAACGTATATGGATAGATTCATGGCGATGGTCGATTAGATACCGTATATCTCGGAAGAATCGATCAATGTGTGTTTCATTTCAGGCTTGACTGATGAAACAAGAGATGATGCTTCGCGATCAAAGCTCAGTAGGGGAGATGTATGCACATGCAATTCGGGTCATCAACACCGAGGAGGCAAAGAAAGATGGGAAGAAGGAGCACGATGGAACGCATCGGGCTCATGATAATTCGAACAAGGGAAGCCGGGGATCAGCTCATAAAGTGGAGGATAACCGAGGAAGAAACAAATGCGATGAGATCGCTCACAACCACTCACGAGCATATCATGAATGTATTGCTCGACTAGGACAAGATTGATAGACCATGGCCACTAAAGGAAACACGATATCCCTGCAATCCCAACAAACGTTGTGTCTTCCACAAAGATATTGGTCATACGAACCAAGGAATGTATCAACTTGAAAAAGGCCATTCAAAAGCCAATCTACTATGTTTCCCACGCTCTGACAAAGTTGAAGGGAGGTATTTAGAGGTTGAAAAGTTGGTCCTCGCCCTAGTGATTGCCGCCGGGAAGTAAAAGGCCTACTTCCAGGCACAATCGATAATAGTGTACACCAACTTTCCTCTAAGAAAAATCCTTGCACAAACTGGACATGGCGGCAGAATATTGAAATGGTCGGTCGAGCTCTCAGGGTATGGAATCAATTATGAGCCCAGAAAGACAATCCAAGCACAAGTCTTGGTAGATTTCATAGCCGAAACTTCATTCACAAAACAGAAAGTCGATCAAGAACAAATTAGCAAAGCTGTCACCATGTGATCAAAGAGGCAAGCGTGAACGATGGACAAACAAAGACCAGGCCTCTTCAAAATTGGACCTTGTTCGTAAATGGATATGCAGGGATAGATAGAAGTGGGGTAGGTCTCTCATTGCTCATCCTAGAGTCAGGTGAACTGAACTTGGCCTTGAGATTCGAATTCAAAGTTTCGAATAACCAAGCCGAGTATGAAGCATTGGTCGCCGGAATTGAGCTTGCACAGAGTTTGGGGGCCGAGAACATTGTGATCTAAAGCGACTCCGAAGCAAATACGAAGTAAATCATCCAGTACTCCCAAGTACCAACAGTTGGCCCAAAGACTGTTGGGAGGATTCAAATACTGGGAATTAGAGAAAATCCTCAGAGAAGGCAATTCTCGAGCCGACTACTTCTCCAAGATCGCATCCTCGGAAGCTGAGGAAGTACCTCCCGACGTCGAGCTTATATTTCTCAAATGCCCCGCCTTCGACTAGGAAAAGATTATAGTGATCACAAAAGCCCCGAGGTGCTGGATCGATGACATAAAGGGCTACATCGAACGAGGCATCTTACCGGATAACAAGAACGAAGCACAAACTATAAGGAACCGAGCTTGCAGATACTCGGTCGTAGGAGGAATGCTATACAAAAGATCCAACACAAAGCCTCTTTTTCGATGCATAAGGCCAGAAATAGTGGAGGACTTGATGGCTGAGGTACATGAAGGAGAATATGGGGGACACCCGGGTGCGAGGACATTATCGGACAAAATGTACCTTCATGGGTATTACTGGCCCAGTATGAGTAGAGATGCAACGGAATACGTGAGAAAATGCGACAGGTGCCAAATATTTGCAAACATTCCACGACTCCCATCGGTCCTACAAACGTCGGTTGTCGCAGCATGGCCATTTGATATGTAGGGGAATCGACCTCATTGGCCTCTTCCCCAAAGCCAAGTATGTATACGAGTATGTCATTGTGGCAATGGATTACTTCACCAAATGGATAGAGTTCAAACCATTAGACAACATAACCGATGACCAAACAATAAAGTTCGTATATGAGCAGCTCTTCTACCGTTTTGGCTTCCTCGAATGATCATATCTGACCATGGCACTCAATTCTCCAAAAAGTTTACAACGAGCTGTGAGAGGTTGAAAGTAAAGCATCGCATGTCCTCAGTAGCTCACCCACAAGGCAATAGTCAAGCAGAGGCATGAAACAAAAAGATCGTGCATGCCCTAAAAAGAAACTTGGATGATAAAAAAAGAGGTTGGCTGGAATAATTGCCAATTGTCCTTTGGAGCATCAGAACCTCGGTTCGAGGGTCTACAGGCAAAACTTTGTTCGCACTCACTTACGGGTCAGAAGCCATGGCCCCAGTCGAACTAGCCCTTCCAACAGCACGGGTCACTTTCTTCGATCAAGAACAAAACGAAATCTTTCAGGCAGCTCGACCTCGACAACCTAGAAGAAAAACAACTTGAAGCACGCCTCAGAATGATCAACTACAAGAAACTTACCAAGATCTACCATGACAAGAAAGTTAGGCCGAGAACTTTCTCAGTTGGCGACTGGTCCTGAGGAAGATAGAGGTGACGGGCAAAAAGTTGGGAAGAAACAAGCTCTCTCCAAATTGGGAAGGCCCGTTCAAGATCACCATCATTGTTAAAGAGGGTACTGACTAGCAGAGTTTGATGGCACACCATTGAGAAACCCTTGGCATGCCGACCACCTCAAAACATACTATTAGTGATGTAACCTATCTGTAAAAATCTCAAGTATTCAATGAACAATGCTCCATTTTTTCAAAATGTAAAGCGTTCATTCCCTGCTCATTCCCATCCTCGCACGGAGGTGGGATCAAAGGCCTTATCCTCGGTACACGAGGAAGGTCGCAATAAACAATGAGCATAAAGTGCTCATTCACATCCTCGCACGGAGGTGGGACCAAGGGCAATATCCTCGCTACACGGGGAAAATCAACAACCAAAAAAACAACAAGTATGAAAAAAGGAAAACATAATATACATTGCCATATCAAAACAAGACTAGAGGAAGAATCTGTTTATTACACTTCGATCAAAAAAATGAATTGTTTGAAAGTTACGGCGCGGCGGGATTACAAATAAATCAAATCGAGGAAGGTCACATCTCGGCATGTTTTTCATCAACGGGGACGGGGATGGCCAACCAAGGAGTTAACCATTCTTCAAATCCGATTGTTGACCATCTCATGGTTGGAATCAGGAGGCGAAATGGCGGATACTTCGGTAGGGAGGACCTCGTTGGTAAATTCCTCGGTCCACTTTAAAATGTTCAAAAGTCGATCACGGTTTCTCGGCTTTAACCTGGGGACGAGGAGGATCTCGAGGCGGCTCGACCTACTCCTCCTTAAACAACCATCTTGGTCTCTGGTCTTTTTAGGAGATGCAAAGGAGGATTTCTATCTCGTCCTAGTCGGCTTGGAGCATTGATTTTGAGCTTTTTACGCTCCGATGAACACAACTCGGAAATATGTTAGAAATCAGGTTTTATGCATCAAAGAAATAAGAAAACAAGGGGAAACATTTACCTCGCTTACACAAAGCCTCGCTCGACCCATGGCTTCATTTGCAAGCAGAGAATTGGCAGCCCCAATCAAATCCTCCACTTGAGCCCGGACAATTATTCCTTGCCCGGCCAAAGCAGTGGGACCGTCACGTTGGGTAGCATCCATGTTTTGAAGGACGGGGACATCCCCGATGGCCAACCCGAGTTGGACTTCGGCCAGGTTGTAGGAAAGGAGAAATCGTCCTTCAGCCAAGGCATGGTCTCTTTGCTGGACGAGGATGAGGCAGCGACAGCCTTTAATTTCTTGGAGGCATGGGAAGAAACGTCCTCAAGGCTCCGCTCATAACCCATTGGCGTTTCATCGATCAATCGTTTCTTGCCAGTGGGGGGAGCTAGGGCACTTTCAACGGAGGCGGGACTGGCAGCAGTGGTAGGAGCCTTCTTCACCGGAGTAGGAGCCGAGGATTTGGGCCTCCGAGCAACCACAACATTAGGAGGCACCCGTTGAGTGTCGCTGTAGCAGATGGGACCGAACCCCCAGCAATGAGTACATTAGTAGGCAAGGCGTATGCCTTCCCTAGATCAGTAGCTACATCCTTAAGCACAGCTCGGCGGGCAACACCTTGGATCTGCCTAACACTCCTCTCAAAAACTTGGTCCAAGTCTAGCACCATGGCTGAAACAACAAAAAGAAACAAGTCATAATTACGAACAAGAAGGCAGAAAGATCACAGAGCAAAAACAACAATAAATATATAGTAACAAATACTTTCACAACCTTCATAACCGAGCAAGTCATCCTTGTATCAGAGACAGTCGTCTTTAAACTTATTCTTTTCATGCATCGACCACCTTGGATATTGGATGTACTCAGGGACCTCACACCTAAGATTCACACCTTCTATTTTTTTGGTAGATATCCCGATCATCCTCAATAAAACTTCATCCTCGGTAACCGAGCTCCAACAGAAGACCCGAGCAGGCTCAACCAAGAAGACCTTCTCATCCCACTACCCCGTCTTTCCAGGCGGTTTGTCAAACAGATTGATACCCCAATTATGATGCTTGTATTGGAGCCGGTTGAGAGACTTGATCACACAAAAGTATGTCTTGAAGAATGGAAGGGTTGGCTCAAAACCGAGTGCTCGGACACAAGCGATGAATGATATGATATACCTCACAAGGTTCAGATAGAGATCGAGGGGGTGCGCACCAGCTTCCTCGAGAAGGTCGTAGATCAGGGGATCAAGAGGCAAGTGAAGGCCCACCTTAAATAACGTGGTGTAAAAACCCACTCTATCCCGACGGCTCCGAAGCTCGTCCAAACCTAGCGAGATGTGGGGGACCGATCCTCGGAATTTCTTGTGGCTATGATTATACTTGTCATTCCAAACAAGTAAAATCATCCCGGCACATGGTATTCCTCCATTCTTTGAGCACCCGGCGAGCTAGGTGGTACATCCTCGATGCCACCCGAACCATCCTCGAGTCTAGCAACAACCGAGGAGGTTTCTCCTTTCTTCTTGCGCGCCAAATTTTTATTGGCGGCTACTACTTCCTTGGCAATAATCTCCCTATAGTATTAGTTAAATAAATACCTAAGGGCCCTCTCGTTGTCCCTACAAACCATCATGACGCTCCCAGCGGGGAGATCCTCGGTCTTGTAGTCCTCTTCAGAGAGAACTGGCAAGCCCTCCATTATACCCCCTTTCCACCAAAAGGGTCGACTGGGATGGACGATCCTTTATGCCCCATTTGTCTGGAAATATACCCTTCGACTAAGGGGACACCGAGCATAGACTAGGTCCGGACTAACGTGTTTGGTCCTCATCCCCGACCGCGATATAGTAGAAGAGCTAGCCGAGGAAAAAGTCGAAGTTGAGGAGGACACACTCGGTGTAAAATCGGCGACACGCCTCATGAAATTTAAGGAAAACCTAGAAACTACACAGTAAGATTCGAGGAGGAAGATGGTAAATACCTGCGAGTAACGGTTACGATCAAAGAAAATCGAGGACCTGAAACAAAAACGGTCACCGGAGTTAACAACAAAGAAACGACAAAGAAATGATCGAAAAGACGGACAAACCTAGTTCACACTCAAACCAGACTCAAAAATCATGAAAATGACTTTAACGGCAAGAGAAACTTGTGGCGAACCTGGGAAACTAGATGGCAAGGGAAAAGAATGGCCGGAAATAGCAGGGAATGGAAGAAATAGCAAGGAAGAAGCTTTCGCTTTCAAAAGACATGATTTTTGGGAGGGAAAATGCAACAGAACGATTTGAAGCGTATAGAAGAAGCAGAAAAAATCACGTTTTTATACGACCCGAGAACATCGGGTCGACCCGGAGAGAAAACACGCAGATCCTACCTAACCATTGTTAGGGCGACACGTGGTGAATACCATACATGACCGTGTGCACAAACCGACGTCGTTTTGGAAAGATGACGACATCATAATTATGAACAGTAGAACGATATGACTTCCTATGACTCCTCGATAACCGTGCTATTTAATACAAACGGCACATCAGTTCCCTAGACAATTCCACGATCGTATCCGAATCTATCTTCGACACAAAACCCACGCGAACATGAACGAGCAACAATAATTGACATCAAGAACGACCATAAGTGAGAATGCTGCAAAACCCAGGAAAGTCGAAGAAGCAACAATGTTCGACAACCGAATGAAAGATCCAACTATACTTTCCAAGCTAAGGATAAATCCTTGCACTTGGAAACTCGGGGGCTATTGAAGGGACCCGACCTAGGTCCTCCTACATGGAGCAAACACGTGACTTCCAGCTCGGTATAAACGGGGCCCACCACCCAACAGGTCATCTAACGAAAAGGCCGACCAAAGCCAGCTACTACCTACTCGCCAAACTAGAATCCTCGGGTCTACCAAGGACCATTCCGAGATCCGAAGCAATACCGACCACTAGGTCGAGGAACATCCCTGTTCGGCGTACAAACATTTCGACCAAGCAACCACCATGTGTCAGCTCCTGATTGGAGGCCACATGTCGTCCATGCAATCAAAGGCCAACCAGTAAGGGGTTGACAACGAGCCGACCAAGCGACATGCCCCTACATTAGAAGAACGGATATAACTTGGTAAATATTCAACCACCAACTGTGTAGGGCCTTCATATAAACTACCAACCAGTAAGGAGCTGCCACTAGCCGACCAGCAATAGGCCCCATGTCCTGGGACCTGTATTCTAATCATGAGACTCCAAACCAAGGCTATAAAGGGAGCATGAGGTGATTTTGTAAAGGTACATTCGATAACAAAGCATTCAAGCATAATACATATTAAGCATTGTCATCAGAAGCTTAAGGGAACACCTAGTTCCGGCACATATACATTTTCTGTTACTGACTCTCACACCGAGGGCTTTAGCTGGGACAACCCCCCAGTTCTCTTACGGTAGTTTCCTTTTCAGGTCACCTAAGTCACGAAGTTAAGAAAGAACAAAGCCCAGATATCCTAATCCTTAGATACATCAAGTATCCCAGTTCATTACATGGACAACAATCATCGACACGTTAGCTCTGGTCCAATACGTAGATCACCAGCTTAGTCACCATGTCTTGTGGCGTGATCACCAGGGGAATATTTTCTTATGGCAGTACAAAAGGACTTTTTTTTTTTTTTTTTTTTTTTTGATAAGTAAAAAAAAGACTTTCACCATGTAATCGAGGGAGGAGGAATTCACCAACCCCGAAGCTCACTTATTTTCTTGGGTATTATTGGAACAAATTTATGAAAATAGACTTGTACAGTTGAAAAAATTTAATTACCTAATTTGATTTTATTTACCAAGTTCAATTTTGCATTGCGATGCAAAAAATTGATGCATCGCGATGCAAAAATCAATTTTAATTAATAATCCAATTTTATTTACCAAGTCCAATTTTGCATTGCGATGCAGAAATTGATGCATCGTGATGTAAAAATCGTTATGAAACAGACATTCATCTATCTACTTTTCACTACACAATCAACTAATTATTCAATATATGCAACTTTTTTGCATCACGATTCACAAATATAATACATTGTGATTCAAAATTGATGCATCAAGATTCAAAACTGTGTCAAACAATGAAAAAAAAATTATTCTGACATTTCATTGAATAGTTACATACATAACAACACAAAACACATACGTAAATCAATTATGAATAAGAAGAACAATAACAACAATGATGAATAAGAAGAACAATAACAACACCACCAACAACATGATATAAATAAGTAAAAGAGTGGAAAATTAGGGTGGCGAAGAAACAGTTAGTAGTAACCATTGTTCTTCTTCACCACTCAATTCCCCGCTCTCTTTCCTCTTCAATATTTTTTTTGCGTCTTTAAGCAAATGAATTTAACGGCGATGGAGAAAAAGAAGAAGAAAAAAGGGTAGAAGAAAAAGAAATTTACAGCTTTTTTTTTTACTTTTGGTATTATAGGAACTTTTATTTCGAAAATGGTCTTTTGAGGTTGAAAAAAAGAATCGACTGGAGGGGTTACAAACTTTGCAAAAAGGATCGACCAGAATTTTAACCAAAAAAAAAAAAGAATAATTATGGGTTGGTCCTTTTTTTAGAAATTATAACCTCTCCGGTGCACAATTTTTTTTATCCTACCGCATAAGTCTATTTTCTTTCATTTCTTCCTTAAATGCCCTTCCTTCGCCTCTTGACCCTATTCATCTTTCCTTCCGTATGAACCGAGCTCTTCGATCTACCTTCCTTAGTTAAAAAGAAAATTTCTCGTAAGCTTAAAAGAATCATAAATATCTTTCTTTATTAAAACTGATTCTCATAAATGGCTTTAGATATCCACACATATAAATGAAGCATATCGACATCTAAGGATCATATCTGATTTTGATGAAGACAAAAGAGATATCAAATCCTTCTCTGTGTTGATCAGTTTACAAATACATTAAGTATCTATATTGAAAACATAGATTTGAATGGAGAGCCAAACATTATGGAGGGAGAAAAGGTGTGTTATGCATATTAAAGAACTCGTCAACTTAGTAAGCATCAGAATTTTCTATCCAATCATCGAAATGTTTCGATTTAAGCGTCGGAGGTTGCGACGCAAGCATCGAAATGTTTCGATGCAAGCCAGACATTTGCATGCTAATGAATTCAAATGAAGTCGGAAGAATCTCAAATGCTTACAGTTTGACCAATCCATTTGAGATTCAAAACTCGATCTTCAACTTCTAGAAAATTGACTTTTTTCTATATCGTACCTTTCTTGGAGTTGCGATGATTGTGATGTAGGCTCCGATGTTTGTGTCGTAAGCTTCAATGCTTTCATTTTAGCTTCAATGAGAGTCTTCTAGTTCTTGCAACACTAAAGCTATTGTATGTGTGCTTTGATCTATGCTTGGTCTTTCTATATAGAATTCTCAACTCTCCTCTTGAACCGTGGAGAAGCTCCGGTGAGGAACAAATTTTTCCGGTGAAGAAGGGGGCGACGACAAAGAAAAAGCGTATAACGATGATGACAATTATTTAACTCCTGTAAGTAAGGAAGCTTACAAATGATTGACGATAAATTGCAAGACAAATTGAGGCCATGAGGATTTATACAGCCTACACCTATCCAGTTTCAAGGAATGGAATTAGATGAATTCCAACTAACGAGGTTGTTATCAAGGGAGGAAATGGATTTCTTAAACTCCAAAAGTATGATGTCGTCTTTATTTAGCGAATCGATGAAGACAACAGGGAAATGGATTGTTGAAAATGAAGCATGAAGGGAGAGAAAGAAAGACATTAATGATGAGAGAGAAATGGAGCCTTTCTAATATTTATTTTTGTATTGCGATGCCTAACTTTTGTATTGCGATGCCCAATTTTGAGCGGGGGACTTTGTGCACATGTCTTTTATTCACTAAGGATATCTTCGATATTTTATCTCCAAAAGTGTACTTTATTGGTTGAATATAAAGAAAGTAAACTAGAGAGGTTATAATATTTCCAAAAGGTATCGGCCCGAATTTATCCCAAAAAAAGGGAAAATTTCTAGTCGATCCACTTTTTGAAGTTTCTAACCTCTCCAATCCAGTGTTTTTTTTCAACCGAAAAAAGACCACTTTTGAACGCAAAAAGACTGCAATACCTTTAATGAGCAAGAGTCGCACTACGAATAAAGGCGGGATGCACCGATGTTCACATATTTATATATCGCGATGCAAAACTATCAACAATCAAAAAATTGTGTGAACTGCGGTGCAACATTATATTAACCGCGATATATAAATGAATAGAATATCAACAACCAACATTAAATGAAGCAAACTACCCAGCATGTATATCAACAGCCAAAAATTAATGATAACAACTCTTTTTCTTCCTTATTTTATATTTAAATATCAAACGTCATTTTTTTCTTAAGCTTATCTATTGCTATTTCGTCTCACTCCATATGATTTATTTAAAATTTCAGTTGTTGTTTATCATCAAGTTTCTTCTCGGATGCATACAAATCTTATATAAAAAAAACATCCCCTTCTTCCTTCATTTTTATGAGTTTGATGATAAAGCTTGAGAAACAACTTGATGATAAACAACCACATGGAGTTGATTTATGAAGATTTCTCACAATGAAGATTTATCTGGAGCATACCCAGACTTCATAAATTTTCGATGTATTTTGATGGATTTTGATGTATTTCGATATATTTTAATACAGAAATTGAAAATAAAACATATATTTTGAGAAGCAACTTGATGATAAACAACCACATGGAGTTGATTATGAAGATTTCTCACAATGAAGATTTATCTGGGGCATACCCAGACTTCATAAATTTTTGATGTATTTTGATGGATTTTGATGTATTTCGATATATTTTAATACAGAAATTGAAAGTAAAACATATATTTTGTATCACGGTTCACATATTTATTTTGTACAGCGGTTCATCAGTGTTAACATTCATAATTTTAAGTACAAAAATTGAAGTAAACATATATTTTGTATCGCGATATATATATATATATATATATATATATATATATATATATATATATACCGCGGTTCACATAATTTTCTGGCTGTTGATACAAAAATTGAAGTAATACATGTATTTTGTATCGCAGTTCACATATTTACATGTCACGATTCATCAGTGTTAACATTCACAATTTTAAATACAGAAATTGAAATTAACATGTATTTTGTATCGCGATACATATATTTATATATCGCAGTACAAAAATAAAATTTAAAGAATATGTTTTGCACCCCGATGTACAAACCTATGCACCGCGATTCAAAGTGATACACACATCTCATGCTCATTAAGGTTAACGTAGTCTTTTCACGTCCAAAATTAATTTTTTCGGTTAAAAAAATAAAGGATACTTAAACGATTAAATTCTTCAGAAAGTGAACCGGCCCACAATTTTTTTTCAAAAAAAAATGACACTAGAAAAGGAAGACATTTTTTTGTTGAAGTCCATCTTCGCAATGACCATAATTGACGGTAACGTTTAAAAATTAAAAAAATGGAATAGTTGCGAGCCGGTATCTTTTTTCTAAAATTGTAACCGTTACAGTACCTATTTTTTTATTTTCAACCGCTTAAGTCCATTTCGGTTTATTTTTTCCTAAAATGCCTACCATTCTCAATTTCTCTCGTTCCCCCTTGCTTTCTTCATTCCTTTTTTCCTCTCTCTTGTTAAATCAAATTACTTATGCATCAATTCCTTGTAGCCCAATCACTAACACCGACTGTAATTTCAATTGTTTGCTTAGTGAGACAGATGAAGTGGGAGTCTTCGCCAAAAGAAGAAGAAGCTCTCGAGAAAATTGTTCATGTCGCCAAAAGAAGAAGCAATTCTTCCCTCAAAGAAGCTGTAAATGTAATACTGAAATCTAGCAAAGGTGAATTTCAATTGTTTCCGATTGTTGCGTCGTTGGCTCCAATTGTTACGTCAGTTGGATTTGGGCGGAGAACCCAATTTAATGATTGTGGCACTATGCGTGTGTTCTCATGTTGATTGTCTAGTATAAGTAGAAGTTATTTCTTATATTCCGCCTGTGTTGCATATGAAGTGGGTGTGTTGGCCATGACAACGATGCCCAAATTGGAGATAACGATGCCTAAATTGGAGACAACGACGCCTAAATTGGAGGCAACGATGCCCAAATTGGAGGCAACGACGCACAACATGCAAGTTTAGTGACATTGCATATGAAGAGTACAATTATCATCATGGTAGCTCTAGTGAATATAAATCATGTTGTTTTTTAATGAGTCACATTTTCATTTATTTCTTTTATTCTACATGTGTTGCATATGAAGTTGGTGTGTTGGCCATGACAACGACACTTAAATTGGAGGCAACGACGCACACCAGCAAGTTTGGTGGCATTGCATATGAAGAGTACAATCATTATCCTAACAGTTCCAGTTAATATAAACCATATTTTTTTTTATCTTATGAGTTACGTTTTCATTTATTTCTTCTGTTCTGCATGTGTTGCATTTGAAGTAAGTTTATTGACCATGGCAACAACATCTAAATTGGAGGCAATGACACACAAAATGAAAGCAACAACGCCCATATTGGAGGCAACGACGCTCACATTGGAGACAACGACGCACGTCATGCAAGTTTGATGACATTGCATATGAAGAGTACAATTATTATCATAACAGCTCCTGTGAATATAAATCATGTTGTTTTTGAGCTTATGAGTCACGTTTTCATTTATCTCTTCTCTTCTGCATGTGTTGCATATGAAATGGGTGTGTTGGCCATGGCAACGACGTCCAATTTTTTTTTTGTTGCGATGCCCAAATTTGGACTGTGACTTTGTCCACGCATCTTTCCTTCATTAAGAGTATCTTCATCATTTTCCCTTCAAAAGTGTACTTTAGCGGTTTAAAACAAATATATAAAACTTTTCAGATTATAATTTCATCACATGAAACCGACCCGATTATCAACCTAAAAAAATTGACTAAACCCATTTGGTTTTGAATATCTCATAAACCACTATCATTTGAACAAAATCCAATTACATGATGTGGGGAATACGAAGTTAAGAGTTTTTTTTGTCTTTTTGAGACGCTAATTCCAATTTGTGTAAATCATTAAAAAAAATTGAAGATGCGTCAATTTATGGGAATTCATTTTGATGTTGGAAAGATATATTCCTTACGTTTCAGACAAAGAGTCCCCATTTGAAAATTAATTTTAAAAAAAAAATGACACTTTAACTAGCTCTTTAGTAATAAAATTACACTTTTAGTAGTTTATTAGTAATAAAATGATATTTTTAGTAACTCATTGTTAATAAAATGACACTTTTATTAGCTCATTAGTAATAAGCTGATATTTTTATACCTTAATTTTTAAAAATGAACTCTTTAAGTGAAACATCTAAAAATGGAATAATAGACTTTTTCCATGAATGAAGAGAGTATAAAAATAGCTAAAATTTAGACAAATTAACTTTATTAATAACTTACTATTTATTGTACAAATATGTGAGTTTCTTGACCTTAGACAAAATATACTGCCTATATTGACTTTATACGTCAAAGATGAAAGGGTATTTTTATCTTTTAAAACATTTACATCGTCTTTTTTCCAATTAAAAAAGTTATTAGCTAATAAAACGAATGAAAATTGTTGAAAGAAGACCGACACACATTTCACGGCATTATAAAACCAAACTGGACTTCGTAAACTGAGTCAGCACCAACATAAATTAGACTCTTTAAATATACAAGGATCATGAGCCTATTGAATTGAGCTTACAATGTTAAAATTTGGTCTATATTTAACTTTGGAAGAAATTTGGATCGGTTACATCTGAATAATTTTCAATTACTTTATACTTTTATATTTTTTTTGCAATTGAAGAAAAAAACACTTTATGTATTACGATGTACAAAATAAGACATTTTTATGATATCACAATGTATATATTATGCATCTTTTTTCAGTTACGAAAAAAATTATGAGTGTAAATCGATTGAAAACTTTCAAAAGTTACTGCTACAAAATTTTCTTTTAAACTACTTTTAAACAAACTCTTGGTTGAATCGAAGTCCTTGACTCAAATATGAGTAATATGGCTTAAATTACTGTTAGTGTTATAAAAGTCAGATGTGAACCACATCATTTAATGTAAGTGTAGCTTGTTAGTCAAATGAGCTAGGGAGCTATGTCTCGTAGCTTTAGGAAATGTGTAACACTGCTCGGCTATAAATACCGAGCAGTGTGTAGTCATATTTCAATATAGACGAATCATACTCTAAATAAATCTCTCTCTCTCTTTCTCTCATACACTCTTTGTTCTAATTTATGGTTACTTTATAACACGTTATCAGCACGATTGTTCTACTCTTAACAATCCCAAACAGTAAAATTTTCTACCGATATATTTTTTTTATTTTATGTCTCTGGTTTACTTCAATATATATCGTATATCACCATTATTAAGAAAAGGTTGGCTGAGCCACCGTCGATAATATATGGTGAGATGGCGAAATAATAATTTATTATTTAACGCATAATATATATGTTCTTTGATGCTTATGCGGAAATAACCCCAAGCTATAAACTGAATATTTATAAATATACATATATTTCAATTCTATATATGAATAACTTTATATACATATATATTTATTACTGATTTTTAAACACCCACAAAAAGGCTTGCTGAGTAGCGTGGCGTGAATATATATGTATGCTATATAATAGCTGTATAAAGTTGACTGACAAATATTCATGCAGAGTTATTTTATTTATGATCAATTTATTGCTCCTAATAAAATTTATATTTATTCATAATATAAATGCAATTCTATTAAATCAGAATTTTTACATTTTTACCCATCTCCTCTAACGGCTAGTTAACGACTAGTTACTGATTTTTATCTCTCTCCTCCAACGGTAATAAGCGGCTAGTTAACGGTCATAAACGGTCATTTTTTTTCTCCATATATACAGCAACATCTTAATAGATTACTCACATTTTTACTACTTCCTTACAAACTCTCAATACTATATCTTCTTCTACAAAATGTTTCCTCCAATGTTGATGATTATTATCATACTTGTTATTGCGTACACCGCATTGGTTTTTGTTGCTGAATACCCTCCAAACGATTTTCAGATTTTTATTACATATCTTTGTATCATGTATGTCATGTTAGCGCGCAGTTACAATAGCTTTCAACATGCATTTTAACATGTACTGATTATCATATGAATAAAATTTCCATGTCATAATTTTATTAATATATATGTTTCATTTTTATAGTTTTTTATTCACAAATGGCAAACATCGCCAAGCTCGAATTTGAAAGGCTGAACATGACTGGAAAAAATTATATGTCTTGGAAAATCGATGCTGAAACCCACCTGGCCGCCAGAAGCCTCGAAAATACTATCCAACAAAGTAATAATGAATGGATAAGTAATCAACACCGGGCTCAGGCCATGATTTTTCTACGACACCACGTCCACGAAGACCTAAAGATGAAATACCTCACGGTTAATGATCCACTCGTCTTTTGGGAAAGTTTGAACGAAAGATATGATCATTTGAAAACAGTCATTCTCCCCAAAGCACACTATGATTGGATTCATATCCGCCTACAAGATTTTAAAACCATCAATGAATATAGTTCTATGATGTATAAAATAACCTCACAGTTGAAATTATGTGGGGAAACCATCACTGAATATGATATGTTGGAGAAGACATTCTCCACATTTCATGCCTCGAATATGCTCTTGCAGCAGCAATATCGAGAAAAGGGTTTTAAAAGGTACTCCGAATTGATCTCTTGCCTCCTTGTAGCTGATCAAAATAATGAGATTCTAATGAAAAATCAAGAATCTCGACCAACTGGTTCAGCCCCATTCCCTGAAGCGAATGGGACTATGTATGATGAAGGCCAAGAACGTGGGCGTGGTAGTGGTCGTGGTCGCGGCCAAGGAAATCATGGACAAGGTCGGGGTCGGGGTCGAAATCAAGGCCGAAGAAGAGGCCGTGGAAGAAATAACTATCGTCATCATCATCATCCATATAATGGAAATTCCTCTCACCACCTGAAGTGAACAGAGATGATGATAGAAACAACTCTTTGAGTGGGCAAAATGTGCGACAAAACAATGAAGAAAGTTCATGTTTTAGGTGTGGCATGACAGGCCACTGGGCACGCACATGCCGAATGGCGAAACATATAGTTGATCTTTATGAGAGATCACAAAAAAGGAAAAATGTTGAGACAAATTTCCTTGAAAACGATCTTGAAGATCTTAATTTTGATTTTGGTGATATGGCCAACGTCGACATGACCAATACCATTAGTGATGATATTGGTCATGAACAATAAATTAACATGGGAATGAAGCTATGGTCCGAGTTTGAGATAAAAGTTGTGGAATAAGTAACATGTTGTTATGTAGGAATATTATCTGTTTTTCCTATGTATAGTAGCATGTTCACAATAAAGTTTATATATGTATTTTGCATTCAATATGTTATCATATTTATCCATCTTATTTTTCTTTATCTCATATTGAAATAGATCACAAATATGTTTGAATCTAAAATCCAAAGAGGAGATTTATGTCTTGCAGATAGCGCTACTACGCATACCATACTTAAAGATAAAAAATATTTTTCTTATCTCAAAATTGACAAGGTTAATGTCAACACTATATCTGGTAATGCCAACATAATTGAAGGATTTGACAAAACAATTTTCCTAATGCCTGGAGGCACGAAATTCATGATAAATAATGTATTGTTCTCTCCTAAGTCTCAAAGAAACTTGTTAAGTTTCAAAGACATTCATCTGAATGGATATCATATTGAGACTATGTACAAGGGGAATGATGAATATCTTTGCATTACCTCAAACACTTCCGGAAGCAAGTGTATATTGGAAAAATTGTCATCTCTATCATCTGGATTGTATAGTACAATCATAAGAATATTTGAATCATATTCTACAGTAAACCTGAAGTTTACTGAAACATTTAAAACTTGGCATGATCGATTGGGGCATCCAGGATCAATAATGATGCGTAGAATTATTGAGAATTCTAGTGGTCATTCATTGAAAAACCAGAAGATTTTTCAATCTAATGAACTCCATTGTGATGCTTGTTCTCAAGGAAAGTTGATAATTAGACCATCACCAACTAAAGTTGGATATGAATCACCATCGTTTTTGGAACAAATTCGGGGTGATATATGTGGACATATCTATCCACCAAGTGAACCATTCCAATACTTTATGGTATTAATTGATGCTTCTAGCAAATGGCCGCACGTATGTCTATTATCAACTCGTAATACGACATTTGCCAAATTCCTTGCACAAATAATCAAACTGAGAGCACAATTCTCAGATTATATGATCAAGAAAGTTAAACTTGATAATACTGGTGAATTTACATCTCAAGCATTCAATGATTATTGTATGATAATAGGGATTGATGTTGAACATCAAGTAGCTCATGTTCATATACAAAATGGTTTGGCTGAATCGTTGATCAAACGTATTCAACTTATTGTCACACTATTAATGATGAGAACAAAGCTCCCTACTTCTGTATGGGGTCATGCTGTTTTACATGCAGACGCACTGATTCGCCTAAGGCCAAGTGCATATCACAAGTACTCCCCAATACAATTGGCATTCGAGCGAGAGCCGAATCTATCCCATCTAAGAGTTTTTGGTTGTGCGGTATATGTACCAATTGCCCCACCACAACGCACAAAGATGGGACCACAAAGGAGATTGGGAGTATATGTTGGGTATGAATCCCCTTCTATAATAAAATATCTTGAACCAAAAACGGGTGACGTTTTTACGGCATGCTTTGCCGATTGTCATTTTAATGAAGACAAGTTTCTACCTTTATGTGAAGAGGGGAAACATGTGGGAAGAGAGATCAAATGGTTCACATCATCGTTATTGCACCTTGACCCTCCCACAAAGCAACGTAAACTGGAAGTTCAAAAGATCATACATTTACAAAACGTAGCAAATCAATTGCCAGATGCATTTATAGATACAAAGAGAGTGACAAAGTCACATGTAGCTGCTATAAATGCTCCTGCCCGAATTGAAATACCAAAAGGGCTACCAAATGATAAAATAGCAAATGAATCTAAGACACGCCTGAAGCGTGGACGACCCATTGGTTCAAAGGATAAAAATCCTGGAAAAAAGAAAGTGATTGAAAATCCCCAGTCACATGAAAGTGTTCCAAAAGAAGCACACGATCGTGAAATTGTTCAAGAAGAAACACACGATCATGCAAATCTAGTAAGCCCTGCAGGCAACGATAACCATGAGATTTCCATTAATTACATGTGTAATGGAAAAATATGGAATCGAGATGAAATGGAGAATATTGATGATATATTCTCTTATTCGATATCCCAAGAAATTAATGACGGGACTAAAGATCCCGAACCAAAATCTGTATCTGAATGTCAAAAGAGGCATGACAAGATCAAATGGATAGATGCCATGAAGGCTGAATTAAATTCGTTGAATAAACGAAAAATATTTGGATCTATCGTTCTTACACATGAAGCTGTGAAACACATTGGATACAAATGGATTTTTGTTCGAAAGCGAAATGAGAAAAATGAGATTGTGAGATACAAGGTTCGCCTTGTTGTATAAGGTTTTTCCCAAAGGCCTGGGATTGATTATGAAGAAATGTATTCTCCTGTAATGGATGCTATTACGTTCAAATATCTAATCAGCTTATCGATTTCGAAAAATCTAGATATGCACCTCATGGATGTTGTAACGGCTTATTTATACGGGTCATTAGATGCCGATATTTATATGAGAATTCCTGATGGAATCAAAGTGCCTAAAGCACTGAGCTCAAAGCCCAAAAAATTATGTGCAATTAAACTACAACGATCATTGTACGGATTAAAGCAATCCGGTTGCATGTGGTATAATTGCTTAAGTGAGCATTTAGTGAAAGACGGATATGTGAATGATCAATTATGTCCGTGTGTCTTTATAAAGAATACGACAGTTGGATTTGCAATTATCGCTGTCTATGTAGATGATATGAATATCATTGGAACTCCCAAGGAAATCCAAGAAGCAGTTGATTATCTAAAAGGAGAATTTGAAATGAAAGATCTTGGACAGACCAAATACTGTATTGGTTTACAAATAGAACACTTGCATAGTGGAAAATTTGTACACCAATCAAATTACACAAAAAAGGTTTTGAAGCGTTTTTATATGGATAAGGCAAACCCTCTCACTAGCCTCATGATTAATAGATCACCGAATGTTTAAAAAGATCAATTTCGTCCTTGTGAAAAGAATGAAGAGATACTTGGTCTTGAAGTACCATACTTAAGTGCTATTGGAGCCCTCATGTACCTTGCTAATTGTACCAGACCGGATATATCATTTGCTACAAATCTATTGGCAAGATATAGTTCATCTCCATCACGGAGACATTTGAATTGTATCAAACACATATTTCGTTATCTTCAAGGGACGATCGATTTGAGATTATTTTATCCCAAAGGATCAAAGGATGAAATAGTTGGTTTTGTAGATGCGAGTTATTTGTCTGATCCTCATAAGGCCAGATCACAGACCGGCTATGTCTTCATGATGGGTGGTATTGCAATTTCCTGGCGTTCTCAAAAGTAAACGCTAGTTGCTACATCGTCAAATCATGCTGAGATGATCGCACTTCATGAAGTCAGTCGAGAGTGTGTATGGCTTCGATCTATGACTCAGCATATTCAAAATGCCAGTGGATTACTTGTCAACAAAGACTCGACAGTATTATTTGAAGACAATGCCGCATGTGTCACCAAAAGTAAAGAGGGATACATCAAAAGTGACAGATCCAAACATATCCCCCCGAAGCTCTTTTTATACACTCAAGAACTTGAAAAGAAGAAAGAGGTCAGCATTCAATATGTTCGATCAAGTGATAATGCTGTAGATTTATTTACGAAGGCACTTCCCACTATAACCTTCAGAAAGCATGTTCACAATATTGAGATGCGAAATTTACGAGATTTACAAAGGTGATTTCTCTTGACCATTGTCAGTTCAAGGGGAGCATATACGGCTATACTCTTTTTCCCTTTATCATGGTTTTGTCCCACTGGATTTTCCATGAAAAAGTTTTTAACGAGACAGCCCATGCATACAATTCAGATTTAAGTTGTGTACTTTTTTCCTTATGTCCGATCTTTTTTCCCTATTAGGTTTTTCGGCTTAAAAGTTTTTAACGAGACACACTTAGTCAACCTACAATGATATGTTCAATGGGGAGTGTTATAAAAGTCAGATGTGAACCACAACATTTAATGTAGGTGTAGCTTGTTAGTCAAATGAGCTAGGAAGCTATGTTCCGTGGCTTTAGGAAATGTGTAACACTGTTCGGCTATAAATACCGAGCAGTTTGTAGTTATATTTCAATATAGACGAATCCTACTCTGAATAAATCTTTCTCACTTTCTTTCTTTCCTACACTCTTTGTTTTAATTTGTAGTTACTTTATAACAATTAGGGATTTTTAAAGCGAGATTAGTCGAAGCCATATATAACTATAAATACATTTTTATTTTTTATTTATTAATCACCTAATTAGTCTTTCCGTGAGCTAGTATAAAAATAAAGAGATCAGGTGAAAAAATTAGAAAGATTAAGCAACAGTCTTCGGTTTGAAAAGGCTAAAATAAGGGTTGCGTTTGCGTCTACACCGTCGCGTTAGCGCTCAGGTTTGCCGATTAGAGAGAGAGTAGAGGCAGAAAATGAGCGGAGCAGGGAAGAAGGTAGCGGATGTGGCCTTCAAGGCATCGAAGAGCATAGATTGGGAAGGCATGGCGAAGCTTCTTGTCTCCGATGAGGCTCGCAAGGAGTTCTCCAATCTCCGCCGCGCCTTCGACGAAGTCAACTCCACTCTCGAAACCAAATTCAGTCAGGTCTCCTCCATTCTTTATATGCTTATGTGTTTATGTATATGTATCCAGGATATACCTATTTTGATGTTATGTTACGGATCTACAATGTTTTGATCTAGTTAGGGTTTGTATAAGATGTATTGATGGAATCCAAGTAGAAAATGCTCTTGATTTAGGTCTGAAATGGTTTAAAGCGCTGGTGCATAGTAGTCGTTGGGGGTTTTTGAGACTGGCAGATTGACATATATCTGTTATTTGCGAGGAAATCAATTCAGTTACGATCTGTTTTGACCCCTATACATGTAATTTTTTGAGTAGTTGGTGTAATTGGGGCATGATGATTAGTTTTAAAATTTATCTGAGTATATTAATCAGTAGATTGGAGAATGATGGATTCAAGCACAAATGTGAACCTTTTTTTGATGTCTGTGCAAAGAACATGTCTGGTTGGTCTGATCACCGCCTTAGCTGATGGCACTGTAGATTTGATTGAATGTGACACCAAATTGTTCGTTATAGGGAATTTTAAGTTACCATGCAACACTACTATACTGGAGAATTATTTCTGGTATAAATGCTCAAGGAGTTGGTACACTTTTGTGCGAATATACTAAGTTTAACTATCCAAACATTATGTATATTTTCTCCTCTATTGGTACAAATATCGCCGAAGCTACTGAATATGGGATTGTCAGATTTCACATACTCTTACATTCTCGTTTCCAAAAGAATGAACTTATATAAGTAATCATTTATGTATTTGAGAAGAATTACTCCTACAAAGCATATTTTGTATATAGTTTTTATAAAACAGCTACCCCTGTGTGTCATGTTTGAGCTGTTACATACCATGTTCTTTGCATTTCTGTGAAGAAACAAAATGTTTTGTTCTATACCTTGTTTTCATCTATCAGTAAGGGAATCCTTGTTTCCAGCTCTTAATTGTTAATTTCTTGTCTCTGCCAAATTGATTTTTTCTTACTTTTACTTTGAGATTGACAGAAGTAGATACATCTCTTCTCTCTCTCATAGTTATGGCCTGGTTTCTTTCTTGGATGTCTCTTATCCATCTCATCACTTATGTTTGCAGTCACTTAGAGGCTAGAGAGTGTCATGACCCGTAACATATTAGTGATAGTGAATGCCATTGTCTGAAACATTTAACTTATAATGAGGGATATTTTTCTCGGCATTGCCTATTTCAAATTTGTTATATTCGTTGAAATAAAACATGGATTTGATTTTCTATGCAAGGAGTTTTGCTTTTGACAGATATGCTTGATGATCTATAGTTTTGCCAGGGTAATGTTTAGTGGACTATCCCATAACATTTATAGACTTGGTCTCCAGTTCAGCTATAATGGAGTTGATTTTGTGGGGTTGAAATCAAGATAGCTATTATCAGTCTGTAAAGGTTTACAAAAAATTGTTCTTTTCAGTCGACTATACAAGTATGCTTGTGTTTCACATGGACTTGGGAAGATAATATTATAGTTGTATTGCATATTGTTCTTTATGCATGGGATAGTGTGGTATCAATAAATTTATGAAATATCTTTTGTGGTGGTTATTTCTTTCTGGTTATTACCTGTATGCTGAAGATTGCTTCGATAACCTTTCTCTTCTATTAACTCAACCCAGCCTTTTTCCTAATCACTTGGGGTTAGCTACATCAATTCTTTTCCGCTGATCGATTCAGTCCAAAACTAGGTCATCTGATTCATATCTTTCTTTACTACAGATGTCCATGTTAGTTTTGGTATTCCCCTTCTCGTGCCCCTTCTGGTTGATGATGATACTTGATACACTCCGCACTTGCTAATGGGTGTATTCATTGGTCTATGTTTTATGAGTCCAAAACATGTGGAACAATTCTCTCAATTTATCTGATAGTGGGGCAACTTTTACTGTCTCATGTACTTGTTCATTTTGAATTCTATCTTTCCTAGTTTACCACTTATCCATCATAACATTTGTATTTCAGCTACACTTCTATTATGTCATTACTAGTATTTATTTGTTCTTAAATCATACAGGAACCAGAACCTATTGACTGGGAATACTACAGAAAAGGAATTGGCTCCCGCTTGGTTGATATGTACAAACAAGCATATGATAGTACGTCTCACTTTGCTGATATAGACACTTTTTTTAGATGTTTTGGTCATTTTCTATGCTCTCTCTGTAATGGGCGTCACAAGTTTTTTAAGTGGAAGGTCTCCTTGCTTTGGAGACCATCAGTTCCACAGGAGATCTGCAATCTAGAGTCTCTTTTTGTGGAATTCCTGATTTCTATTTTAGCACTGTTTTATATCTGAATTCCTCTGCAGAGGCCCTGATCATTTACAAACCCAACTGCATCCCTTATGAATAGCCAATATTGAATCCATTTTCTTAAAATATTGGTACTTCACCTATAGAATGTTTCTGTGGATTGTTTCACATGTAACATGTTTATTTGCATGCTTCATATGCTTTAGTGAAATGTAACCAAATGAAGCAGTTGATTCGGAAACCATGCAGTAGGTGAAATGGTTAGTTTATATGGTGTCAACTTTTTTTTTTATATAAATAAAATAGAATAAGTCTCTTAACAATGCTACTGATTTTCTTATCAAAATCAGTACCATTGTTTTTTGATAAGTTTTTTTTCTTATCAAAAACAATGCTACTGATTTTCTAAGCATGTTCTATATACTTTGGAAAGTTTTAAGATATGAAAGCAGTGCCACATGGGAATTATTTACTTGAGTTCAGTTTGCTTCAATGGCAATAAATTGATCAAGATTTATTCGTTCAGACTCTCTTTCTTTTAACAAGTACTGAATACTTTTTCCAGTATTTTCAAATTGAGTGACCAACATAATTTATGTCAAACACTATAACCAGATGCAAAGTAACAACAAAAAAGTTGGTTAAATAATGTATATTGCTGCATATAAGTCTCCTGTTCACGGTGGGAATAGAATGTATAATGAGAACACTCTTGATCAAGTAACTATTTTCGCCTGCATACTTAGGCTCTTGTTAACCGTGGGTATGGGAAGGATGGGCATAGGCAACACCAATGGGTTCAAACCAAAGAAACTCCCTAACCACATCCAGTGAATGCTGCATACCTGCACAAATGTATTTAACGAAGTAGCAAAAGCAGTTAATGTTAAGACGTACACATGGGAAATAAGAAAGTATAGTACCTCCTCTCCCATCACCACACAGAAAAAATTAAATAATAAAATTTACAAATAAGTAGTCCTATTTCTAAAGAGGGATATATTTTTATTGCAATTCAAAAGAGGTACGAAAAAGTATCTCCTTTTTTGGGATGGAGAGGTATCAGAAATGATACTGAAAGGCACACCTAGGTGCACACCACCTAGGCTCAATGGCTCTCATAAATTCCCACCCAGAGTGTCTTTCCTGTCCCTGGCCCAAACCGTGTATTAGGTGCATGCGTAGGCTCATGGCATGGCCTAGGTAAACCCTATTTCTTTTGACCTTTCTGACTTCTTTTGACCATTTGTTACATTTGTTGTCATATTCTAGATTATAGTTGTGAGCTCAACCATATTTGAGTTTATCAGTTTATGTTAAGTTCTGAAAGGATGAGAAAACCTTAATGTAACCACTTTAGAAGTATTGGCTTGGGACGATGGAGGAAGACCCTAATGTTTGAATGTATGTCCTACGATTATTACTTGACATTGAGGTGATATTGTTACTTCCTAAAACATGAGAAAATGCAACATGAAAAGGCTACCTTGAATGCTGGCACCATTTTGAGGAGGAAGCTGTTCATCTCGAATTATCAATTTATAGATTTATAGGATGACAAAGAGTCGGAGAGTGCAGCTCCTATTATGAAAAAAAGGGTCGCTCCATAGCTGGATGAATAGTCATTAAGTGCCATTTATCGTTCCCAGAAGTTCCTGATATGTTTTGGTGTTTTTCCATGCTGATATCTATTATTTTTTTAATATTTAGAGCGTAGAGTAATCAAGGTTTATGATAAAGTCATTTTATTTAATATGTGCCTTCTCTGAGCACGCACGTGCCTGGCGCCTGAGTCCATTTTGTGCCTTAGTTCCCCTTTAGCCCTTTTTAACTATGGTTGGATTACCCCTAGTAGGAGATTTAGGGAGAGAAAATTATTTAGAGGTCAGACACTGCAACATCTACATAGTAAGTGCACGAACGACTAGGAAAAATGACTATAGTATTTGTGAAGCTAGAGGGAGAAAAAATTACGTGAGCAGAATTAATTAAGATGGATAAGATAGTTTGTGGTTTTACCAGGCACTCTACAATATAGAGTAGTTGAATAGTAGAAGAAGTCATGTAGCCAACCTGTGGTGCTCTATTCAAGGCACAATTGATTGTTAGGCTATATCTGCTTGAAACTGATTCATTCAACCTTTATTTTTCTTTTAAAGTAGTTCCGATGGTTGACACTCTTGTATTTGAATATTGATTATTTTCCAGCACCTTTCCTTCCTTTTGGCGAATATCTTGTCCTGCCTTTGTACATTCCTTCAATTTTAGTGATATTTCTTATTTTATTAAAAAAGTTAAAAATAATAATAAAATATAAACTGAACCCCTTGCTGTATTATTTGCAGGTATTAAAATCCCTAAGTATGTTGACACAGTCACTCCTCAGTACAAACCTAAATTTGATGCTCTGGTGAGAACTTATTTTACACTTTTTTTAATCTTATCATTTTATGGGGATGAAAGATAGTTTTTGTGAGCACAAGAATAATCAATCCATTACTTGTTCTTCTCTCTTTAGGATATACTACAATATCTGCATGTAAAAGTTCTTATTTCTCCTCACCTTTTATTTTTGTGCTGCTTAACTCCAAAAAACTTCAATTTTACTCTAGAAAAGCAAAATAATTACCTAATATGATTAGCTAAAAGGAAACAAGTCATATTGTTGATTTACTTATTGCTACATGTTAGTACTTGTAGTTGTAAGAGGTTTTAAAACCCTTTGTCCTAAATGACAAATTGACCCATTATAAATTGCCTCGGCAAAAATTTAGGAAAGACCGTGTTATGGGTATTTTTTGTAAGACGGATCTCACTAACCCAACCCATCGTGTGTTGGTGGGTTGAGTTGTGAGAGTGGGGCTGCGTCTTACGAATTAAAATCATAAGACCATCTCACATGAGACCTACTCAATTGATGAAGCTCCATTTTACACACCGTACTGTATTTTTTCATCGTTTTACCGCTCTTGTTAGTTTGTGCAAGTTATATATCCCCTTGTGCCTAACACCGTGGATTGCCCCTTTTATGAGATGCCACATCAGCTTTCTGTTAAAATAATTAATGGTTTTAGGGATGAGGGTTTAAATAACCAGTGTAACTAAGAAGATGAAAATGATGAAGAAAAAAGGAGAAAGAAATTAAGTACATTGAACTGGAGCTTAAGCAAAGTAAAATGTGTCATTTTGTCAGCTCATTGGAAAAAAAGTGTTGTTTGAGTTTAGTTTGTCTCTTTAGGTATATGGAAACCTTTTGACAGAAGTGGGTGTTTGACAGTTGGTGGAACTGAAAGAAGCTGAGCAGAAATCCTTTAAGGAGTCTGAAAGATTAGAAAAAGAAATTGCTGATGTTCAAGAGCTTAAGGTGATTGTCTGGTTCACTCATTTCTTGTGTTTTCAGAAAGTAATTGATGTTAGTTTATTTTGAAACTACTACTCTTTGTTTAATTTTATGATGGGATTGTTTCACTATTGCAGAAAAAGCTGAGCACCATGACTGCCGATGAATACTTTGAGAAGCGTCCAGAGTTGAAAAAGAAGTTTGATGATGAGATCCGAAACGATTATTGGGGATATTGATTTGTATCTTTTGTTGAACTTGTTCAGGTCGAACGTACCTGAGGAGATTTGTTCCTTTTATTTTCAATTTTTCTAGAATAAAAGAGGAACAGATTTTGTGTTTTTGTTGCTTGATTATTTTCAAGTAGAACAAAGATGTACTTCTTTACTGAGATTTCTAAACTCAGTCAGAAATGGTAGGCCATAAGAAAGATCGAATTTGAATCTTTTTCTGACTCAGTGAGCTTTGACTATTTCTGACCTATTTCTTGTCGTCTGTTTGGAGAAAGTCCGAGTGGCAACGCTCCTCAAAAACAACTCAACCCCCCGCCCCATCACACACCCAGTTAACCACCACCACCCTCAGGTTGTGATATACTCCCCGTCTTAAAATACATGAGGTTTTTTAAAAAAAAAAAATTGTTCTAAAATAAATGGCGTTGTAGGATTGTAAGAAATATTTGTACGCATTTTACTAAAATTGCTTTTACTAATTACGCCCTAATTAAGTATAGTATTAAGAATGAAAAACATTTGTCTTCAAGATCCAAAGATTTAGGGTGTGTTTGGTTTTGAAAACATAATTTAAATTTTGAATTGGAATTAAATTGCAAATGTAAATGACTCAATTTTATAAAATTAATCTTATACTAATACCTAATAATCGTAATCCAAAATTTTGTTCTATTTTTTCGTCTATTACTTAACACAATAACTCACAATTCTTTCACCACCACCACAACCGCCGACCGCCTCCTTCGTCGCCAACTTCGGGATCCACCGCCGTCATTAACAACTGCCACTATATGCAATTTATTTAAAAAATATAAAATAATACTCCCTACGTTCCAAGCAAAGAATGTACTTCCACTTTAAAAAATTAAGGCATGCAAATATCATTTTATTATTAATTGACTATTTTTTTTAAACAATTTTTTTTTTGTGTGTGTTTTTTAATTGGTAGATCTTTTCCCTAAGAGCAAGCCCAATGGGGGTTTTAATTAAAATCTAACCCAAATCTTGGGTTCCAACGGCAGTTTTAAAAAAATCTTCCACAAATCATTAGCTGATTTTGTGGAAAAAAAATCACTAGAAGATACCAAATGGCTCCAATTCCAAGACATGTGTCTCCTTTCTCATTTCCCCATTTCCATGTGTCAAATTAATATTGGTCATCATTTTATTTTTTCTTTTTTTCCTCTGAATTAAAGTACATATTTTTACCTATAAATAGAGACTTGGTTTGTTTCGTTTGGAAATCAGAAAATATTTCTATGATTTTTTTAAGTTTCTAGTCATTATTAATGGAGATAAATATGGTGAGATATGTAAATGTATTGGATTTTGTGCCACCATTGGAAAGATTTTTTGATTTTAAATCAAATAGGTATCTAATTGATTATTTAATTGGTTTTTAATGGGTTATGTTTGATTTTTTGTTTGATTTGGGTATCACCATTGTACATGCTCTAAGGGGGCATGAAAGAGATCGAACTTGAGACTTCACATTTTAATTTTGTAAAGCTCCGACTCTACTACTAGGCCACCCCTTCGGGTTATTATTATTAACGGACTACTAAAAATATTATTTTCTTAAAAAGTTTGGCTTTCAAACGGGGACTCTTTGCTCGAAACGGAGGGAGTGTTTTTTTTTTTTGTTAGTAAGGTTTGAACTTTTGCCATTTAAATCATTGATTACCATATTCTATAGAATTTGAATGTTTATAGAATTTAAAAACGATGTATCTAAACGGATCCTTAGAGAGAAAATGGGATTCGTAAAGATTTGTTGTTCAAACTTTGAAAAAATATAAGATGATTTAAAGAAGGGGAGATGTTATTTCCACTATAAGTTTTTATTAACCACTACATTATCACTTATTACATAAATTAACACATATTTGGACTAAACTAACCATCCAATACATTCTCATATTAAGTTGCCTATCAATATTACTTTTTAAATTACCTACATAATTTTCTCAAAAGTATTAAATGGGGATAATTGCATAAAAAACCATGTCCTATTTTAGGTTTTGCAAATTGAACCCTGACAATTGTTTATAGGCATATTGAACCCCAGACTATTATTTTCAGTTCAATTCAAACCCTCAGTCTATTTCATACGTTAACTTCTAACGGGAAGGTGAGTAGGATGCCAACGTGGCATCCTACGTGGCCAATTTTATTTCTTATAAACCTTGTACAAATTTTGTAATTTCATAAAAAAAACCCTAAATTTTATTTTCACCAAATAAAGCCTTAAAATTTAAAATAAATAGTTATTTATATACCAATTTCATTTTTAAAAAATAAAGTTATTTTTTTTTTAGAAAATAGGGCTCAAAATATGATACAAGTTTCAATGAGTATTTAATATTTAATACACATCCGATCCTAAATAATCATCATGTTTGATTTCGTACACAAATTAAGAAAAAATAAATTATCTCTATTATAATATTGGTATAATTTGTATAAAGTATTTATTTAATATTTAATATTTTAATAAAAATTAAAAAATAATATATTTGTTTTAAAATTTATTTGTAACATTTAATATTATGTTTAAAACTATAATTTTAAATTTTAAATTTTCTTAAAGAAGTTAAAAACTAATTAAAGTAAAATTTGTTACCCATTTGATATTTTAGAAAATTTTAAATTATAGTTGTTTAAAAATGATTAAATAATTATTTGGTTGACCGGTGCACGCTTTAAGAAAGTCTATTTGATTTGGATTATTAATATTGGTATTTGTGTGAATTTCCAATTTTACCCCTATGAATAAAAGAGAAATGACGATGATGTCCAATATTAATAATCCCAAGGCATGTCCACCCTCCTCTCCAAGGGCCTCTCTCTTCGCCATCAAAAACGTCCTCTCCCTCCACGTCTTCGCCGACTACTTCGGTTCCAAAAAGCTCCACCAAATCACCAGAGGCTCCACCACAACCGCCACCATGTACCAAGCCACCAGTGAACCCCACGCACCAGGTTTCGTCAACATCACCGATCTCAAGGGAGGAAAAGTCGGTTTGCCCGAAGACAATACCCAATCCAATCTTTGTCTACGTCAAATCAGTATTAGAGATGCCGCACAACATTTCCGTTATTCGATTAGTGAGATATTATCGTCCCCCCGAGGCGGAAGCGCCCGTCGGCCCCAGATCTCAACTTAACCTCACTAATGCAGAGGGGCGGGTGTAAGGCGTTTTACGATTCTTGACCACCTCAGGAGCAATCGGGACATTTCTCGCTACGAGCGGCGAGTCACGTGTTTTGCCTCGGCTGACGATCGTAGGCGTTTGTGCCCAAGTACAAGAACTTAACGGCGGAGGAGGATAAATCATCGATGCTTTTATCACGGCATTCGGTGTATAATTCACTGAGGTGGGTTCTTTGGGTGTCTGAATGGCTGGGGAGATGAAGGGATCGGCTGGAGTGGGTGAGATGAATGGGGAGATGAAGCATGAACTGGGGGAGATGGGTAGGGGACATGGAGATTCGCCGGGAAAAGATAGAAGTTCTTTGGGTCTAAATAGGGCTACTTTGGGGACCAGTCGACTTGGGAGATGAAGGCGGAGATATGGGAGAAGGGTGACGCCAGGTGGCTATGGTGGGCATGGGAGGTATCGGCACTTGGAGAAGGAGGGTGAAGCTTCAGCCGGAGAGGAAGAAGGAGTTCGCCGAAGAAGAAGAGATGAAGGCGGTGGGTTTGAGCAGTTTGTGGGAGGGGGATGGAGGGATTAGACGGAGATGAAATCGGGATGGAGAGGGCTAGAATGGTGGTATGAACTGAGAGAGAGAGAAAGATGGAGCAGAGATAGAAGGCGGCGACTGGGTTTGCTTATGTAGTAGAATTTTTGCTTATGCATTTTTAGAATAGTTTTTAATGTATAATTTAAAAATATCTAAAATATCAAATGGGTAACAAATTTTACTTTAATTAGTTTTTAACTTCTTTAAGAAAATTTATAATTTAAAATTATAGTTTTAAACATAATATTAAATGTTACAAATAAATTTTAAAACAAATATATTAATTTTTAATTTTTATTAAAATATTACATATTAAATAAATACTTTATACAAATTATACCAATATTATAATAGAGATAATTTGTTTTTCTTAATTTGTGTACGAAATCAAACATGATGATTATTTAGGATCGGATGTGTATTAAATATTAAATACTCATTGAAACTTGCATCATATTTTGAGCCCTATTTTCTAAAAAAAAATAACTTTATTTTTTTAAAATGAAATTGGTATATAAATAACTATTTATTTTAAAATTTAAGGCTTTATTTGGTGAAAATAAATTTTAGGGTTTTTTATGAAATTACAAAATTTGTACAAGGTTTATAAGAAATAAAATTAGCCACGTAGGATGCCAACGTGGCATCCTATTCACCTTCCCGTTAGAAGTTAACGTATGAAATAGACGGAGGGTTTGAATTGAACCGAAAATAATAGTCTGGGGTTCAATATGCTTATAAACAATTGTCAGGATTCAATTTGCAAAACCTAAAATAGGCCAAAGTTTTTTATGCAATTATCCCGTATTAAATGATATTTGTTTACCTTCCATATAAACAACATTAACACTTATATCTTTTAATTTTAAAAACTGAATTTATTAAGTGAAAATGAAACATCAAAATAGAACAGTGGATTTTTTAATTCACGGGAGAGGGAGAGTGGTTCCGTAAGGACGGCTTCTCTACTCTCTAGCAAAACCAGATATGAGTTGTAGGCATGGGGGAAATCTTTTAGGATTATTCTTCCAGACTGGTTGTTGCAGTTTCTACAACATTTGTGCTCATTGGGACCACTCCAATCATTATACCCACTTGCCCCCCAGTTGTGCTTCATCACCACCTCATATTCAATATCAATTAAGTAGCAGTAGTAGTAATTTTTTATTTTCTTAAATATTGTTATCTGCAGAATTCTTAAGCTGAAATTCACTCACCCGTATCACATACTCAGAGTTGGTCATAGTCCTATGCAGCCCATCTTAAAATTAGGTTAAAAGAAAAGGGTTGCGTTAAGTAATTTGATATCTAGTGGTTTCCCATAAACAAGATAAATTATTCTTGCATTAATGCTTGGAAGTCGTTTGTATGTCTTATAACGAAAATTTTATATTGTCGATCCCAAATAACTAGATTTACAAGTTAAGTTCACTTTTATATACAGTCGATCTTAAAGACCGAATAAAAGGAGGATGGTTGCGTTAAGTAATTTGATTTCCAGCATTAAGCTTTTTGGTTCACCATGAAAACAACAAATTTCTCTTGCATAAACGCTTGAAAGTCGCCTTCATGTGTAGTCACCTTATTTTGATTATTTATATAGCCACCGCCAAGTGATTGAGATTTACAAGTTGAGTTGAGCAATATGGTCGTGAGTTATTAACAGAGCTCAATTTTGCGTATGCCTTTTGATTTCAAGTTGTTTATGTCACTAGATTTCATCACATGAATGAAATAACCAAGACCTCCATTTTGGAAGATCATAAAAAGTTATTTTCCAAGTTCATGGTTACACATTTTTGGGGATGAATTTATTGTATAAATTTACTAATTTAACTTCTAACACATATCATGCCCTATTTCTACCAAAGCATAAAAAATGAAAAATATCATGCCCTAGCGTGAACTTTAAAATTGTTTAAATGTTATACGTGGGCGGACATTAAAGACATTAATGTATATGCACTATCAAAAGTCAACAGGCTTCTAATGATGAGTTCAACAACAAGAACTTCTAATGAACGTGGCGAGAACTTAAACTAAACTCTATTAAAACAACAAAACCTCAAATTTAACTCTAAATCAAACTAAAACTCGATATAAGCTGGAGCTTGTTGATGAACCATTTACAAACAAAAAAAAACTACAAATTAGAGTGTGAGTGCTTGATTCATTAGTTTCATGAGTTCAAATCAAATTGATGTACAAACAAGTCAAAATTGGAGCTCATAACTCATAAGCATGCGCCTTGTATAGTATTCAAAGGTCACATGCCTCTACTTTTCATCAATTCCCAACACTTTTAAGCTTTTAGCATTTCAGAATGACACCCACCAGTCACCACCACCTCAACCGAAAATTGATTTCAAAGTTCAAAGTTCAAACCAAATCTTTTAATGCTCCATGTCAATTTTTCATATTTTCTTATTTTGTCCATATTTCCTTTGAAAAAGTTTGCAAATCAAAGGACACTTACTTTTCTAAATATTTCATCACTCATTTGGAATTCAAGAAAGTAATCTTATATTCTTATATTCCCACGTAAAGTAAAAAAGGTTTGCTAACTAATACTCCTACTATTTCGGATAAAAAATCTTCATTTGAAAATCAATATTTTTTTAAATGATATTTTTAATAGTTTGTTAAAAATAAAATAATATTTTTATATCTTAATTTTTAAAAATTAATTATTTAAATAAAACATCACAAAATCGACTTTTTGTTCGAAACTGTGGGAATATAACTTTAAGTGGCATCTAAATAAAGATAACTGCTTTTTGGGTGACGATGAATCTTTTGGAAGGGTCTTAACACATCAACCTTGGTTTATCACCCATATCTAATCTCAATAAAAATAAAAAATAATAAACTTATAGTAGTCTCTCTCGGTTCTAGAATCAAACCAACTTAATTACTCCCTTCGTTCCTAAATTATCATCCTCTTTTTTTTTTTCATCCGTCCTAAAATAATTATCCATTTTGAAACTTACCTTTATAGAACATCACTTTATCACTTTACCTTTATTTTTTCACCTTACTTTAATTATGTGCCACATACATATGAGCTTTAAAGGAAACTACACATTAAACCAATATAAATAATCAAGTCAATTGTTTTTTCTTAATCTGTGCGCCGGGTCAACCAGGACAATAATTTAAGGACGGAGGGAGTATCATTTAACAATTTTAACACTAAATCTCAGAATAATATCACAAGCTTCAATTTGTAATATCATTTATCTATAATTTATATTCTCACGTCAAAACACTATTTTAGGAATGGAGGGATTTTTTTTATCAGGAGGATATATGATATAATTAAAGTTGAATTTGTTCGAAACAACCTTTTTCTTTTGAAGAAAAGAGTAACTTTTAAGCTAACATGTTGTTCATTAGCCACAAGTTTGTCGTAACAAAGTGTTGTTTTTGTATTGTTTCAGGTTTTGTGTTTGAGTTGGAAAAGAGATGAAAAATCAATTGGTCATAACAAAGTGTTACTTTTGTAGATTTAGTATTTAGTAAATAAACGTTTCAAGCTTCGAGCTTAATCATAGGTATTGTGTTCGAATCGAAAAACAAAAATAGAAAATGGAAAATAGAAAGTAGTAGATTTTATTTTAAATGAAGGGATTAATCAGAAACCGGCAATGGCAGGTGACGGCCGTTACTCCCTGTTAGTCCACTAGCCCCGCGACCCCACCACGACGCAACCACCCCTGTCAGTACCTTACGTCCCACTATCTCCCTATCCTGTCAATTTTCTCTGCCTACGTGTCCATATCTCAACCGTACATCTCCATTCTTCAGCCACCAACCACCCCCTAAAGTCTCACAATCTTTACACTCTACCCCTTTTCTTCACCAAATGCCTCAAAACCAATCCCATTCATGCACAGCACTATACATACTCTCATACTAGTATATAGCGATACAAACAATACTTATATAGAAATATATATTTAATGAAGTTTCATAATCGTCAACAAGCTTGAAATTGACGCAATTCGAGTGTTTGTGGAACGAATTGTGGCGGAATTTTGATTATGTCGGAAGTCAACGGGTCAAATACATGGAAGGAGGATCTTGCGAGTGTACTGGACGACGGTGTCGGCCGCGGTGGTGGAGTTGCAGCGGATTTTGGTGCCGGCAAGGAGGTGGCGGTGGAGGAGGACTGGAGGTTTCATGTGGTGGAGTTTGGAAAGGCATTGGCGGAGATGAGTGTGGAATTTGGCAAAGGATGTAGGGATGTGGTGAAGCAGAGTGTGTTGAGGAGGATTCTTTTGTTGTGAGAAAGTTGGGAGGTCCGTGTAAGAAAGTTTGTACGGAATTGAGGTTTTTGAATGAGTATCTGCCGGAGGATCGCGATCCTGTTCTTGCCTGGAGTGTGATTTTGTGTGTAGTTTTTGTAGCTGTTGCAGGTAATATTGATTTTGTTGATTAATAAGTCAGTTAGTGCGTTTCTGTTTGGTTCTCGAGATTTTAATAAAAAAAGGAAATTACAGAACTGAATTATGAATATTTAAGTAATTTATTACGCATTGTGATCAGGTAATGCGCAATTCTCTATCTGGTTTCTGTCAGAAATGAAGACACAAACTGATTTGAATATTTATTTATTCACTTGAACGCCTTGGATTACATGAATATATCGATCTTTATGTACCGGTGAATTTGAATTTAAGTCAAATAAGTTCCTTGATTTATGCTCATTTTTGTAAAACTGAACAGAAACATTAACTTGTTGGGAGTTTTAATCATTGAATTACTTGGTATTAAATTTAGTGATATGGATGTTATGTATGGAGATGATTTGATCTCCATTGTTGTTGTTTGAAATTGGCTTCACTGTCGCAAAACCCGAGAATTAAGGGCTGGGATGGTAAGTAAAATCAAAATCAAAATCAAATACGGGAAACATTATTGAAACTGAATTTTACTCATTTGCATTAAAGAGGTACAACGTGCATCTCTGGGTATCATTTGCTTGGTATTTTCCTCTGAATATTTGAATGTTGATATCGTGTCTTTCTTTTGGTTACCGAATTTTAAATTGCCAGCAAGTCGACCGCTCTTATGGATTTGAGTGTAGCATAAAGTAATGAGCCAATGGTCCATAATGATCTCTCTGCTTCTGCAGTTGCAATTCGCAAAACATTATCTTTTTTAGTTTTTACCTCCAATTGATGAATGGAGCATAGATACATTTTTCCAAGATATGATAGACGGGTGTGGTGAAGCCCCCTGCAATTCTGTAAAGGTGGAATTGAGATACTGTTGCAGATTAATGCTCTTGCCAACTTATAATATATGCTCGAGTATGGATGTTTGTGGATTGTGAGTTTGGATATGATCATTTGAAGTGTTTAAGGTCGACCCACATAGTTAGAGAAATTATTGTCTGAAATGCAATCCTTAGCTGCATAAAGAGGATGACAATTCTCTACGAAAATCTACAATTAGAAGAAAGTGGACAGAGCTGCCAAACCTTTTTGTTTTTATTTTTTTATGGTTGGCAGTTCTTTGTGGAAACTTCTAAGGATTTAATGATGGTTTTATTTTTATTCATTGTCCTTTGTCGATTTTTTTATTTTCCTTTTTCATTCCATATTCCTCTTAGGATTAATCCCGTAATAAAGTTCAAATAAAACTCATTACCATGTACTTATTTCTTCCCAGTGCTATGGAACATCTTACTTACACAGTCAGCTTATATGCAGCTCTGATTGCAAATTCTGAATGGAACACCACCACACCATTGTTAAAGAAGCTGTATATACATCCTCCTAATGCGACCCTGATATTGTTACCAGATGGTAGACATTTGGCTTATCAGGTGCAAGGTGTTCCAGCTGAAAGAGCTAGATTTTCTTTGATCGCTCCCCATTCTTTTCTTTCATCTCGAGTTGCAGGTAGAAATATGCTATTGTTGAAACTTCTGGCAAAGTGGCTTAATAGAGGAGTTGATGACTAGTACCCGCTCTTGCTGATGTTTCGACACATTCCATTTGTGATATTTTTCATGCAAATAGGAATACCTGGGCTTAAGGCTTCACTGCTACAAGAATTCGGTGTTCGCTTGGTAACATATGACCTTCCAGGGTTTGGCGAAAGTGATCCTCATCACAACCGGAACCTCGAGTCTTCAGCACTGGATATGCTACACTTATCATATGCTGTGGGTGTTACTGACAAGTTCTGGGTGGTGGGATACTCCAGTGGAAGTAAGCATGCTTTGGCTGCACTCAAATACATACCGGATAGAGTTGCAGGTATTTTATCCAAATTTTATCAGAGCTTTTAGAATGCATTCTGAGCAGAAGGCTGCAGATATCACTATGTATGAATAGTATGATATATAGTTCTAATCCATAATACTGAGCTTCTGCCCTTCATTAAGAACACAAAAGGCACTGGAGTCCAGCACAACCATTGCTTATGAAATACTTATGATGTATGTTTACAACGACATTGTTCATTTCGGTTAACTGATTTGATTAATATTTTGCTCTGCTAGATAGATCTCATCTTCTATAATTTCCTGACCAAATTTGCAGGCGCTGTCATAGTAGCCCCAATGCTGAACCCATATGATTCAAGCATGACCAAGGAGGAGAAGCGTAAAACTTGGGATAAATGGTCATCACGAAGAAAATTGATGTACTTTCTAGCTCGAAGGTTTCCTATATTTCTTCCTTATTTCTACCGCCGGAGCTTCCTGTCTGGAAACCTTGGTCAGATAGATAAGTGGCTATCGCTGTCACTTAGAAAGAGGGTTAGTGATCTTATGTAGCTATCACTTTTTAGTTAAACTTGTTTTAGCCTTGAATATTTCCTCAAGTGTACCTATTTATTCATCAATAAGTTTGGAAAAACTGCAGTAATAAGATATTAGAGAAGAAACCAGTAAAGATTGATTTGACATTTTAGGAATAGTGGAATACCAACAATGCTAGAATTTTGATGAAGAGCTAATTTTAAAATGGCTTCTGTATGTTTAAATATTTTTTGGTGTCTGGCATTATTGACTTGTGTAGGATAAAGCTTTGATAGAGGGACAAGAATTTCAAGAGTTTTGGCAGAGGGATGTGGGAGAATCTGTCCGACAGGGAAATGTAAAACCATTTGTGGAGGAAGCAGTCTTGCAGGTATCAAGTTGGGGTTTCAGCCTCAAAGATCTAAAAGTACAAAAGAGGCGCCAAGGCAAAGGCATTATCTTTTGGCTCAAATCTATTTTCATTGAAGTCGAAGAGGAGTTGGTGGGCTTTCTTGGCCCAATACATGTATGGCAGGTCAGTGCCCCATACCATACTCCTCCTGTTCTGTTTTCTTTAGCTTTTGAATTTTCAAGCAGCAGTGCAATCAAGATAACATGCTATTTACCGTAATAGTGAATCCTCTCCGTATTTGTTTGCATTCATTGATCAGGTAAAGTCTAAGATGGTGTTTTCCTGTTTTAACTATGTGTAATTATGCTATCAAATTGCCGACATATATTACAGTTGCCTACTAGCAATTATACAATGCAGATTCCCTATTTCTGTGTTAAAACTTCCATTCCTGGAAATTTTACCACAATATTGCACTTTTATTTATGTAACATCCAATTAAAAAAAAAAGTTCTCATTTCTTCCCCGTTACTGTATCATACCCCATCCCAACCCCCCGGCATTGTGCTTTGAAATATGTAAGTATGAAGTATTCTCGTATTTCGCCCTGTGGTAACCATAAAGTTTAATCATATTTACTGTTATTACAAGGGAAAGTATATTATTTCAGAAAATTTGCATGCTTAAGCCATGACTTATGGTCTGTGGAACACAGTGATGGTCTTACTCTGTTTGACTGTTGACAAACACCAAAAGCATCAAGGCGAGGGGTTGACACCATCATTAAGCCATTATCATGAATAATAAGTTCTTATATGATTTTTTTACATTTTGTCTTGTAAGGAACTGCTAATACAATTGCTATCTTTATTAATTATAAATGTATGACATCATCTGTCTGAAAAATATACATACTGCAGAAGTGCAGATGGAACAAACGGGAAAATGAAAAGAAAAAGAAAGAACCTTCATATGACCTGAAAATATTGTCCTTAGAAATATGCATAATTTACTGCTATATTAGTTCTCTTGGGGTGTTGTCAATTTTCAATTGGATATATCATTATTCATTATGTTATGTTGATTTGCTATTCTATGGCGCATTTGAATAGGGGATGGATGATAAAGTGGTCCCACCAGCGATGAGTGATTTTGTACAGCGAGTTCTAACAGGGGCCATGGTGCATAAGCTCCTCTACGAGGGCCATTTCACTTATTTCTATTTCTGCGACGAATGCCATAGACAGATTTTCAGCACAATATTTGGAAATCCTCAAGGTCCACTCCGAATCGAAGTTGAACAAATTCCGGTGAAAGAAGAAAATGAAGATAGAGAAGATGTAAACCTTAGTTACACTAGAGCCAGCAGCTCGGATAATTTTTCTAGTTCAGTTTAAACAAAATTCTGATGTATATATACCCCATCCACATAGAAGAGATAAAATCTGATTTCTTCTAATTTAGCTTTTGCCTTTCGGTATTGGTGTAACTTGTAAGGGTTACAACTTGCTTGAACTTTTTAGTACCGGAAAGAATAGCGAAAGAATGAGCCAATATACTAGGATTACGTTATACAATGAAAGAGCTCATTTCAGCTCTGGTGCCTTGATTAAGATGCGTCTCATTTGTGTTTATTACGTACTTGACGTAAACTTTTAGAAATGTAGTGTGTACTGTGGAGTGTGGAGTCAGGGGGAGCTATGAAGCTATCTTTATTATTGTGTTGCATGTTCTTTGCCAATCTCACATTACTTTAATCAGATTTGCAGAAAATTGGCAAACCCTGGTTGCGACTTGTCGTTCTAATCGACATGGAGCTGCCCCTATTGAATACAAATTTGGTCCTGCTCTCTCACTCTATGATTTGTTTTCAATGTTTTTGAAATATTCGTTGTCCATCTAATTTAATAGCGGTTGTGTATTTGTGAGAGGCAAAGGTGGTGTGATTAGTAATTATTAAAGGTTGTCTTAAAGGTTGTTTATTACTAACTAGATCTCCATGTCCGTGCTAATGACACGATGTCAGTATATCTGATTTCGTTAATTGAAATGACAGTGCCTAAATAGAAGGTGCGATTTAAAAAAATGTTACTGTTACATTACTTCAAGTGATATTTGATGGATTGATATTTTATAAGGGGTGATTGTTCAGAAGATTAATCGTATGGTGTGATTTTGTAATGTGAAGATAAAATATAGGGAGAAGAAAATGGGTGACTGCTCATAGGGATGTAAATCGGAACCACCAAACCACGGAACCGAACCAAACCATTCGGTTTTGGTCGATGACGGTTCGGTTTCGGTTTCAAAAATTGAAAAACCGCGCGGTTCGGTTCGATTCGATTCACGGTTTTTTGTATCAAACAAATCAAACCAAACCAACCTATATATTTTTATTTATTTATTATATAATATATATTATATTACATTTATTAACTATTTTGAACATTTGATATATATATATATATATATAAACGCATACTAAACCAAACAAAATCTTGATTATTGGAGAATTATTGTCTTTTCCATTGTTTGTGTTTATTTTAGAATTTGCATTGTTTTATTTATAATAACTTGTTATTAGTAGGTTATTTCATAATTTTTATGTTAATTCTAAATTAAAATCTTATTTTTAATATTGGTTAATTTTAATAAAAATAATTTATATGAACCACAAAACCGAACCAAACCGAGTGGTTCGGTTCAATTCCAAGTCTTACTCGGTTCGGTTCGGTTTGGTTTGAGATTTTTGGAATCACTAGGAGGCGATTCAGTTTGTGGTTTTGGCATAAACCAAACCAAACCGAACCACTTACACCCCTAAAAGTCTGCTCATAATCTATATTATAAAAGAGCTCAATGTCTAATTGGTGGTCGTGATCGAATTTTGTTAATGAGACGGTCCAGATTAATTCGTAAGTACGTGAGTTACAAATAAATCCCTCAGTTATGAGTTATGTTTGAATTACCCCTCTGCAATTATATAAAAAACCTTAAGTTGTAGGTTTTGTTTGAATTATCCCGTCAGTTATGAGTTTTGTTTATCTCGACTATTCATTGAACTAATCTCATACCGACACCGTACCTATGACACGAGCATGTATACTAATATTAATTATAGGGAGGTTACTTGTAATAGGGAATGAAAAAATAGGGAGTTAAAAATTGATAACTGCTCATACATGTGAATGTGAGGGTGAATCTCAATCGTTAATTTTTTTAAGATAATTTAATATCAACCTCTGAATAGTCTCACTCAATTACCTAACTATTTTATACAATATAGATTATTAAATATGGCTTCACCCAAGATGCGTATCATCGCCGTACTGAAAACACTTGTATCCATGATTTTAGTTGTTTCAAGTTTTACCAAGTCTTGTGTCTACTTGCTCCTTTTAATTTCATAGCTACTTAGTACAACACCCACGATATAATTAATACAACACTTGTGATTGACACTTTACTAAAATGCCATATCTATGAAAAAAGAATTTAGAGGACTTGGTTTAAGGGAAGGCTTCATAAAAGAAAAAAAAAACTGGAGAAATTCAGGTCGGTCTCTCTTTAAGGTTTTTAACCGCTTCGCTCCTTGTTTTTATTTTACCAGAAAAAGTAACTATATATCGTGATGCAAGATTTTGTGCATCGCAATGCACAAATTGAAACACTTTCATGTATCTCAAATCTCAATGTACAAATGATACATCATGATACAAGAAGTAACTTTTTCGGGTTACAAAAAATAACAGGAGAGCGGAGCTGTTAAAAACTTTTAAAAAAAGATCGGCCCTAATTTCCCAAAAAAAATAAAAAGGGTTAGCAGCCCAAGTTGAAAAAAAATTGGTAAAATTACGGGTCGGTCCACTTTTTAAAGTTTATAAACCCTCTAGTCCAATGTTTTTTTTTTTCAATCGGAAAATAACACTTTTGATGGTGAAATGACTGCGATACCCTTAGTGAGTCTAAGGCACGCTACGTTTTTGTATCGCAGTTTAAAAATATCGGGTTAAATTTATGAATCGTGGTGCAATTAGACTATAAAATTAAACTATTGAACCGCAGTGCAAAAATTAATGCAATGGAATTTATAAACCACGATTCAAAAATAGACTAGGAAATTAAACTTTGAACCGCGGTGCAAAAATTAATGCAATGAAATTTATGAACCGCGGTTCAAAAATAGACTAAGAAATTAAATTTTGAATCGTGATGTAAAAATATTATCTAATTCATTTTTGCACCGCGATACAAAAACATAAATAACCAGTTTACATCATCTACATTCTTCTTCCATCTCCTCCGTCATAAGCCTTCTTCTTCCTCATCATTCTCTACCTTCGTCCCAACTGAAAAATCCTTTAACCCAACACATATCCATTATAGTTTTGTATTTCATGAATAAAAAAACGTGTTTACCTTCCGGGGGCAACGCCTCCAAACCCCCACGACCCCCGCAACTTGACCGGACAGGTTGATCCCTGTTTTGTTACGCACAATCATGATTTTCAAATCCAAAATATATTGCCGGAGCTGTTGAAGAAGACAATAGCATTTTTGGAACAATATTTCAAAAAGTGGTCTTTTGTGGTTGAAAAAAAAACAGTGGACTTTTGAGATTAAATTTTTTTAAAAAGAGACCGGTCAGAATTTTACCCAAAAAAATTACAAAATGATAGAAGGCTAGCCTACTAACAACCTTGGTTAAAACCCCAAAAAAAAGAGGAAGAGCCTGGTGCTTGGGAAGGTTGTTGCTGGGTATTGGTGGCGGCCCCGGTATAGGTAAGATGTCACGACCCAAACTTACCCTAGCTGGGGCAATTTGGGATATGAGCGAACCAACAAATAAACACAATATTTGACCATAATAGCCAAAGATTATAAAATATAACTGAAACATAATGCTCATATACATTGAGTCACAAAAGGACTAAGAGTTTTACTAAAGGTTTCTATACACAATTCAAAAGAAGACAACAAGTCTTCCGGTACAACCCAACTTCTAACAAAATAATAGCGGAAGATACCCCAAAGTAAACCACCACTGGCACTTCGGCATCACAGCTTCCGTGCTCAATGCTTCACCTGATTGGCATCTAAGGAAAATAAATAAGGACGGGGTGGGTTGAAACTTAATAAGGTTCACGTATACTTATGTATGTTATGCGTGTATGCAACATAAGACGTGCCATGATAAACCGCAATGCATACAACAAGATAACTTTCATATATAACATAGGTAAAATCATATATAGCAAGATTGTTCATGATAGGAAGTATACGAGATTGAGATACATTTCCAATCAATTGCAATCCCCAAACACCACGCGATATCACGATCAAGATCATAATCAACACATAATCCCGGAAACAGTCAATCACGAGACCAGGTCCCTACAACCTCGAACAAGTCCTGACGACAAAGCTATTACCCAAACAGGGGTAACCTTTACTTCGGTCATGGCCGTGATTGAGGGGTTTAGGCCAAATCAAACTTCGTTGCTAACCTTCATAACTATTCGCCCTGTGACCAAGTTAGAGGTAACGTTTGATGCCTAACAGATACATTTTTGTTCATTTATTAACCACTTTATCCCAATGTGCCAAAGGTACCTCTCATTCACGATTTACACAACTTGTTCTCAATTTCCCATCACCACATTTCACATAATTAGGATACAATGGTTTATGAAGTAAACCCATTGTTACCTTCTATTTAGTCACAAGTGATGTTCCATGTTGTTCAAGGCAAATACCACATTCCCTTATCAATATTACCAAATACTCACATAGTCATACTAATTACTTGGAAATTAAACATAATAGGTTGGCTTCTCAAGAACATAAATTCTAGCACAATTATACCAAATAGATACTTAACGAATTCACCTAAAACCGAACTACGCATATAGATAAACACCTCAATACAATATATCACATACTTGCTCCAATATCATTTCGAATAATCAAGAATTCATGGATAATAAACATACATAAGTAAAAATCCCCCTACTTCAAGATGTAGAACTCAAACAATGGTTTAAATCAAGATGAATTTGGCTCTATAGATGGCCCTTGGAAAGAGGAACAACTTTAATGAAGAACAAACAAGTAAAAGGTGAGTTAGAGACCCCCAAATCCAAGATAAAACCTAAGGCAAACCCTTCTCCTTCAATCTCACCTTCAATAGGTGTGTTTGTGTGTGTCGAGATTTAGAAAATATTAGACTCAAATGAGTCTTCCAACTAATTAAGTCAAGAAGGAAATGTTAAATTACTAAAATTGGCATTCCTGAAACAGGGGCAACTCGGTCGCTTTGCCTCTATACGAAGTGATCGCGTCATTTACATAATGGTTGGGCTCAGAATTCGGCTACGAACCCGGTCGCTTTCCCTTCTCAACGCGACCGCCTTCTCAACAACGTAGTCACTTTCCCCCTAGCAACGCGATCACCTTGTTCATTGGAAAGTGATCGCTTGACCTCCAGAAACTTGCCTGCTATTCAAGTATCACAACGTGGTTGCCTTGTCCTAGCATACGCGACTGCCTTTCTTCTAGTAACAATACAACCTAACCAAGACTAAGGCTTAGAAAAACTTCCAACAACTTAATACAACACACATTTGGGATCAAAACTCCAATTTACCAAGTTCAACGTGACCAAAGTTAATGCCAAAGCATTGCCAACTTAAAATTCATCCTACCAAACATACAACAACATGAAATTTGAACACAATGGTTGCCTATTCTCAACCTATAACATACTAACATTCCTGAGTATAATTTAAAGACATAATATATATATATATATATATATATATATATATATATATATATATATATATATATATATATATATATATATAAAGCCTAGGTAGTTTAAAAATAGCAAAGTCCCGCCAAAATTTGCTACCTAAAATAGTAACCCCTATTTACAATAAACATTTAATGAATTATAAATTAAATAATATAAAAACAAATACTTATAACTCCTTGAAACTAACACCTAGGAATTAAAACTAACACATTAATTTCACTGTTATCCAAACAAACCTTTTATGCATGCAATTGTTAGTCTTCCACTGCTGCCAAATGACCTTCAGAAAAATCATTGCGCGAAAAATTTCAATGATTTGAATCACAAATACCCTAATTTTAACTGAATGACTAATTTGTAAAAATATATATAAATCTGGTTTTTTTTGTTTACTTCACCAGATTCAAAGTTATTAAAACAAACTTTTTCAATGAAATCACAAATACCCACAACTAATTATAACTAAATAAAAGATCTGAATATTCTCTTGTCTATTTCATCGGATCGAAGTTATTAAAACAAATATTATGAATCAAATCAAAAATACTCACGATTAATATTAAATATATGACTGATCAACAAATATATATATATATATATATATATATATATATATATATATATATATATATATATATATATATATATATATATATATATATATATATATATATATTTAAATTTTTGTTGTCTATTTCATCATATTCGAAATTTTAAAAACATAAAAAGTTTGTCAAAAACACGAATACATATGATTAATTATAAATGACTAATATATCTAAAAAAATATCGATTTCAAATAAATAAAATTTAACAAATACTTCAAGTAGTAAGAATTATATAATAGTAAAATCACAATATGAAACAAATAATATTACAACATGTTTTTTCTGTTAGAGGAAAGCTGGCCAATTAATCACGGGTGAATTGTAGAGTGTCAAAATCTTCTAATTTGGAAAGCTATCTAGACGATCCCCTTTATAAAGTTCTAGATTTTAGAGGATAGTGAATGAGAAGAGGGATAATGAGTAAATGGAGTGAAAGAAGAAAAACTAAAATGAGAGTTGATTACTAGGAAAAGATAATTAAGATTAGTTAATACGAAGTACTTTGTTTTTTCTTTGATGAGAGGGCAAGGCTACCAAAATATATATGCACTAAAACAATATCGTTTTATTATCGGCGAGTCGGGCGGAGTAAACAAGCCAAGAGATTAAATTTCTCTTTTTAATTGTCATTGATTATTGATAGTGAAATGAGACTTAAACGAGCTTAAATCGTTACAAATAGAATAGTTTGAGTCAATTTTCAATTGCTCATCGTCAATTGATTTTTTTTAGTATAAGTTTGTCATTCAATTAATATGTGTTGGGTTACGGAGACGTCGGACATATTTATATTTTTAGCCTTTTAGAGGTTGGAATAGAATAGAGTGGTATTGGGACGGTATCTTTCGAAAGGTTTTCAACTGCTATCTACTACATTTTTTTAATTGAAAAAAATCACTCTTGCTACGAAAGGACAAGTATACCCTTAATGAATTAGACACGCTTGCGGTAAGTATCAGTTCCCGCATTGCCATGCATGATTTTGATGTATAATTATGTGCATCACGATTCATGATTTTTGCATCATACATCGCGATGCATGATTCAAAATTGTGTAATTGACATTCCTATTTCATAGCAGTGCATCACGATTCTAAATCGATGCATCACCATCCAAACAAGCCCATTTCTAATTCGTTGTGATGCATTGCGATTCCCAATTGATGCATCACGAGTCCAAATCTATGTACGTTATTGAAATTCGATGCACAACGATACACTTTTTTTGTATTTACATTTTAATTATTTATTTAGTTTTCATAAATTGTAGTTATTCCAATTTATTTATTTTATTAATGTTAATCAATTGACACATATATTTTCATTATTTTCATAATAATTTTAATGTAATTTTAATTAAATTAAATTTGGATAATAAAAGTTTTATCGAATGATATTTGGCTATTCATTGAAGTAATCTCTTCTTCTTTTAGTTTTGTTTTTCGTCTTCATTTAGCTTGATTATAATTTGAATGACTATAATTTAATTGAAAAATATATTCTCCGTGCGTTAATATAAGAATAGTTAGCTTATTAACACATAATTAATAAACATATATAGTTTGAAAAGTAATAAGGGGTACTGGGGTAGTGATCTGTAACGCGCATCAGGCTCATTAAGGGTATCGTAGTATTTTCGCCCTTCCAAAAATGACCTTTTTTGGTAGAAAAAAAAGATGATGGTTTGGAGCGATTGAAAACTTTTGGAAGTGGACCGGCCCAAATATACCCCTTAGTTATATATATCTATATTATAAAAGAGCTCAGAGTCTAACTGGTGCCCCTGATCGAATTGTGCTAAACACAACTGACGGTGCAGATTGATTCGTAAGTATGTGAATTACAAATGAACCCATCAGTTATGGGTTATATTTGAATTATCCATATATAATTACATATAAAACCTTTAGTTGTGAGTTTTGTTTGAATTACCCAGTTAGTTTTGTCCCATTCATTGATGATCTCATACCAACATTCGTCCAATCGGGCCAACCGGTCGGTCCTAATTGAATTATGCTAAATACAACTGACGGTCCATATTGATTCGTAAATATGTGAGTTACAAATGAACCCCCAGTTATGAGTTATGTTTAAATTGTCCTTCTATAATTACATATAAAATCTTTAGTTGCGAGTTTTGTTTGAATTACTCAGCCAGTTATGAGTTTTATTTATCTAGATCATTTATTGAACTGATCACATACCGATACCGTGACTATGACATGGACACACATACTCTTAATGAAATTGGATTAGGGGCACGTTGCATTGCAATTCGAAGTCGATGCATTAGAATTCCAATTTGTGCATCAAAAATCAAATTTGTGCATCATAATTTTCTTTAGTGGTAATCCATTTCGTGCATCGAGGAAAAAATTGTGCATCAAAATTTACACATGTGGTAATCCATTGTTTGCATTGAAAAAATGTGCATCATGATTTGTACATCAAAAAATGAAAATTGTGCACCTCAAATCTATAATTGGGCATCAAAATTTTGTTCATGAATAATTCGATTTGTAAATCAAAATATAAAAAAGGCATCAGAATCTAATTTTATATTATAATTTTAAATTGTACATTGCAAATCCAAAATTAAACATTTGATAAAAAGGAATATGACAATTGATCCAAAATTATCCCAATCATTCATTGAGCTGATCTTATACCAACATCGTGCCTATGGTACAGGTCTAACTGGCGGTCCTGATTGAATTATGCTAAATACAATTGACAATCCAAATTGATTCGTAAGTATGTGAGTTACAAATGAACTCCCAGTTATGAGTTATGTTTGAATTGTCCTTCTATAATTACATATAAAACCTTTAGTTATGAGTTTTGTTTGAATTACCCCGTCAGTTATGAGTTTTATTTATCCCGACCATTTATTGAACTGATCCTATACCGATACCGTGCCTATGACACGGACACACATACTCTTAATGAAATTGGATTAGGGGCACGTTACATTGCAATTAGAAGTCGATGCATTAGAATTCCAATTTGTGCATCGTAATTTTCTTTAGTGGCAATCCATTTTGTGCATTGGGGAAAAAAAATTATGCATCGAATTTTACATCGGGGGTAATCCATTGTTTGCATTGAAAAAAATGTGCATCAAGATTATTTGTGCATCAAAATTTTCTTCTTGAATAATCAATTTGTGCATCGTAATTTTCTTTAGTGGCAATCCATTTTTGTGCATCATTGGGAAATTTCATCGGGGTAATCCATTGTTTGCATCAAAATCACCAAGATTAAATGGGCATAATCAAAATTTCTCTTGAATAATCAATTTACAAAAAATTTTTAAATCACAAATTGGTCACCCTAACTTTTTTTTCCCATTTTGCATTATGATAACTCTACATTTTTTTTTCTATTTCATCATTGTACTATTAACCCGAATCCTTGAGTTTAAAATTTTACATCCAATACCGCTAAGACTTTCAAGTGAAACTCGCCATCATTCCACGGCCGCCTATTGAGTGGCTCTCCAATCAACTCCAGATCAACCTTCCATCAGCGCATAAGTGTAAGTCCGTATGGCAACAAGCTAAGGCTAGAGGGGGGTGAATAGCCTTTAAAAACTTTTGGGGTTGATTTGAAAATCATAAAATATTGGCAATGAAAACTTGATCTTGTCAATCAATCAAGAGTTGGTCGGCTTGGTCGACACTTTGAAGTTCCTTAAGTCGAAGTGAGTTGGTCGCTTGATCGACACAACAGCTTTTCAAAAGAAATTTGTTTTGATGTTTGATCACCGAATATAGAGAAGAAATTGAAATACAAGTTAACTAAACAAGTAAGCAAACAAGTGTTGTTAATCGGCCGACACTTAATCGCTTTAATAACTTCTTAAGTGTTAAGTCGGCTTAGCGTGGATATAAGAAATGGCCGACAATTCGCTTGAAGTGGTTCACGATAAACCGCTACGCCCACTACCAAGTTGGTCGACTTGGATTTTTGAAGTGCACTAATTTTATTAAAAATCTAATTGATCTCTAATGGATCAGTGTACAACAAAAGACCGGTGTTTGGGAGAATGATTGAGAAACAATCAAACTCGTGTGACAAACTGACTGAGTTCGAAATAATTTGAAATGAAGTACTCAGTGTTTTGCCTAAACAATAACTAGAAAGAAATTTTCAATGGTAAGTATCTAGCTAAAGTTTTCGTGAAGACGAGGACTGAGAGTTTGTGAGTGAAAAGTTTCTAGACTTCAAAAATTCTTCAGATTCGTTGTCTTCACCAATGCTTCCAATGGGTATATATAGATAGTCTTTGCAAGCAACCCGTTAGGAACACATTTGAATTTTGAAAATGTGTTATGACAGATGCAAGATCACAAAGGATCTTGTGAGATATTATATGGCAGGACATCTATCACAAACACAAAGTGGGAAAGAGTTAGTACAAGTGCATGATTAAACAAATAAGGAAAGATAAACTCATTCTTTAACAACGATATAGATCACCGAGATAAGTCGACAAAATAATATTCACCGACCAATATATAATCTACTTGTCTTGGCTGACAATCAAGTGAAATGTTTTTAAGCAAATCTTTTAAATTTCAAGATTCAACAATCTCCTCCTATTTGCTTAAAACCATTCACTTGAAAGCAGAAAGCCAAGAATTTTAAAGTTCCTGCAAAATTTTCGTTAGTACCACGATGTAATGACTGAAATCATAAAAGTAATGCCCAATGTAAGGTACAAGTAAAACGAGAGTTTAATGAAGTTTGATCATAGTAAAGAGAGAGAGAGATGAAATGTTCAATAAGCTGATGTGGATCCTTCAGTTGTTTTGGACTGCTTCAACTGATGGACCAACTTCAGCTTCATTTTCAGTTGCCGCAACTTCAGCTTCTGCTGCAACTTCAGCTTCTTGAATTTGTTCTCCTTCAGCTTCTGCTTGAGTTGCCTGAGTTTCAACTTGTGCATCAGCTTCTGGTTCTTTTTCAGCTTCACCATGTTCTTCAAAGACGCCTTCAGTGTCACCGGGCCGATCGCATTAGCTTCAGCCTTTCCCTAAGAATCTGGTTTTCACCAGTAAGCATCGCCTTGCTTTCGCTTTCTCCTCCCGAATGGTTTGAAGCATAGCAGCCTTCAAAGATTGAAAGCACGATTTGACCATTCTTGTTGGTAGAGCAAGAGAGTCCTCCACCATCCATATGAGCTTCACGAGGAGCACCAAAGAAGAATGGCGCCTGCACCTCGGTGGTAATGATCCGGGTGAGGTTTGGGAGCAGAGAAGCAACTTGTTGTTGAAGGGTAGCAAGCTGATGTGTATGACGGGTGAGGGCTGACTTCATATGCAAGTGATGAGCATATAGAAGGTCGAGCTTAGATGAGACATGGAACCGTAGGAGGTAAGCCGGAGCAGTGGGTTGAGTTGGCCGAGGTGCATCGGAGAATAGCCGATGGGTGTGAATATCAAGATCCTCGTGGTCGTGGGGAAAGAAAACATCCATGGGGTAGGCCGATTTGGGCTTCGTGCTCGTGCTCGTGAAGGGGTAGGCATGTCTTCAGGAAAGACAATCTTAGTGCCAGTGGGATGTAGCAAAGCTTTTGAAATTATTTTGCGTTGAAGTCGAGCTTTCCTACTGGCTAACTGAGAGGGAGAGAGAAGAGACTCGTCCTCAGAAGTGGATTTAGAGGAGTCAGAAGATGAGTCCATGAAGGTCTGGTCCAGAGATTTTGCAGGGGAGAGGGAACCAAGATCATCTTCTTGGAAAGGTTCTGGATCAGTAGGTTTGAAGACAGAAACTGGGCTGACAGAGAGAGTGTGGGATGTGTGAAGAGAGAGATCAGGCAGAATGAGCAGGGGAGAGGCTTGGTTTGGGTGAGAGGGTATGTCAGTTGGGGGAAGAGGAAGAGAAGCACCGCAGTTGTCACCGAAGAGATAAGAATGGCAGCTGAAACCACAGGTGCAACTGACACAGTGGGAAGGGAGGCAGGAATAGCGGCAGTCAAGGGAGGAATGGATGAAATGACTGACATGAGGGGAACTGATGGAGGAATGGCTAAAATTTCTGGAGCAGAAGAGGGAGTGACTGATACTGGAGAAATGGAAGGCAGGGTGACTGACACGGTTTGAACAGGCTGAGGGACTGACAATACTGGAGTTGAGGGAAGAGGAACTGGAAGAGGAACTGAAGGTTGAAGAGTTGGGACTGATATTGGTAAAGTGGGGAGAGCAACAGTTGTGGTTGGAATGGAAGAGGAGGCATCAGTGACTGGAGTGAAGGATGGAAGAGAGATAGGTTGCAGAGTTGAAGTGGAAACAGCAACAGAAACAGGTATGGAGGTGGCTGACACTACAAATGGAACAGCTGAAGGAGTGATGTGAGGAACAGTGGGTATTGATTCAGTAATTAAGGGGGCTGGCTGACTTGACATAGCATCGGGAAAGGCTGTGTCCATGGAAGCTCCTCCTGGCATGGAGGCCATCCGTCTGTGTAATTCAATGTAGGCTAGATTGGCAGTGTTTACTGCATCCTGAACATACTTATTGGCCGCTCTCTGGATCCTAGCTAACTTATCAGGCTCAACCGAGGGTTGTTCCCAGTCTTGGTTAAGTTCATCATCCTCAGGCAGTGCAGGTCTGCCAACTAGGAAAGGATCATTTGGAGGGAGAGCTGGAAGATTATGGACTTTACTGTAAATGGTCCAGGCCAAATAAACAAGCTCATCTTGGACAAATCTATCGTTTGAAAGATAGAATCTGTTCCAGAGCAGAGGGAGAGGGTCGAAGTACTTTCCATAGTTTGCTACTAAGTCTTCTTGGCTAAGATTTGGAGTGGCAGGATACAAAACATAGGGTCTCCTTTTCAAATTGTGGTCTATATATTTTACTGGGTTGACAGGGGGCTTGTCAGTTTTCTTCTCCTCATGAAAAGAGAGGAGAAACTGAACAAAGTATGGTAAATGATCGATGGGAAAGACCCAGTTTGGAGGAATGGGAACAGGGTTTGCTTGATAATAGGAATGCCTAGGATGAAAGGTAGGATTCCTAATGGGAGGGAAAAACTTGATTGGAGCAGTGTTTGGTGAATTTGGATCAGAAGGGGGAGAGATGGGAGCAGGATCAGCTGCAGTAGAAGGAGAGAAAGGGACAAAGGTACCTGGATTCAGCTCAGGATTCCTTCTTTGCCTCTTTGCAGCAGTATCAGCTGCCAGTGTCAGTCTCCTCCTTCTTGGTTGCCTACGCTCGCCAAGAATTCACCGGCATATCACCGGCCGACCACCTGGCCGACCGACCAATCCTTGGCCGACCACCGACCGACCCCTCGTGGCTGAACTCTTGTTGGCTGAACACTTGGCTGTGCAACTTCAGCTTGCTGACCATCATCAGCTGGCTGACTAGATGATACAGCAGTAAGGGCTTGAGTCCTTGTCCTTCGAGGTCTCCTGCTAGACTGAGCTGGTTGAGTCTCCTGACCAAACCTGCTAGAAATACTAGCTCTCCTTATATCAGCAGCAACATACTTCTTGATCTTGACTGGTTCAAGATCACCAACATTGATGAATATGTGCTGAAGAGCTGGTATGGATCGAAGGAATTGGTTTATGATCAAGTGGTGAGTCAGTCTAGGATTTCCAGCTTCCATGTTGTCCTTATACTTGGCAATATTTACCTTCACGCATTCTACCAGAATGGCTCCCCAATTCATTTCACAATTTTCCACAATTCCTTCCATAAGGAACATTTGGGCCTCCGTAATCTTGTCATGACCCCCAGACTTGATTATCAGGCACTTATCGATCACTGTGGCTAGGGCATAGTGAAGAGGAGCAAAGCGATGCTTGTGCCTGTCGTATGCAAGCTCTACTGGGACCTCACCTCTCATGGTAATCCAGCCAGATTGCTGGGTTTCATCAGGAATGGTGTAGGTTGTGGAACCGTCGTCATAGAGGCCGGGGAAAGCAGATGCAATGGTCTCCGAGTCAAATACAACTGGAACTCCTCTGATATTGCCTATAAGAGAAAAGGGATCAGCTGGGTTTTCCTCCATTCCCATAAAGAATTCCTCAGTCAGTTGACAGCTGTAGGTTCGAATGCTGAATGATAGAAGAGGCATTAACCCATTTGTCGTGACAAGATGAATCAACTCGAGCCCTAGAGGTTCTTCATTCAAAGAAACAACATCAAGAAGGCATCCAATAGCTGTATTTAAAGCCATTTCCTGAAACAATAAACAGACAAGTTAAGAACTTGTTAAAAGCAAAAGAAAGAAGAGGGATTTGAGAGAAGTAGAGAGTACCGAAAGATTTTAGAGTTGAAATAGGGTATGAAGATTTTCGTTTGACCAAGTACGTGGCGTTGTGTTCTCCGGTGATACCACACTCTGTTCAGAGTGCTTTACGGGTATCAATGGAGTTTCCAGCCGATATACTTAGATTTTAGGGTTTTGAGGAAGAAGAAGAAGAAGGATTTTAGAGAGAGAGAGAAGGTAGTAGAAGACTTTTAGTGAGAGAGAAGGTAATAGAAAAATGAGACAGTGAGTGGGTTTTTAAAGGGGATAAGATACGTACGGATGCTTATAGTGGGTTTTAAAAGCCAAGATATGGAGTGTAGTGATAAAGTACACATAATTTTGGTTTTTGTGATAAAAATAGAAATTTATGACAGATAGTCATTATCACAATGATGAGCCGTTTTTGTGAAACCACGTCATTTCAACCGCCAGAGTTGGTGGGTTAGTGGAAAGGTCATTTTGGCTTTTCAAGAAAGCTTCGCGAGTTCCAAGGAAAGTAAATGGCGGGAAATAAATGAGGTATTTCAAATAATTTAGAGATTAAGTCTTAGCTGAGATACGATCAGCTTTGACTTAGGGCTTAGAGACTACCTGGACAGCGACTGTTAATCACTACATTATATGTCAGCTGGACAATTTGTCAGTTAATATGTATCAGCTGTGAGTGTTTGTCAGCTACTGGCTGACAAGTTCAATCAAGGAATGAAGAGAAGTTTTGTCAGCTAACGGTTGTCAGCTGAGAGGCTTTGTTGTACAGGAGCTTCATGTGTCAGCTACTGGCTGACAACTATTTCCTTGAGCTACTGGCTGACCATTTGCTTGCTGATATAAATTGTCAGCTTGAAGCACAAAAACTGAAGTATACCCTGCATAAGTTAGTCAAGCCAAATGTATCGTTCTATGACATTATAAGCATTCCTAATTCTCCTCTTAAAAATTCAAATCTGTCAGCTTTCAGGGCTTTTGTAAAAATGTCAGCTAATTGAAATTCAGTAGGAACATATTCTAACTGAACATTTCCTTTTTCAACATGATCTTTCAAAAAATGATATCTGATGTCTATGTGCTTGGTTTTAGAATGCATGACAGGATTTTTAGAGACTGAAATAGCAGAAGTATTATCACAATAAATAGGACAAGTTCCCATGGGCATTTCATAGTCCAAGAATCGCAAGCTTTCATCCAAAGAATTGAGAGCAACAGCCTTTCCAAAGAAGAATATATTCACTTCGCTTGTTGAAGTTGAAACCGAAGCTTGCTTTACATGCCCATGAAACCAGCCTGCTTCAAGGAACCGACATGTTCCATCGGGTGCTCTTTCTATTAACTCGCAGCCGCAAGGTCAAGATTCAATATCCCGTTAAATTAAATGAAGAGTCTCTGGATACCAAATGCCAAACTTTTCAGTATCAATCAAATATCTAATGATTCTTTTGGCTGCAATCATATGAGATTCCTTAGATTAGCTTGAAAACGAGCACATATACATACAAAGAAACATGATATCGTCCGCTAGTCGTTAAATAAAGAAGAGATCCAACTATACCTCTGCACTCGCTTGTATTAATCGGCTTACCCTTTTCATCGCTGACTAGATGACATTCAACTCCCATTGGAGTGTTTGCTGAATTTGCTTCTTGAAGATTGTATTTCTTGATCAGCTCTCTAGTGTATTTAGATTGATGAATGAAAATTCCTTCCTCAGTTTGCTTGATTTGCAAACCTAAGAAGTATGTTAGTTCTCCCATCATACTCATCTCAAACTTTCCTTTCATGAGATGCTCAAATCTTTTGCACAAAATTTCATTAGTAGATCCAAAAATAATATCATCAACATAAATTTGGACTAGTAAAATATTACCTCAGGCTTCAAAGAGAAAAGAGTAGTGTCAATTTTACCTCTTTGAAATCCTTTCTCCATAAGGAATTTGGATAGAGTTTCGCACCATGCTCTTGGTGCTTGCTTAAGACCATAAAGGGCTTTTCTTAATTTGTATACGTGGTCCTTCTTTTGAGGTCAATGAAACCAGAGGTTGTTCAACAAATACTTGTTCTTGAAGGTCTCCATTTAAGAATGCACTTTTCACGTCCATTTGGTATACCTTGAAGTCCTTGAAGGTTGCATAGGCAAGAAATAATCTGATGGCTTCAAGTCTTGCTACAGGAGCAAAAGTTTGGTCATAGTCAATGCCCTCCTCCTGTCTATATCCTTGGGCTACCAACCTTGCTTTATTCCTTGTAACATTTCCTTCTTCATCCAACTTGTTTCTGAACACCCATTTTGTTCCAATGACTTGTTGATCTGTGGGTCTAGGCACAAGTTCCCAAACTTTACATCTTTCAAACTGATTCATTCTTTCTTGCATGGCCTCAATCCACGGGATCTTCCAAGGCTTCATCAATCTTTTGGGTTCAATGGAAGAGACAAAAGCATGAGAATCAAGAGTTTCATTTCTGGAGCTACTTCTGGTTCTTAGACCAGCAAAAGGGTCTCCAATGATATTTGAAACTGGATGATGTCTAGCTTCCCTAATTTCCCTAGGAAGATCAGCAAGAGGCTCAGTTTGTAAAGGTAGAGAAGGGTGTGTATCAGTTGACTGAATGGCTTCAGGACTAAGTGTGTCAGCTGACTGATCTATTGTAATAGGAAGAGGATTGTCAGCTGGCTGAAGGGTGTCTGTCTGTTTAGGTTCATTTTGAAGGTTTAGAGTTTCTGTAGAAGGAGTTGAAGATGGAGGATTATTTTGAATTGAACCTGTACTGTTTCCTGTCTCAAATATTTCAAAATTGTTAGTAACATCAGGAGTTTCATAATACTCAATTAAACTTGATTCATCAAAATTAACATGCATAGATTCAACAATTACTTGAGTTTTTCTATTATAAACTCTATAGGCTTTACTATGCTTGGCATAACCAACAAAAATACCTTCATCAGCTTTTTCATCAAATTTACCTCTGTAGTCTCCACCATTGTAATGAATGAAGCATTTGCACCCAAAGATTTTAAAGAAAGCAATATTAGGTGTTCTACCTCTCCATATTTCATAAGGAGTCTTACCATGAAATTTGTTTATAAGAGATCTATTTTGAGTAAAACACGCTGTGTTGACAGCTTCTGCCCAAAAATATTTTGGCAATTTTGCTTCAGCTAACATTGTTTTACCTGCTTCGATCAAAGTCCTCGTTTCTTCCTTTCGCCTATACCATTTTGTCGCGGTGTTCTTACTGCCGAAAAGTTATGATCAATTCCATGATCATCACATTATGTGTCCATCCCAAGATTTTTGAACTCTGTTCCATTGTCAGATCTAACACTTATAATCTCACATTCTTTTTGAGTTTGGAGAATTCTGAATAGGGAAGTGAGAATGCTGTAAGTTTCATCTTTGGATTGCATCATCTCAACCCAAGTATATCTAGAATAGTCATCCACAACAACTAATGTATACTTGTTTCCTCCTAAGCTTGCAGTAGTTACAGGGCCAAATAAATCCATGTGTAGAAGCTCAAGAGTTCTTTTGGTAGAAAGATATGGTTTTGGTTTAAAAGGGACTTTTGTTATTTTTCCCAAAATACAGCATCACATTTTTGTCGAGGGACAATTTATGGAAGGCAAACCTTTACCAAATCTCCTTTTGAAAGTTTTGAAAGATACTTAAAGTTTAAATGTGAAAGTCTTTTGTGCCAAAGCCATGAATTTTTGGAAATATTATTTGCTACTAGACAAATTTGAGTACTGCTATTTAAGGAAAGTAAATCTATAGCAAAAACATTTCTTTTTCTAGTACCAGTAAGCAAAATTTCATTGGTGAGACTATTTTTGATGAAACAATGTGTGGAGGAGAATGAGCAATTTCATACCTTTATCACGCACTGTGAGATACTTAGAAGATTGTGTTTCAGACCTTGTACCAAAGAGACATTTTCAATTATTATAGATCCTCTGATAATGGATCCATAGCCGATAGTTTTTCCTTTTGAATTGTCCCCAAAGATTACAGAAGGTCCTTTTGCTGCAATAATATTAGTAAGGAGTTCACCGATCCACCATGTGTCCGAGCATCCACTCGCCTAATATCCATATGTCGCTTGAATGATCATCACCATTAAGCATACCCGAAATATGAATATTTAAATCATGGTACCCATTATACTTTTGGGTCCAAAGGGTTAGTTTTCTTCTATCCGCACTTGCCTATAATTAGGCTTTTTGATTCTTCAATAGGTTTAAATCTATATAAGCATTCATGTGTCTCGATGACCAAACGTAGAACAAATATTACACTTGTGGTAACTGTGTTTATCACCATTTGAGGTGAATTCTTTGATTCTTTTTGATTCAAATTTGAGGTCTTAGCAAGAACAAAATTTATTGGCTTGAACTTGTCGCTTGCCCTTCTTCTCGAATCCTCCTCTTTGTCGCCTAGTCGACACTTGTCGCTTGACCGACATTTGTCGCTTGTTGAGTTAGCCGACCGATTTTGAGGTTTGTGACCGTAAGACCGACAACTTTCATTGTTCACCCTATCCTTTTGTTGATGTACCTCTCAGTGCCGATTCTTATTTTCGGGATAAGTGAATGGTACAAAGATTATAGACTAATCCCTTGTCCTTTTTCGTAATCTTAGGTTCACCTTTGACTGCCTCGATCTCACAACCTTCATCATTTTTGAGTATCCAAGACCATGCCGGTCTTCATGATCTTTCTTGTTGTCTCGATGATAGTTTCTACAAAGCAGCAGTTTTGACTTTGAATAAGTATCAACAACATTGGTTAGTCGAAGATTTCTTTCTACAAGGTCAATTTGGGCATCCGAGATTTTTGCTTGAGTCTCATATTTTTCATTGAGACTTTTAAGTTCCAAAGAACTCTTTTGCCGAACTTTGTAAAGCTCATTGATCTTTTAAGCTCACGCTTCTTCTAAATTCTTTCAAAGTCACTAGATAAAGAAAAATGGATTCTTTTAAGTGTTTCAAACTTGGAATACATTTCTTGCATTTGTTCCAAAGAAATCATCAACACTTGAGTCGCAATCTTCTCCTCCCGCCTTTTGAATCATGAGTTATTTTAGCAGCCCTGAGAAGCCGACTTGACTTTCTTTTCTCGTCGACTTATTATTCCTTGTCCATAAAATCCATTTCCTATTTTTTAACCACAAACCGATCAAGTTTGATGACCTTTGTCAGCTTGGAGTTTGTAATAGTGAGCTGACAGCTTGATTTCATTATCGCATCTTTGAGTATTTAGGACTTGGAAGCTCATTTTCTCGAATCATATATAGCCGATTCTCGCTACAAGACACAAATTTGCTTCTTGCTCAAAATCGCCAGATTCATCTTCGTAGTCTGCTTTCAATCCAAGTTGCAAGATTTTGATCTTCTCGCAACCAAACCTTTTTGTTTTTCAAAATTTCTGAGCTCTTTATAATACTCATTTCTTGTAAAAGGACGCTTTGAAGCAAATGTGCTTCTCAGCTTAAAGCACAAGCTTTTTTCTTTCTCAACCTTGTCTTCATTTGATTTGAAGTAAGGTTTTTGAAAGTTTGGAGTAGATGGTTTTGGAAGCTTGGAGAAGGTTTTTGATAATTTGAAGGAGACTTTTGAAAATTTGTCAAGGTTTTTAAAATTCTTTTAAAAAGATTTGTACTTTCTAAATTGTCTAGCAAAGGCAAAGAATCTGCCTTCATCAAAATCATCCGACCGAGATGTAAAAGTTTTTGATGTTTCTTCTTCTTCAAATTTGAAGAGATATTCCCTTCAAATTTTTCTCAATTTCTGAGTTTTCAGAACTTTTTCATAAATTTTTAGAC
>CM028382.1:79289153-79313836 GCA_013146195.2 Codonopsis lanceolata | reverse complement strand
AGAGACATTTTTAATTATTATAGATCCTCTCGATAATGGATCCATAGCCGATAGTTTTTCCTTTTGAATTGTCCCCAAAGATTCAGATAGGTCCTTTTTGCCGCAATAATATTAGTGAGGAGTTCACTGATCCAGTCATGTGTCGGGGAGCATCCACTGCCTATATCCATATGTCGCTTGAATGATCATCACCATTAAGCATACCGAAATATGAATATTTAAATCATGGTACCCATTATATACTTTTGGGTCCAAAGGGTTAGTTTTCTTCGTATCTGGACTTGCCTATAATTAGGCTTTTTGATTCGGCCAATAGGTTTAAATCTATATAAGCATTCATGTGTCTGGATGACCAAACGTAGAACAAATATTACACTTGTGGTAACGAAGTTTATCAATCATTTGAGGTGAATTCTTTGATTCTTTTGATTCAAATTTTGAGGTCTTTAGCAACAAAATTTATTGGCTTGAACTTGTCGGGTTGCCTTTCCTCGAATCCTCCTCGCTTGTCGCCTAGTTGACTTGTCGCTTATCGACATTTGTCGGCTTGTTGAGTTAGCCGACCATTTTGAGGTTTGTGACCGTAAGACTGACAACTTTCATTGTTCACCCTATCCTTTTTGTTGATGTACCTCTTGGCTTCGATTCTTATTTCGGATAAGTGAATGGTACAAAGATTATAGACTAATCCCTTGTCCTTTTTCGTAATCTTAGGTTCACCTTTTTGACTGTCTCGATCTCCACAAATTTTCATCATTTTTGAGTATCCAAGACCATCATGCCGGTCTTCATGATCTTTCTGTTCCGATGATAGTTTCTACAAAGACTGCTTTTGACTTTGAATAAGTATCAACAACATTGGTCAATGAAGATTTCTTTCTACAATGTCAAGAATTTGGGCATCTGAGATTTTTGCTTGAGTCTCATATTTTTCATTGAGACTTTTAAGTTCCAGCAACTCTTTTTGCTGAACTTTGTAAAGCTCATTGACCTTTTTAAGCTCACAGTTCTCTTCAGAAATTCTTTCAAAGTCACTAGATAAAGAAAAATGGATTCTTTTAAGTGTTTCAAACTTGGAATACATTTCTTGCATTTGTTCCAGCAAATCATCAACACTTGAGTCAGTAATCTTCTCCTCCCTGCCTTTTGAATCATGAGTTATTTTAGCAGATCCTTGGAGAAGTGACTTGACTTTCTTTTCTGGCGACTTATTATTCCTTGTCCATAAAATCCATTTCTATTTTTTAACCACAAACCGATCAGTTTGATGACCTTTGTCAGTTTGGGGTTTGTAATAGGTGAGCTTGACAAATTTCATTATCGTGCATCTTGAGTATTTAGACTTGAAGCTCATTTTCTGAATCATATATAGCCGATTCTCTACAAGACACAAATTTGCTTCTTGCCTCAAAATCAGCGATTCATCTTCGAACTGCTTTAATCAAGTTGCAAGATTTTGATCTTCTACGCAACCAAACCTTTTTGTTTTTCAAAATTTCGAGCTCTTTTATAATACTCATTTCTTGTAAAAGGACAGTTTGAAGCAAAATGACCAGACTTTCAGCTTAAAGCACAACAGTTTTTTTTTCTCAACCTTGTCTTCATTTGATTTGAAGTAAGGTTTTTGAAAGTTTGGAGTAGATGGTTTTTGGAAGCTTGGAGAAGGTTTTTGATAATTTGAAGGAGACTTTTGAAAATTTGCTGAAGGTTTTTTAAAATTCTTTTTAAAAGATTTGTATTTTCTAAATTGTCAAGCAAAGCAAAGAATTCATCTTCATCAAAGTCATCATCTGACTGAGATGTAGAAGTTTTTGATGTTTCTTCTTCTTCAGCTTGAAGAGATATTCCCTTCAAATTTTTCTCAATTTCTTGAGTTTTGAGAACTTCTTTTTCATAGATTTTAGACTTGCAACAAGACTACGTGTATATGAGTTTTGTTCAAGTCTCTAGCTTCCTTTAGTCACTTTTACATGCCATCTACTTCCCAAACCGCTAAGAAAACGCATATTTAAATCTTTCATACTATAAATTTTACCAAGAGAAGAACATCATTACTTACCTCGAGGAATCGTCGTAGGCATTTTTAAAGATTCTTTTGGGTCCTTCTTGAATGCATCAAATTCTTGTATGCAATCATATATAGTTTGTTGTCCTTGGTATTCTCGATCTCCTTCTACATATTCTACAAGAGCATCCCAAATTTCCTTAGCGATTACGATCATATATACGCTTGTAGTTTTCATCAGTGCATCGCACTTGACAGATATGTACGGCTCGGCATCCAAATCCATCGGTAATCTTGTCTTCCTCGATCCATTGTTTGAGGTTTGAGAACATATTCTTCTTCTACAGGAGCAAGAGGATTTACAGTATCATCATCTGCAGCAGAAGATTTTCCAACTTTAGTATTTATTTTCATTGGTTGCATAGGACCACCTCTTACACATTCCATCAACCGTTTGTCTATATTGTTCATATATCTTGTAATTCTTTCCTTCCAGGATATCAAAGTGATCTTCATCAAAAATGGGAACTTGGTGACATTGTTTGATTGAAAAGCTTTAGAGTTGCCATGATCGAGCTTTCAAGTTGTTAGGCTTGGAAAATAATTTTTCAAAAAGCTTAGCTCTGATACCAATTGTAAGTCGGATAGCGATTAAGGCTAGAGGGGGGGGGGTGAATAGCCTTTTTTGGTTGATTTGAAAATCATAAAATATTGGCAGCGAAAAACTTGATCTTGTCGATCAAGCGAAGAGTTGGTCGATCGACACTTTGAAGTTCCTTAAGCTGAAGTGAGTTGGTCAGTTGACTGACACGACAGTTTTCAAAGGAAATTTGTTTTGATATTTGATCACTGAATATAGAGAAGAAATTCGAACACAAGTTATCTAAACAAGTAAGCAAACAAGTGTTGTTAACTGGCTGATACTTAATCAGTTTAATAACTTCTTAAGTGTTAAGTCAGTTAGCAGGGATATAAGAAATGGCTGACAATTCAGTTGAAGTGGTTCACGTGTAAATGCTGCTACGTACGCCCACTACCAAGTTGGTCAGACTTGGATTTTTGAAGTGCACTAATTTTATTAAAAATCTAATTGATCTCTAATGGATCAGTGTACAACAAAAGACCGGTGTTTGGGAGAATGATTGAGAAACAATCAAACTCGTGTGACAAACTGACTGAGTTCGAAATAATTTGAAATGAAGTACTCAGTGTTTTGCCTAAACAATAACTATAAATAAATTTTCAATGGAAAGTATCTAGCTAAAGTTTTTCGAAGACGAAGACGAAGACTGAGAGTTTTGAGTGGAAAGTTTCTTGTCTTGAAAAATTCTTCAGATTCGATATATTCACCAATGCTTCCAATGGGTATATATAGATAGTCTTTGCAAGCAACCCGTTAGGAACACATTTGAATTTTGAAAATGTGTTATGACAGATGCAAGATCACAAAGGATCTTGTGAGATATTATATGGCAGGACATCTAGCAAAAACACAAAGTGGGAAAGAGTTAGTACAAGTGCATGATTAAACAAATAAGGAAAGATAAACTCATTCTTTAGCAACATATATATCAGCTGAGAAAGTTGGCTGACGAAAATAATATTCAGCTGACCAAATATAATCTACTTGACTTGGTTGACAATCAAGTGAAATGTTTTTAAGCAAATCTTTTTAATTTCAAGATTCAACTACGCACCGGCACCACTCTGCTAGCTTCTCCACCAGTATCCGTCATGCGTAACTCATCCACTAACTCTTCAATCTCCGCCGCCCTTGATCGAAGCCGTCGGCGCCGGCCGACTTAATTACGCCCACTCCTTTTATTCTCGGCAAGAGGCTCCTGGTCCGACGATGATAGCCTTGACGGAGGTAAAGAAGATAGCATGGCTTGCCTCTTGTAGCGAGCACCGCCGGCCGCTGGTGGATTCAGGCTCGCCAGCCTAGGTCGAGACTTTGGACGGGTTTGGAGCTTCGCCCCGCCACCGGATATGGTTGGTCGTTCTCAGGCCTCAGTGGCTTCTCAACAATCGATTTGCTAGGAGGTTCTTACACCAACAAAGAATCAATGGGAGAGGCGTCGGCGGTAGGGTTGGAAATTACCTACCGATAGCTCGGGGCCACTTGAATTTGCTCGCGTCTTTATCCGCTCCCCGCTTCAGGCGGCGAGAAGCGACGATCCCCGAACTTCCGCCGGAATCTGGCTGTCGTATATAAATATGTATCTTTGTTAATTTCTTGAATATGTGTGTGGAGACGATGAATTTTTAGTATCTTCTAGGGTTAGGGTTTTAGCTTATTTCAGCGAGTGAAATTAGAGTCTTTTCAATTTGATGAATTAAGTACTCCATTACATTAGGGTTTTAGCCCCCCCTCCCTTCTTTTGTTCATTTTGCATTCTGTCACTAGGGTTTTAAGACTATCGCTTAATTCGGGTTCTGATCTTTATTGGAGTTGATAAAGAAAAATAGAGTCAAGAATTGGGATAGCATGGGTGAAGATTCACGATATGATTGTCAAGGGATTCCACAATTTGAGGGCAAATATGGTTGACTAACTTTACTTGGTTTCAATATGTACTGACAAACAAAATAAAGGGCATTTATGTCTTTTTAATCATTTCCATCCAAGATAACTAACAGAAAGGAGACAGAGTGACCAATTTGTTATTTGTGGTGAAGTACAATGATGAAATAGAAGAAAAAAAATTGTAGAGTGATCATATTGCATAAAAAGCTGAAAAGTAGAGTGACCAATTTGTGATTTAAGCCGAAAATTTATTCATGAGTAATTCGATCTATAAATCAAAATATAAGAAGGGCATCAATATCTAATTTTATATTATAATTTTAAATTGTACCTCATAAATCCAAAATTGAACATCCGATAAAGAGGAATATGGCTACCGATCCAAATCCAAATCTCATGGATGCAGAAAGGTATTGACAAAGAAAGGTCCTGAAAACAAAGTCCTTTGACGGAATATTGCGAGAGAGTGAGCGCACCCTTCTTTCTTTAATACCGTTCGTAAGGAAGAAGCAAGGGCGCCGTTGTGCTTGTGCGTTAGTCACGTAGCCCATATAGGCAGACACCACCGCAATTTCTCTCTATCAAATTTCTCGTTCTAGACTGCGCTAGGGTTTGGTCCGTCTAGGACTTATGAGTGTCCATGCCACCGGCCTTCAATGGTGATCCCTCCTCCGACGCCTCCCTCTGGTGTGCGTCGTCCTTACCTTCTGATGGGCAACATCAGCCGCATATGATGAAGATTGCCATTTTGAGCAGCAAGAACTCTCAATTCCCGCGTCGAACTGAAATAAGCTCCTTTCTAAGGTGCTACTAGCAATGGAAAGTAAAGGTATAATTGTCCATCAACCATCCTATTCCAGTATTGACTTTCTTTGGAAGATTTGTTCCTTATTAATCTAACCTTACGGGATGAACCTCAATTCACACCAGGAAACCGTCCAAGCCTCCACCTTCCTCTGTCCCCTTTTTCTCTCCGCCCAACAATCAATACCCTACCCTGCTGTCTCCCATCTCTCTCACGGACTGATCACTGTACGCTGCCACCATTCCGCATCCGCCGCCCATCGACCAACTGTTGGTAAACACTATCTCCCTCTCTCTCTTTGTCCATCTCGGTTGCGGCGGTTAAAAGATATTTAGAGAGTGAATTCTGTCCGATCATTACATTTTTTGATTTTTATAGACATTGCTAAGGGAGAATAATGTTATAGGTTTTATTCCTAAAAAGAGTAATACTTTGGGACCCAAAGAGTCCAAATGAAATCTACACCATGGTTAGTTAAGTTGGGAGAGAATATTGGAGTATTTTATAAAAGATGAATCGTAGGTCGGTTTCATTTAACATCCTGAGACATACTCTTTTCTATTTAGAGTAATACTTTGGGACCCAGACAGTCCACATGAAATATAAACCGATGTCATGTCGTGCGTTAATTGTGATTATGTCGATGGTACGATGTCATTTTGAGAATTTATTAATAAATAGAGTAGATATTATGGAAATGAGCTGTAATTAAGTATCAAAAAGCATTTTCTCTCACAAATACATACCAACTCAATACTTATTAATTGAAATAAACTTAAAAATGAAAATCTTCGTAAACAAAAATCACAAAATAAATTGAATAAGACAGAGTGATCCAACAAAATAATATTTTGAAATCAAAATCACAAAGATTTCAGGCCAATAAGGAAAATTAAACACAACTTTTAAGAAAATAAAGAAATTAAAATACAAATGATGCGTCCAAGATAATTTGAACACACTAGACAAGCCCAATCAAAACACCTGGCTTTCAACGTGTCTGTGAATCCTCTAAGCCCAACTCTGTAATAAGAAAGGACAAACGTGAACTAGGCAGGGGCACTCCCTGCAAAAGCCCTCCGGCGTGTAAATCGACACAATAAGCAATTGAGTAAATATTTTGACAGAGTTTTGGCTAGAGAATCGGATTGCGATACCTCTCCAAATTTTGCTAAGCTTTTATATGTGCCGGAGGCATAACTGCCCATAATCATGAATAACTGCCCATGATTAGCATTAACCACCCATGATTAGCATTAACCGCCCATGATTAGCATTAACCGCCCATGATTGGCATTAACTCCCTTACAAACGGTCATAACCTCTAGGCAGGATTCTTGCTCGGGTGTAACCACCCTCAACTGTTACCTTACTCTTTACTGCACGTGAACGCCCTCAATCATTAATAGCTTTTACTAACGAGACGGGCATTGATGCTCGTTTATGAATTTTGCTCGCTTAGCCGAGCCCCCTGTCTCATAAGTAACTAGCCCGCCCATGACAAGTTTTGCCCGGTTGCTCGAAACCTCGCCGCTTGCTCTTACTAGCGACACGTGGCTCATAACTGGGCCTATTGGGCCAGTACCAAGAGCCCCCAACTCCTTGACTCACCGAGTATTTATGCTCGTGACGAGGAGGATGCTAAAAAATTCAAAATACATTTCTCAAATAACAGTGGAGCCAAAAAGTACAAAATTCATAAACGAGCATTTGGCAACAGGAAGATTTCGTCATGCCCGACGACCAACCAAAAGCCGCCACTCTCATTAGGGAACTCGCCAACGTTCCAGATCTCAACAACACATCATTTGCTGTTTCACAAAAGAAAGTGGCTTCCGTGCCACCGCCGGACCGGGTTTGATGAAGCGATTACACCACGCCAGATCCGTAAGAAAGCGCGGACCAGGCAAGCTCGGTCTTGATTGGAGAGATGGGCATGTGCATGACAGAGGTAACGCATTCCGCCCATTACCTACTATTTTTCCTCTTTCCTCATTTTTAACTTGCAATTTCTCTAACAGATCGCCAACAAGTCCATCCTGATGTATGAGCGTCTAATTACCAATCTCAACAAGAACAACACCCTTACCACCGAGAAAGACACCTTGGCTGCCGAGAAGAATGCTCTGGAAGAGAAGATCAACTGCATTCGAGCCGACCTCAAAAATACCGAGGAATCCCTCACCAGCAAAGTGACCGAGCTTTCGAAGGTCGAAGCCGAGAAGACCGCCCTAGAATCCCAATTGAGCCTTTCCAAGAAGTCTGAAGAAGCTGCTCTCAACAACATAGCCGGGGTGCGCAAGGAACTCCGTGCTTGTCAAAGCGACCTTGAAGCTGCTAATGCCACCGTTACCAAGCTCGAGCAAATGCTATTGGAGGCCGGTTCTTTGTCCGGCGAGGAGCAGAGACTGCAAATTATCGAAGATTACAAAGGCTCGAGCGACTTTGCCACCAGTGTTGAAGGTGAAGCTTATCCTTTCTTCGTGCAGGGTATGAACCACATCCTGAGGCAGATTGCTTGCAGCGGGTTGGAAATTCGCCCCGAGCAACTTGCTGAATGAGGAGCTAATCCCTTATTTTGCTCGTCAGCTCGCGCCGGTCACTCCCTCGTGCCCTTTAATGAAGACGAATTGGAGTCATTGGCCGAGACCGACACTGAGAAGGGCTTGGCTCCCTGGAATCCGCCTCCTGTTACCAGTCCCTCTGTTACCGACCTTATGACAGAAATTTGGAGGTCTCAAGCTCCTTCAACCACTGCTGATAATGTCCAAGATCAAGCTGATGATGACGTTACTATCCTGGATACCACCGAAAGTACCGAGGAACCTGCCACTGCTTCAACTGAGGAAAACACTGCCCCCGCTGTTTGAACTCGTAACATTGGCCTGCGCGCCTTTCTGGCCTTCGTGCCTTGTTTCAAACAATTTTAATTCTTCTGTAATATTTTAACCTCCTTACTCGCTTTTTACTCGCTCTTAAAGCGATCACCACTTAGTTAAGTTTTTACTCGCTCTAAAGCGATCGTCATTTAACAAAGTCCCACTCGAATAACCTTCTCTTACGAGCATAAAGCCCTCTATGCTCGTAAAAAGAAACTAATTCGAGCACCGGGAAACCACCTCCCACTCGAATACCCTCTTCCTACGAGCATAAAGCCCTCTATGCTCGTAAAAAGAGACTACTTCGAGCACCGGGAAACCTCTTCTCAAATCTTCTCGAACATAAAGCCCTTTATGCTCAAACAAAAACTTGAAAAGATATTTAACTCAAACATCAAAAGATATTTAACTCAAACATCAACCTTTTAACCGGACTGGAAAAGCTCATGCTCGATAAAAGCTCATGCTCGATAAAAGGAAATAATCGTGAAAACAACAAAAGCCAACTCGAAGACCCACTTTCCAAACACAAAGTTGAAAAGACAAATCGAGTTTCACCATTGCTAATTATCATGAGAAAAAAGGATCAAAGAATTACATATTTACCAATAGTATTTCTTCAAATGATCCGCATGTCATGGATGCTTTAACTCATCACCATCCTCTGTTCGCAACATGTAGGTACCCTCTTTAACGATTCTCGAAACTTGAAAAGGACCTTCCCAGTTTGGTGACAACTTTCCCCACTCAGCTCGATGGCTTGTTGCCTCAATCTTACGAAGGACCCAATCCCCCACAGCAAATGATCGACCACGAACTCGCTTATCGTGGTGAGCCTTTGCTCGTTGCTTATAGTTGGCCATTCTCATTTTGGCTTCGAGCCGCTTTTCTTCTAATAAATCCAAATCTGCTGCTCGAGCCGTGTGATTAGACTCGACATTGTAGTTTAAAACCCTATGAGTGGGCAAGTACATCTCCACTGGAGCCATAGCATCAGACCCATAAGCCAGAGAAAAGGCAGTCTCTCCTGTTGGACCCCTTACTGTCGTTCTAACCGCCCACAAAGCTGAAGGCAGCTCGTCTACCCATCTTCCAGCTCTTTCTTCCAAATTCCTCTTCAGAACATGCAAGATTTGCTTATTCGCAGCTTCAGCCTGCCCATTTCCTTGTGGATATGCCACTGATGACTGCCAATGTTTTACCCTCATCTGCTCGCATGCCTTGGTAAATTTTTCCGAGAACTGGGTCCCATGATCAGACACAATTGCTCGCGGGACTCCAAACCGACACCATATGTGCTCGTGCACAAAGTCAATAACATTTACCTCACTTATGGTCGCCAGTGGCTTCGCTTCCACCCATTTCGTAAAATAGTCCACAGCGACTACTGCATATTTGAACTTCGACCGAGCAACGGGAAAAGGACCAATTAAGTCTATTCCCCACATATCAAACGGCCATGATGCGATAATGTGGGTCCGCTTGATGGCAACGCGAATATCCGCATAACGCTGACATTTGTCACATCGGCGAACATACATCTCGGCATCACGTCGCAATGTTATCCAATAAAATCCGGCTGCCAACACTTTCTCGGCTAGCGACCGTTGACCAGGGTGACCTCCACATTTGCCTTCATGCACTTCGCCCAAGATTCCTTCTATCATCTCTGGTCGTACACACCGCAATAGAGGTCGAGTATAAGATCTCCGATACAAAATGTTGTCCAAGATAATATAACGGCATGACCGTTTCTGGATAGTTCTAGCTTCCTTTTTGTCTTCAGGCAGTACCCCGTGCTCGATGTAAGCTCGCAGATCATCTATCCAACATTTGGCAGCCGGCGCTATGTCCATAACCACTTCCTTCTCGATGACAGGAACTTCCAAATGCTCGATCATGACTCCCGGATGTAAAGACTGGATTTCATCCTCAGCCATCTTCGACAAATAATCTGCTCGCATGTTATCCTCCCGAGCAATTCTTACTAATTCCCAATGATCAAAATCTTTCAAAATTTCTCGCACCATCGCACAATAGCGAACCAAGATCGGGTGATGTACTCCATAATCGCCCTTGACTTGGTTTACCACTAACTGAGAATCACAATATATCACCACTGCCCGCACTCCAATGTCTTGCGCGAGCTCGAGACCAAAGAATTAAAGCTTCAGATTCACCGGTTGTTTGAAGCTGGGAATTTGAAACGCAATGCCTTCTCAAATTCTACATCTTGCTCCGGTGGAACTAACACTAGACCAACACCACTCCCAAATCGACTAGCCGAACCATCAACATGAAGTTTCCAAAGAATATTCTCGCCTCGGCTTGACTTGCATTACTCGCCTGTTGTTTTACTCTCTATTTCTTCCTCGACAGATCCTTCAAGCTTGTCTCGCCACATTTAAATCGCTATAGCTTGCGCCTTGATTGCTCGCTGGTCGATAATCGATGTCAAACTCGGTTAACTCAATTGACCAAGTAAGTAACCGACTGTAGGTATCCTGCTTGTGCAAAATCTTTCGCAAAGGCAACTGTACACAACAATTGAATGAGCGTAAAAATAAGCTCGAAGTTTCCGAAGCAAGCGACAAGAACGATGTTTAATAAGCCAATTTCTCTCGCATTAAAATATCTTCCTCTACATCGCGAGGGCTTTTGATACATAATAAATGCATGCTTTTGTACATTGCCTTCCTCCCTAATCAAAACAATGGCTACCGCCGCTCTAGATGCCGATAAACATACAACTTTTTCCCCAAAGACTGGCTACTCAACAAGGGTGGACTTCCCAAATACTTCACCAATTCTTCGAAAGCTCGGCATTCAGAGTCCATTCAAACCTTCTTTATTACCCCCCACCTTGAACCTGAAAAAGGCAAGCACCGCTCGCCGACCTCGAGATGAACCTTCCTAAAGCAATCACCCCGCCATTAAGCCTCTCGACATCCTTAACACGAGGAAGCTTCATAGTGACTAATGCCTTTATTTTCTCAGATTAGCCTCAATTCCCTCTCAAGAACTATGAAACCGAGGAACTTGCCAGCCTTTTACCCCGAACACACATTTGCTCTGATTCAACTTCATGTTGTTCTTCCCGAGATTAGCAAAGTCTCACCTAGATCCTCTCAGATGCTCGCGCCTTTAGTCTTGACCACCATATCATCGATATAAGCCTCCACATTTCTACCGAGTCATGAGCTAAACACCATGTTGACCATCCTTTGATAAGTGGCCCCAAAGATTCTTCAAACCAAAGGACATCATCTTATAACAATACAGCCCCCCTGCTGCTCGGAAAGCTGTTAGAGCCTTATCTTGTTCAGCCATCCTCACTTGATGATACCCGGAGTAAGCATCTATGAAACTGAGTAGCTCGAACCCTGCAATAGCGTCGACCAACTTGTCAATTCTCGGCAGAGGATAACAATCCTTCGGACAAGCCTTATTCAAATCCGTGAAGTCAACACACATCCGCCACTTGCCGTTTGACTTTTTCACCATAACCACATTAGCCAACCAAGTTGGATAATGTATCTCCTCAATAATATCTGCTTTGAGTAACTTCTCAACTTCCTCCTTGATTGCTTGATCCTTTTCTACCGAGTAAACTGGTCGCCGCCTGGATTGGCCTAAGTCGGATCAACATTCAACCGATGCAAAGCCACGCCTCGCCACCCCCTGCGTGATGTCCTCCGTCGCCAAGCGAAAACATCCGCATCGCCTGCAGTTGCTTAATTGCTTTTCTTGCCTCGCCAAAGCTCGACCAATCTTGATCTTCTCGCCGGATAATTTGGATTGATGACTACCTCTTCAAGCTCGTCTTGAGCCGTAAACTCTGGCTCGTCTCGCATTTGGAGCGTGTCACACTCCACTTTTTCATCCTTCTCGGCTCGATCCTCCACTTTATCAAGCTGGTCGACCTCCATAGCCTCAACTGGCTCCTCAGATATGGCTGCTAGCACAGATTCATCCATAAGGTCAACGACCACATTCGGCTCCTTAAATCCCCCCGACGTCAGTGTCGGCAAAGGATTGCTAACACCTTCCTCGTCCACCTCTTCTCGCTCGGCTTGTGCCGGCAACTGCGCTGACGGCAAAGATGGAACAACCTCAATATCTGTTCGAGCAGCAACCACTGCTGTATCCTCTTCCTTTTGACCTTGCTCCCCCGACTTCAATGTCGGCACGGAGCTTGCTTCCATTTCCAAATCCTCCTGTACCATCGCTACCACTAATGGTCCTACGGTCACATGAGAAGTTTCCTTGGTGCTGATAGTAACCTTCTGCTCGCCATCTTCCAAGGTCAACTTCTGCTTCTTTCTCTGCGTATCTCTAACATATTCGAGCACTGCTCGCGGCTGGCTCCGCAATACTCCCACTCCTTGATCCGTATAAAATTTGGCTCTCTGATGTGGGATTGACGCTACCATCTGAAACTTGGCCATGCTCGGTACGCCCAGGATAATGTTGTAAGGAGATTTCAAGTCGATTACCATGAAGGTAATCTTTTCAGCCCGGGTTTTGAGTCCCTCACCGATAAATACCTCCAGCTCGACAAGGTTCTTTAACCGACCTTATGATTTGTAAAGCCCTCTAAAGCCCCAGCATATGGCTTCAAGCGATCATCACTCAACTCCAAACCCTGGAAACAAGAGTAATACATCACATCCCGACATGCTCCAAGATTCACCTCGCACAACCCACCATCAACTGGCCGAGACAATCAACGATTGCTCGCTCAGCAACATGACTCGCCAACTCGCCGCGAGTAAACCGATGGCCTCTTCTCCATCCCGCAGTTGTTGGTCGATCCACCACTTTTGACAAGGAGTAGATTTGCTTGCCAAGCTGTGTCGGGGTGAGCTCCTCCTCCATTATAACATTAATTACCCCCGACGGTGGGGCTTCGCTTAGAGCATTCCTCTATTGCTCGCATCCCGCTTGAAGCGATCTAGCCGCCTCACCGATCAACTTCGAATGGCCTTTTAGTGGCCAAGACTCCGTAGTATGCCCATAATCATCGTGATAGGCACACCTCTTTGATCGATCTCTCTCAGCAAGTAGTCGGATTCATACGAGGAGGATTAGGAAGCTCGCTCCTTATCTCATACATAATGTCCTCGCAAGAACGTATTGAGCGGGGTCAAGTCTCGATTCACGAAGAAACTCCTTCTACCGATCATACCGAGACTTGCTTTTATTGTAGCCTCCACTTCTGCCTCGGCCGCTTCCCTTAGCATTCCCAGCGCTTATTTTCCTTTTTTTTTCTTTCTTCGCTGCCTCCCTCACAAGACCACTTTTGTGCTCGCATGAGCATCTCGTCTGCCTTCGGCGATACTCAACTCCGATCGCAAACCACCTTCACCTTCTAGCAATCCAGCTTCAAACACAAAGTGACCTCTGCTCGGTCAATCCAGGACTTGCTCGAGAACCTTGGTAAACCTCTCAAGGTAACTCGCCGTTGACTCATGTGCACCTTGCTTGACTTTTGGACAGTCGCCTCTTGTCTTTGCTAACGAACCACCGTCCGAAGTCGCCAAGAATTTTGCTCGCAAGTCGGCCCAATTATTGATCGAGCTGCCGTGGCAATGCTCCCATCCAGCAAAGCTTTTCCTTGCAAGGCACCAACAAAGGCTCTGATCTTCAACGCCTCATCTGATGTTACTAAGCCAATTTGGGACTCAAAAGACATCAACCAATCCCTGGCCTTGGTCTTGCCCGCTTACTCTTTAATGTTGGGAAAAATCAACCCCTGTGCTGGCGGAGCATTCTCGATCCAGGGTGCCAATGGGCTAGCAGATGTACCCGAAAATTCCCATCGAGAGCCTTGCCTTGTTCCCAAGCCTCCATCCGACGCTTCAACTCCTCGAAATCTTGCATATTAATGGTTGCAGCAAACCACCCCCAAGCCGAGGTCACAGTAGGAGGGGCCCTGGGGTCCCATAGCCGCAACGGCTTGCGGAGCCCCACCGCGCCCACTGCCCTCGAGGTGCCCCAAATGAGCCAATAGTGTACCGACCGATGAGACCGTCTAGGAGAGGGAGTTCTACGCCTTCGAACATAAGAACCCCTTGGTGATCGCGAACGGCGACCATATGCACGAGATCGCCGCGATGAATGTGAACGGAATCGGCGAGCATGTGACCTTTGCGGTGAAGGCGAACGCCGACGCCGACGTGACTGAGCCGAGTCCTCGCCTACTCGCGGTCCCACCTTGAGTGCACACTAGGAACAACCCGATGATCGGCCTTGCTTCCTCCTTGTTTGTTTAGAGCTTTGTGCTCGCGGTTGAGAGTGAACAATCGTAGGTTCACCGGGTTACCTCTCAAGCGAGAAATACCCGCCTCGACTAGGAGCCGTCAAGGCTGGTAATGGATCAACCTCGATGGGCAATGGCGGCTTACCCATAGCGATCAGTTGTAGGTTAAGTTGATGCATCTGTCCCAGATAGATGGCTCTCTGACGTAAAGCCTCCTCACGAAACTCATGGGCTAACCCCACTGCAGCTTCAGCGCTTCTGGCCAATGAATCAACCCCACGCCTCTGATTTAGCTGGTGGCGTGCATCATGAGGTGGTGGAACATTATTCCCAACAGCCTGGTTGAGGCTGAGATTCTGGTGTACCTCTTCTCGGCGACTGCCGCTACCGCCATCAACCCCGTTCTCCGCCATGAATGAAACTTTCAAAATATATAACCGAATGTTGATGCCGAAAAAACGTTTCCCGGCAACGGAACCAACTGATGCGTCCAAGATAATTTGAACACATTAGACAAGCCCAATCCAAACACCTAGCTTTCAACGTGTCTGTGAATCTTCTAAGCCCAACTCTGTAATAAGAAAGGACAAACGTGAACTAGGCAGGGGCACTCCCTGCAAAAGCCCTCCGGCGTGTAAATCAGTACACAAATAAGCAATTGAGTAAATATTTTGACAGAGTTTTGGCTAGAGAATCAGATTGCGCATACCTCTCTCCAAATTTTGCCAAGCTTTTATATGTGCCGGAGGCATAACTGCCCATAATCATGAATAACTGCCCATGATTAGCATTAACCACCCATGATTAGCATTAACCGCCCATGATTAGCATTAACCGCCCATGATTGGCATTAACCGCCCATGATTGGCATTAACTCCCTTACAAACGGTCATAACCTCTAGTCAGGATTCTTGCTCGGGTGTAACCACCCTCAACTGTTACCTTACTCTTTACCGGACGTGAACGTCCTCAACTGTTAATAGCTTTTACTAACGAAGACGGGCATTGATGCTCGTTTATGAATTTTGCTCGTTTAGCCGAGCCCCTGTCTCATAAGTAACTAGCCCGCCCATGACAAGTTTTGCCCAGTTGCTCGCACAAAACCTCTGCTCGCTTGCTCGGAGTATGCACTAGCCTGACACGTGGCTCATAACTTGGGCCTATTGGGCCAGGCAGCTCAACAAATATTCAAAATTACAAAAGTTGATTACAAAACTTAGAAATATATATTTTTTCGGACAAAAATTAAACTGATTCAGTTAATTACGATAACAATAAAAAATTAAAATATAAATATTTAAAATTGCAAAAATTAATTACAAACCTTACGAACAATTTTTTTTTATAAAAAAATAAATCTAAGCCAGACATAAATTAAATTAAGATTCAGTTGATTACGATAACAATCAATTAAGTAACTACAACTAAATATTTATAAAATCGTAAATGTCATTTTATTATTAATCAACTACTAAAAATATTATTTTTTTTTAAAAAATGACTTTCAAACGGGGTCTCTTTGGCCGGAACAGAGAGATTAATTAATAATTTGTATACGAAATTGCGGGCCGGAAAAAAATGGACCGGACAAAAATTAAATTGGTTAAGTTAATTACGTTAAAAGTTAAAAAGAAAAAAAAAGAAAAAATTCAAATTACAAACCTTACGATTTTTTTATTTTTTTATTTGTATACGAAATTACGGGTCGGAAAAAAATTAAATTAATTAAGTTAATTACGATAAAAGGATTGTGAAGATAAAATAGAGATGAAAAAAAAACGTGATAAAAATAATTGAGATTGTGAGATTAAATCCTGACTATTAATTGTGTTTGGTAAAAACCAATCATAATCGATGATTAGGAGCTCTTTTATATTATAGATTTTATTTTTAATCATAAAATATCATGTGATTTTATTGATTGTATACTCATACTTTCCATTAATTAATCAATGATAAATGAGCATCAACCCGAAATTGCGCCTGCCTAGCCGATTTCTAGAACCATGGTTACGACCTAGCGGTTCCCGGTTCTCTCAACCGTACAACAACTTCTCACCCAAATAACCGCTATTTCCTCTGCTAACTCACGCATACACCGCTTTCAGAGTTTCAGCATCTTCCCCCTTCCCATATTTGTATAAGAAGGACACTAGTCCCCCATTGAAGCTTCTACATGAATGTCGGTACCGCACAGGATCCTCTACAATCTCACCCATTCACTCTATCCTACTCCTCCTTCCTCCTCTCCTTCTTCACGTTCCAGAACATTCTCCTTGTTCCGCTTTCTCTCCCCTTCAATCAATTCCACTCGTTTTCGCAGTTTCAAATCATCAATCCCTCGCCCAGTCATGTTGTACAACCAGGTACAATCAGTTAAGCTGGAAATCTTTTACTACTGTACTGCTGTATGATTTTGACGTCTGATTCTCTTAAAATTTGATTCTTTTTATTTATTTATTTATTATCGTTTCGGATTGCTGTTGAAGCAATTTCATTAAGAAATTTGACATCTGATTCTCTTAAATCTTTTACTGCTGTATTGTATTTCTTATTTACGGTAATCCCTCCACCCAAAATGAGTGTCCATATGTGTTCATGATCATTTTTATAAATGAACACTCATTTTCGTACTTATTGAGTAATTCATGTGATGGTTAGATTAATTTGTTTCTTAATTTGATTGGCCCGACTCCTCCATTATCAAAATCCTCCATATTCTGAGATGCATGTCACTTTCGATAGTTCTTAAAGGATAGTCACGCCATAAATGAGTACTGATCACGTTCTTACTATTTGGTTTCTTGGGTCTTGTTTCTTGGCCAGCACTCGTTTTTTGTCTTCTTTTTTCGCTTCATTGAGTGCATATACATACTCTTGTTATAAATATGTATGTATATTTCTATTTTTATGATGTGCAGAAAAGTGGTGCTAATAAAGAACAAATGTGGAAGGAGAAGTCACATGCCAACAGGCCATCTGCCCCATCTCATGCCAAGGAGGAGGGTGTATCTCCAGCAGCCACTGAAGATGTCACTAATAGAATGAGTGCTGTTGACATTTCGGGAAACAATGGACAATCTCACGTTTCAGTGCCAGCATTACAGTTTGGGAGCGTCGGAGTGACAAATCACAATCACATGCAAACTCAAAAGTCCATCTGGCAACCCAAGTCATACAGTACTGTGAGTGGAGGCCCTGCAGTAGAAGTTGAAAAGGCACGTCCTGACGATGAAGCTCAAACTGCATCAGCTCAAAAAAACAGCATTGTTTTGAGCAAGTTGTTTGGGGGAGATCTGTTGAAAAATTTTACTGTAGACAACTCCACATACTCACTTGCGCAAATAAGAGCGACCTTTTATCCCAAATTTGAAAATGAAAAATCCGATCAAGAGGTATTTTTTTCCCAATACTTCTTAGCTACATGAGGTTCATATGCTTGTCATTATCGGAAGATTCTGTTATCTATTAGTTAACTCTGAAATTCTCTCACAAATTTAGTCTTGGCAATTGGTTACATTTTTGAAATAGGAATTTTTAGTAGGCGCATAAGAACAGATATGCCCATGAGATGGAAAGGAAGAAAGAAAATGCTGAGAGAAAAGTATGTCTAGAATAAACTCAAACTTCCAAGCTAACTTAATATGTTTCCTTCTGATGATGTATCGGCATTGAACAGCCCCCTCTCTCTCGATCTTCTCTTCTTGAGAGAGAATAAGCTTAAGACAGAAATTTGGATTAGGCTTAGGAGAGGATCCTCAATTAAATCAGTCCAAGAATTAATACGGGTATCTGGTTTTAACCGTATCCAATTCAATAAATCCATTTCTAAATCCTCTATGAATTATCAATCGGGAAATTCTAAACATGAGTAAAATAAGCAATGGTGTGTCAACAAATGTTACGAATGCAACATGTAGGATTAGTAAGGCCCATTTTCTTTTTGTTGACCTTCATAGGTAAAAAGCATAAACAGATAGATCACTATATATATGAAATAGTCAAGAGAAACTATATCATACATTTGGGGGTCTATTCTTCTTTTTTTACTTCAAAAGAGAAAAATTACTGAGTTAGAGATAAATTGCTAACTGGCACTATATGTCACAGCCTACGTGGTGTATAGGTGTCAGATCAGTAGTCAAGACTGAATGCTGGCATAATATTCTATTCACGATAATGTGAGTTCCTATGAGCTATGCCCATTGTGCACTATTGAGATCTCACTTGTGGATGCCTCCACCTCTCTATACATAAACATGAAATTAATTTGAGCGAGTCATTTTACAGACTTCATAATTCATCCCTCGGTAAAGATAGGCTTAGCATGACTATACTTATGTTTGTAGTCTGTTGATCACATTATTATGGTGCATCTAAATCTGCCTATTTTGGTCACATCAGGCATGATTGATTAGCCCATGTAGGTTTTCTTTTGGCCATGTTATTTGATTATTGTCATGCCCTTGTGACATCGTGCTTTATTTTTGCCTACTGTACGACAAAATACTTTCACGGTGATTTGTCTGCTATTTGCTTTGTTAGTAGACTGGACATCATCTCTTGCTCAATTTTGGTTTCAAAAGTGCAGGTTTGGTGTGCATTCTTATTGGGTTTATATTTTTGTTTGTTTTCAGGTTAGGACAAGGATGATTGAGATGGTTTCTAAAGGCCTTGCTACATTGGAGGTATGAAGAACAAATATATGATTAGTGCTACCTCCAAGTACTTGAATGCTTGAGTCATTTTTTTTAACATCTGTAGTCTGATTATTTACATACTTCTTGATTGGATGCTTCCATGGAATTGTCTAGGTCTCCCTTAAACATTCTGGATCTTTGTTTATGTACGCTGGTCATGAAGGTGGAGCATATGCAAAGAACAGCTATGGGAATATGTATGTTAATGTTTTCATTACCTTCTGTTCTTTCTCTTTTTTATTTATGTTTCTTCTATTCCTTTTCTGTTTATTTGTATGTTTGATCCCACATTTATACTAATTACTAGCTTAGCTTGTAATGCTCTACCTGGCATGTGGTCCAATCTTTATGATATTTGCCGTTAAAATGAGTCATGAATGTATTTTGAATCAGTTCTCTTTCTTATAATTAGTGTCAACTAGATATGTTATGCAAGTGACGAGGGAGAAAGCAACAGTAGGTTGTGGCTTTTCGATACGATTATTTTAACTCCCCATTTCTCCCACTTTTCCATTTCCCCATTTCCCTCACTTAATTTATGGTTGTATTTTAGTTAACAAGAGTAAGACTATTATAAATAGTCTCGCTCGTGAATAATAAAGGAGAATATAGAAAATTTCTCAAAGCTTTACGTCTCTAGTTCTACTCTTAATACCTTCTTGAATTCTCATTCCCTCCATTCTTAATTCTACTCATATCACTTTCTTTCTGATTACCCTTCTTCTGCCATAAATTACATTTAACTTCCTGAATGACGCAGCATGGCTGTGAAGGCCAAATCTTAGCATCGTACACTAATGGCTGGTGGAGTACCGTAGTATTGGTATCTTTCGTAGCATTCAGTCCAGTTTTGCTACCTCTGGACATTCTGTAACATTTAACATTGTTCATATGCTTAATATATCTTATTAGCAAATTGAATTTGATGGTGTTACATTTATTCCAAAAACAAAGAAATGGTAAAAAAGCTATGGTAATGCATCAGAACTATCAATTATAAATTAATTGGTGGTTTTTTCACTGCAGAGGAACTGTCCTTACCGTTATTAATACAAATATATGATAATAATTCATAGGACATCACTCATTTGTTTCATCCTTCATGTTGGTGCTGTGAATAAGATGGCTTTGAGGTTGTGTACCCATGATTACTTGCAAGGCATATGAAAGTTACATTGTGAACAGTCTCTCTCTATTCTACCTCTCCCCCTTTTCATGGGTGTTTTCACACTAGAGTAAGTGTGCTTTTTGTCATTTAGATAGATTGAAAATGATACTTGCTCATTTATATGTCATTTTGCACTTGTTAGACAATAAGGGTAGTTTGGTAATTGTGTTAGTAGGGTATATGCTATATATATATGTTTTGTGTTTTAATAAGAGATACGACGCAGGACTTGAAGGGCTGCTTAATACGATCTTCCGCTCTTCCTCTCCTCCTTTTATCAGAGCCTTGATACACAAAATCAAATCCCCTCTGGTATTCAGTGTTGGTTCCATGCACGGCCAATATTGAAAATTGATTAGTGCATGACTGTATTGATCACTAGAGGTGTCTAGGTTTGTTCTGTGGAGATTCCGAGACCAGGGATAGGTTCGGAATAGTTGGGCGACCTTGTCTGTGTAGGAGGCCAGCTGGAATAGTTGTTTTTCTGACGTCACGGGCCGGTGAGTGGTGGCGTGTGGAATCAAAATTGGAACCCTAGCTTTCGGTAATCAGTGCGCAGGTGTCGGATTTGAGTGTTACTGTGTTTGGAAGTTTTGGTTGATGATTTGGGTGACTGCTTAGTGTGATTTTGGCTGTTGACTGGAACCATAGCTTTCGAATTGACAATTTTTGTTATTGTTTAGACTTACTTGACAGTCTAAATTCTCTTTCTATCTATTTCGATGGCTGAAGACTCGTCGTCTACGGGTCTACGGGGCCAATCATGATAATTGTTTCTAATCAAAATAGATTGATTGACATTATATTGGAGGCGGATGGGTCTAATTTTGCAGAATGACGATATTTAGTACAGGTGAACATGGGTGGTTTACGGAAAAGACATCTTGTTAAAGATTGTACTACTGATACAAAGGTGGCTAAGGTGTGGTTGGATGATGATAAGGTGTTGTTACCGAAGATTGTGAATTGTATTAGTAGGAAAATTATACTATCTATGCAACACTACAAAACAATTAAGGAGATGTGGACACTCTTGCATAAGTGGTTTTCTAGATTGAGTAACTTGAATAGGTTGTACAATCTGTGTCACAGGAAGTTCATCATCCTAGTTAGAAAGGGCGGAGTATTATGGACTATTATTATGACTTCATGCATATGAGCGAGGATTTCACTGCGTCCATGCCTAATGATGTTGAGGAGATGAAAGGTCAACGTGAGAAGCTATTGATGTTTAGCTGGCTATCACGCTTGGAGAAAGAGTATGATGTGGTTCGATCTCACTTATTGTCAAATAAAGATTTGGGTACCTTGTCGATGCCTTTGATAGGCTTTTGACCGCGACGAGGAATGGTGAGTGGTCACATGTGGAGGTATCTGATAAATCAGCATTAGTTTCACAGTGGAATGGTTATCGTGGAGGTAGAGATGGAGGCCGTGGTGGTTTTTGAGGTGGAACTCTTGGTGGTAGAGTGTCCAGAGGTCGTGGAGGACCGAGAGTGTGTTACAATTATGGCGAACAGGGTCATTTCAAAAGCCAGTGTCCTAAGCCTCTCACTCGACTTAGCAGTAGTTGGAGTATAGTTGTCTAGGTTCGCTCATGCACGAAATCGAGTCACCAGGAGACCCATAATGTTGTTATGAATGATGAGGAGTTTGCCAAGTTTACACAGTACCAGTTGTCTCAGCAGCCTTCTTCCTCCTCTTCCAAAGCAACTCTAGCCAAGTCAGGTAAACCCATAATATGTCTTTTATCTTCGGCTAGGCACATGGTAATTGACTCGGGGGCTACTGATTATATGACTAGGAATTCGAGTTTGTTATCCACTTATAGGTCGTCGAATAAGTTTACTACTGTCACTCTTGCCTATAGTTGTTAAAGGTGAGCGCATGAGGCGAGAGGCAATGCAATGTGCAAGAGGCGATGAAAAGGCGATGCCTTTTGGCGCCTTTGGCGAGAAAGGCGTGAAAAGGCGCTTAATTTTTTATATATATTTTTAGTTTCTGTAGGACCAAACGACCTAGTTTAGTTTGGGTATAAATATAAGAATAAAGCCCTAAATTTCCCAAATAAGACAACGCAAACAAACAAGCATTAAACTATCGATTTAGGTATGCGACTTCGGCCGACAACTGCGGACGTCGAGGCTTGACTTCGACATCGCAACATTAAGTGCTGGCCTCGAAGTCACTGCAGTATGTAAGGCTTCCTTCTTCGCCAAGTAAGCTCTCATTACGTGAAACCCTCTCCAAGTCGCTAGTAACCCTTCAATTTTTCTTTCATGCTTTCCCTCATCAGTTCAGAAAGAGGAGCATATGTTCAAGTTAGCGCATTTCTTTCTCTTTCCCCTTCTTCGATCAGGAAAAGTAACTTTTTTAAATTAAGTACTATGTAGTTCGAAGTCGACTTCTATTTTAAAATAGACAGTATTCAATTTTTGACTAAAATTTTTTTTAAAAAGTTCAGACTTCAATTTTTTAAAATTAAATACTCTGTAGTTCTTTTTTTTTTTTTTTTAACTTAAAAAAATATTTTTGAAACAAATTTACTCTGTCTATTTACTTTCATTACTCTGTTTTATTTTTTAAAACTACATATTTATGAGTTATTCTTAGTTCTTCCTACCCCGTACATTACTTGAGCTACTTGTTTAGTAGTTTGTTTATGTTGTTGATAATATGTTATAACTTAGTTTCATGTATTATGCTCACTTCTAACATGTTTTGTTGAGATTTGTTTAGTTATATATATTTTATGTATTTTTCCTTAGTATTGTTTTCGTGAGCGCCTTTTGGGCGCCTCGCATCTCGCCTCAAATATGGACCTCTCGCCTTCTTGGCGCCTCCCGACTTTAACAACTATGCTCTTGTCGATGGATCTTCTTCCAAAGTCTTGGGTAGTAGTAGTACTACTGCAGCTTCTTTATCATTGACATCTGTGTTATACTTGTCCAAGTTTCCTTATAATCTGATATCCGTTAGTCAACTCATAAAGACCTTAAATTGTTGTGTTTCTTTCTTTCCTGATTATTGTCTTTTTGAGGATCTGAGGACTTGAGAGATTATTGGTAAAGGAAGTGAATCTGATGGATTGTACCTGTTCGATGAAGTTGTTGCTCCTCATTCTTCTACTGTTGCATCAGTTGCATGTGAAAGTACCTTGTCCTTTCCGACTACATCGTTCTGGTTCATCAATCCGTCGTTACCTATCAGAAGAAATTGTGTCTGAAGTTGGGTGCGTTTCTAGTTTACCATGTGAGTCTTGTGAGTATGCTAAACACCATCGTGTGTCGTATCCTCCTAGAGTTAATAAGCGGGTTGCGTCCTATTGAGTTAGTTCATCGATATTTGGGTCCACTGACTTTACCTTCCAAACCAGGTTTAGATATTTTGTTAATTTTGTCGATGATTATTCCAGAAGTGCTTGGCTCTATTTAATGAAATCTAGAGATGAATTGTTTCAGTTATTTTGCTCTTTTTGGGCTGAGATTAAAACTCACTTCAATTGTGTGGTTCGGAATCTTCGTGAGTGATAATGCTAAGGAATACTTTTACGGTATTTTCTCCTCTTATATGTCTCGGAATGGAATCATTCATCAATCTTCATGTATTGTCACCCTTGCAGAATGGTAAAATTGCCATCAGATGGAAGTTGCTAGGGCATTGATGTTTGAGTTGCATGTTCTAAGCCTTTTTGGGCGATGTTGTTCACAACTTCTTGCTTTTCTTATAAATCATCTTCCATCTTACGTTCTTAAAGGAGAAATTCCATATTACGTTCTTCGTTCATCATCAGTTGTTTCAGTTTCTCCTAAAGTGTTTGGTTGTACTTGTTTTATCCGATAAGTTAGGCCGAAGAGCACTCAAGTGTATCTTTCTTGGATACTCTCGAACTTAGAAAGAGTATCGTTGTTATTCTCTGGATTTGGGTCGTTAGGTGATGTCACTTTCTTTGAGTCTAACCGTATTTTGGTTGGTCATCATCTTCTAAGTTTGAGTTTGTCTCTCCCGATGATTTCCTCGCTTATACATTGGTTCGCTCCATACTCACGAGGTTGGTGTTGATAGTGAGGGCTGAGTCTTACCCTCATAACTCAGTGTATGCTCGGTGCACACCTATTTCAATCAAGAACCAAGCGTCCGCAGATTCTCCAACGGGTCACTCGATCTTGGTTCCCCGCGTCATGGACCCATGCGGATCTCCTATAGTGCTCAGAAAGGTACATACATGTGTTAAATCTATCACCTTGTTGTGTTTCTTATGCTCACCTGTAAAGAGATTCCTCTCGTTCCTTTGTTACTTCTCTTGATTATGTTGTCACCCCTCCACTAAAAATACG
>CM028382.1:78985598-79289053 GCA_013146195.2 Codonopsis lanceolata | reverse complement strand
GTTGATTGACCCTCCCTTGAAAAATCTCTTTCCGACTTTTCTAATCTTTGCCTAATTGGCGGGAATCACGAGATAAGAAATAGGTTGGTAAATTAGAAGTGTTCTTGATCGAAACTAATCTCCCCCACTTGGAAAGAAGTTGGCCGCTTCCACCACCAATCTCTTCTCGAACATTTCTGCCACTTGGTTCCATAGCTACGCTCTTTTGGTAGCGATAGGAGAACGAAGATAGGAAGTAGGAAGAAACGGCGAGACTTCTGACGAATGTTGAATCTGACATTCTCCCACCCCTCAGCGAGGGAATAATTTCACTCTTAGAAATGTTGATGCGGGCGGAAAACGGCTTGAATAATAGAACTAAACGGAGATTTCCCAGGCACTTATCGCCCAAAAACTAATGTATCATCTGAAGAAGATGGGAAATCGGCACCTCCTCTCCTCTCACTTAAAGCCAGCTTAAAGTCATGCCTCTACAACATCTACTAAGAGGCCTCGTTACCGATAAAGCAAGAATGGTGACAAAGGATCTCCATGGCCTTGAGCCTCTCGAACTAGGGAAAAACCCGAGAAGGTTCTCCATTCCTGGCGAAGCGAGAACCGTAGAAATACAAAATGGACCCGTTAATCCACTTGAGGCGAAAACCCGTTCTCGACATGTATATCAAGAAATCGTTCACATTATCATAAGCTTTCTCATATCCAACTTAGCGAAGACCACGGGACCCGACTCCGACCTATCATCCAGCGGCTTCATTGGTATAAAGGAGGCGTCCGTAATCCGTCTATCCTTCCGCAAGTGTTGAAACGCAGAAATGATGCTTACCCTTAACCCTCTTGATCACAGGCTAGCACTTTGGATATCGACTTGTAAATGCCACCCGCTGAAACTTATCGGTCGAAAATCTCTCAAATCATTGGCACCACTCTTTTTTTGAGGAATCTAGGCATGAGCGGCATTAAGGCTTTCTCAAATCTCAAACTAGAGTGGAAATCTTGAAAACCTCATAATGTCCCTTTGATCACCTCCCGTGAAAAGCCATAGAAACCCGTCGGGCAGGGGCTTTATCCCCCTCCATCTTCACGGCTTAGCGTTATCGCTTCGATCGAAGGGAACTGGCTCACGAGGCGCGCCTGCATCGGCCGGCGATCTTTGTCAGCCGCGCCATCAAATTTGGTCTCGACCCCGCTCTCTCTTGGCGGCGCTTTGAAAAATTCGAGATACCGCTTAATATACTGCCTCGTCCTCAGCGCACACCCATCAATGCGGACGAATCGATATTTTTTTCGCGACTCCGCATTTTTTGCCATCCGTGGAAGAATTTAGTGTTGTTATCTCCTCCTTGACCAGCGAACCCAGCGACTTTTTGGCGCCAAGATTTCTTCGAATAAGAAGGCCTGATTCTTGATTTACTTTGCGCCTACGGAGTTCTTCTTCCTCGGACAAAGTACCCGGCCCTTTCTCATCAGGATCACCAAATCTCAATTGATTTTGATTTTAATCTCCACCTTCTTAGAAGATTTCTCTATTCCAAACTTTTAACTCCTCCTTGAGAAGCTTCAATTTTAAGCTAATCAAAACTTGGATCTCTGTCACAGAAAAGAATCCCACCTATCCTTAACTTGATCAAAGCCAGTCTCCTTTAACCACGTATTCTCAGATCGAAAAGGAGTTCTCCTTTAGAACCACCAGCTCAGTAGCGGCACATGATCGGAAGATAATCTCAGGCCGGGGCTGTCTGAGGACTTCTAGAAGCAACCCTCCGATCTCATTAAGAATCTATCAATCCGAAAATTGATGGCGCTCACGTTTCTAAACCCGCGTAAAATCCCCCCCACAAGCAAGATCCACTAACTCCATCTGCATTGACAAAATCATTGAACTTCATCATTTCTGCGGAATAGATGCGTCTTGTAACGTTCATGAGGAAATCTAACCACGTTGAAGTCACCCCAGCACACGAGAGCACGTTCCATCTTGCCTTAGAAATTACGAGTTACGCCGTAATCTCTCACTAAAGCATTATTACAAAGGACCGTAAACCCCTGAAAACGACCACTCTTTACTATCATCAGATTTTCGGAGACAAGAAAAATTCTCGACCTTTGAATCAACCATCGACAGAGCGTTTTTGTCCCAGCATCACGAAGAACCCCTCAGGTGACTCACATAGAATCTAAATGCACCTGATCACTTTCTAGCACACGAATCTATCGATAATCCTCATCCAACCTTCTCGAGTTTAGTTTCTATGAAGCTTGGACCATAGTGATTCCATCTCCTAATTAAACCTTCGGCATTCTTTTTTTAACATCATTTAGGCCCAGCATTCCAGACACAATTTTTATATGCATATTAAGCGTTGTTCTCCTCCTTCTATCTCCCCTCACGACAAGCGAACATATACTGCGTTGAGATTCTGCACAATTGTTTGAGTTCCTTTTCCTTTCTCCCTAGTATTGTTCTTCCTTGTTACACTATATCGCACGATGTTCTCCATTTTTTTTCGATGTCTGAAGCCGGTGCGATATCGATCTTCATGCTTTGAACCCGGCCGCTGATGCTTTTCCGACACTAAAGCCTTTCTTTTAACCCATGCTTGAGATGTCTCCTCCACCTCTTTATACGTGAGATACTCCATTTCGCTTTATATCTTCAAGCCGATATTTATCGAGAATGCGGGAGATAGGTTGACTTCCCGGCTGTCCCTCAGGCGCCTCGAAGAAATGTGCTCGAACCCGGAGTTCCGATCATTGAAAGGATTCGCATCGCGACCTACGGCTCGGCAGGAAAATATCTCTCTCTCCCCGAAACGCGTGCTTCGGCAGCGGCCCGTTCCTCGAGTAATAGTTCGATCCTCGTACCTTCCATCGATATCGCGTATGTGCGTGACTGGCGAACACCCGCTCAATTCCCAGATTACATACCGACCTCGGCGGTCCAGAAGTATACACTCAGTTAAAACCATCGTCGTAACTCACGTAACATTCATTGCGTGAAAGTCCCTCTTGACGAGACCCTTTGACTTTTTCTTGAAGATGTGCCTTTCGACTCCTTGAAAAAAGATCAGAGTTCGGATTGTGCGCCTGATCTCGATCCTTTTCGTCTCTCTTTCATCGTCTCGGTCGCCTCGTCGACCCGTCCTTATTAAGAGTCGACTCGGCCAAAAACCAGATACCCGTATGTTTACCTTTATCGATTTGGGCTTACGCGTATTGATAGAGGAAGAAGCGAGCGGAAGCCCCCGAAATTGGTCATTTCTCTTGAGTACATCGGCCGCTATTAGAAAACCCTTTAACGAAGCCATCTTGGGCTGCTTTGTTTATCGAGTGTAACATAAACCCATTTGGGCCTTGGGCCGAGGAAAGGCGGCCCCTTGAAAGCCACTACCTCCAATCGAAATATCCGGCAGCAGCTAGGCCGCTTGGCTTGAAAACCTATCTCTCGCTATCATTATCAATATCCACATGGCCGTTTTGAATTTTGAATTAGACTTTGGTGCGCCTGTAAGTTACGTCTACCCCCGCCACCTCGTCCTTTTTCGGCACCGGCTTTTACGGCGTGCGCTCCTCCTCCATGCGTTGCACGACTTAGGTATTCTCGGCACTTCCAGCGCGACTCCCACTTCCGGCGACTCAGGCCGTCAAGCACATCATCTCGCCCGACATAGGATCTCGAAGAATTCTCTCCTCTTCTGATGATCGGCCAGGGATCTTTGCTCATCATGAATTAAGATTACGGCCTCGGTTCTCCACTTGTTATTCTTTGACTCGGAATCCCATCTATGAATCCTCAGCAGCATATCTCCATAGCTCTAAAGACCTTCCTTCCCAGATGGCTTAGGTAAACCCGCCACCGAATCCGCACCGGTGTGGTCTTGATCCTCTCGATAACTACCGATAATCGGACTCCATCTCTCGAAGAGATATTGCGAATCAAAATACCAGGAGCATGAAGCAGAATTCTTCCGCTTAATCCTTCCTTAGGCGGAAAAAATAAATAAGAAAAGCTTTTACGCCATGACTTTAACTTAGCGCCGCCCGGCCGAGTCTTCCACCTTTGATTCACCCACCTCTCTAACACGTCTAAGTTTGGAGAGGGGTGCATCTGAGCGAGGATTTCACTGTGTCCATGCCTAATGATGTTGAGGAGATGAAAGGTCAACGTGAGAAGCTATTGATGTTTAGCTGGCTATCACGCTTGGAGAAAGAGTATAATGTGGTTCGATCTCACTTATTGTCAAATAAAGATTTGGGTACCTTGTCGATGCCTTTGATAGGCTTTTGACCGCGACGAGGAATGGTGAGTGGTCACATGTGGAGGTATCTGATAAATCAGCATTAGTTTCACAGCGGAATGGTTATCGTGGAGGTAGAGATGGAGTGTCCAGAGGTCGTGGAGGACCGAGAGTGTGTTACAATTGTGGCGAACAGGGTCATTTCAAAAGCCAGTGTCCTAAGCCTCTCACTCAGACTCAGCAGTAGTTGGAGTATAGTTGTCTAGGTTCGCTCATACAGTTTCACAGAAATCGGAGTCAACCGGAGACCCATAATGTTGTTATGAATGATGAGGAGTTTGCCAAGTTTACACAGTACCAGTTGTCTCAGCAGCCTTCTTCCTCCTCTTCCAAAGCAACTCTAGCCAAGTCAGGTAAACCCATAATATGTCTTTTATCTTCGGCTAGGCACATGGTAATTGACTCGGGGGCTACTGATTATATGACTAGGGATTCGAGTTTGTTATCCACTTATAGGTCGTCGAATAAGTTTACTACTGTCACTCTTGCCTATAGTTGTTAAAGGTGAGCGCATGAGGCGAGAGGCGATGTAATGTGCAAGAGGCGATGGAAAGGCGATGCCTTTTGGCGCCTTTTTGAAAGGCGAGAGGCGGTGAAAAGGCGTGAAAGGCGCTCACTTAATTTTTTTATATATATTTTCAGTTTTTGTAGGACCAAACGACCTAGTTTAGTTTGGGTATAAATATAAGAATAAAGCCCTAAATTTCCCAAATAAGACAACGCAAACAAACAAGCATTAAACTATCGATTTCGTGTGCGACTTCGGCTTCGACACTGCGACGTCAAGGCTTCAACTTCGACACTGCAACATTAAGGCTGGCCTTCGAAGTCGACTGCAAGTATGTAAGGCTTCCTTCTTCGCAAGTAAGCTCTCATTCTGTGAAACCCTCTCACTTCGAAGTCGACTGCTAGTAACCCTTCAATTTTTCTTTCATGCTTTCCCTCATCAGTTCAGAAAGAGGAGCATATGTTCAAGTTAGCGCATTTCTTTCTCTTTCCCCTTCTTCGATCAGGAAAAGTAACTTTTTTAAATTAAGTACTATGTAGTTCGAAGTCGACTTCTATTTTAAAATAGACAGTATTCAGTTTTTGACTTCTATTTTTTTTTAAAAGTTCAGACTTCAATTTTTTTAAATTAAATACTCTGTAGTTCTTTTTTTTTTTTTTTTAACTTAAAAAAATATTTTTGAAACAAATTTACTCTGTCTATTTACTTTCATTACTCTGTTTTATTTTTTAAAACAACATATTTATGAGTTATTCTTAGTTCTTCCTATCCCGTACATTACTTGAGCTACTTGTTTAGTAGTTTGTTTATGTTGTTGATAATATGTTATAACTTAGTTTCATGTATTATGCTCACTTCTAACATGTTTTGTTGAGATTTGTTTAGTTATATATATTTTATGTATTTTTCCTTAGTATTGTTTCCGTGAGCTCCTTTTGGGCGCCTCGCATCTCGCCTCAAATATGGACCTCTCGCCTTCTTGGCGCCTCCCGACTTTAACAACTATGCTCTTATCGATGGATCTTCTTCCAAAGTCTTGGGTAGTAGTAGTACTACTGCAGCTTCTTTATCATTGACATCTATGTTATACTTGTCCAAGTTTCCTTATAATCTGATATCCGTTAGTCAACTCATAAAGACCTTAAATTGTTGTGTTACTTTCTTTCCTGATTATTGTCTTTTTGAGGATCTGAGGACTTGAGAGATTATTGGTAAAGGAAGTGAATCTGATGGATTGTACCTGTTCGATGAAGTTGTTGCTCCTCATTCTTCTACTGTTGCATCAGTTGCATGTGAAAGTACCTTGTCCCCTTTCCAACTACATTGTCGTTACGGTCATCCGTCGTTACCTATCCGAAGAAATTGTGTCCTGAAGTTGGGTCTGTTTCTAGTTTACCATGTGAGTCTTGTGAGTATGCTAAACACCATCGTGTGTCGTATCCTCCTAGAGTTAATAAACGGGTTGCGTCCCTATTTGAGTTAGTTCATACTGATGTTTGGGGTCCCTGTACTTTACCTTCCAAACCAGGTTTAGATATTTTGTTAATTTTGTCGATGATTATTCCAGAAGTGCTTGGCTCTATTTAATGAAATCTAGAGATGAATTGTTTCAGTTATTTTGCTCTTTTTGGGCTGAGATTAAAACTCACTTCAATTGTGTGGTTCAGAATCTTCGTAGTGATAATGCTAAGGAATACTTTTATGGTATTTTCTCCTCTTATATGTCTCAGAATGGAATCATTCATCAATCTTCATGTATTGTCACCCCACAACAGAATGGTAAGAATTGCCATCCGATGGAAGTTGCTAGGGCATTGATGTTTGAGTTGCATGTTCCTAAGCCTTTTTGGGCTGATGTTGTTCACACTGCTGCTTTTCTTATAAATCATCTTCCATCTTCTGTTCTTAAAGGAGAAATTCCATATTCTGTTCTTCGTTCATCACATCCGTTGTTTCCAGTTTCTCCTAAAGTGTTTGGTTGTACTTGTTTTGTCCAGTAAGTTAGACCGAAGAGCACTCAAGTGTATCTTTCTTGGATACTCTCAAACTCAGAAAGAGTATCGTTGTTATTCTCTGGATTTGGGTCGTTAGCTGATGTCACTTTCTTTGAGTCTAACCCGTATTTTGGTTGGTCATCATCTTCTAAGTTTGAGTTTGTCTCTCCCAATGATTTCCTCACTTATACATTGGTTCGCTCCCATACTCCTGAGGTTGGTGTTGATAGTGAGGGTTGAGTCTTACCCTCCTATAACTCAAGTGTATGCTCGGTGCACACCTATTTCAATCCAAGAACCAACTGTCATAGATTCTCCAACAGATTCACTCCTGATACTGGTTCTCACGTCATCAGACCCATCTCTTGATCTCCCTATAGTGCTCCGAAAAGGTACACGTACTTGTGTTCATCCTATCACCTCTTGTGTTTCTTGTGCTCACCTATGAGATTCCTCTCGTTCCTTTGTTACTTCTCTTGATTATGTTGTCACCCCTCCCTAAAAATGTGTCTGAAGCTTTATCTCATAGTGGTTGGAAGTCCGCTATGGAAGAGGAAATGAAGGCTCTTGATGCTAATGAGACCTAGGACTTGGTAACACTTCCTGAAGGTAAGAAGGCTATTGGGTGTAAATGGGTGTACGCGGTTAAAATGAATCTTGATGGTACTGTTGCTCGGTTAAAAGCTCGATTGGTTGCAAAGGGGATATGTGCAAGTGTATGGTGTTGATTATACCGATACTTTTTCTCTTGTTGCTAAGCTCACTTCTGTTCGTGTTCGTCTTCTGGTATCGTTAGCTGCTTCTAATGATTGGGTCTTGTATCAGTTGGATGTCAAGAATGCATTCCTCATGGTGATTTACAGGAAGAGGTTTACATGGAACAACCTTTGGGGTTTGTTGCTCAAGGGGAGTATGTGAATAAGGTATGTCGGTTGCGAAAGTTGTTGTATGGGTTGAAACAGTCTCCGTGAGCTTGGTTTGGCCGTGCTGTTGTGTTAGCGTTTGGATTACGGAGAAGTACGTGTGCGGAAATCTTGTATCTTGGAAAAGTAAGAAACAGAGTGTGGTGGCGAGATCAAGTGCAGAGTCCGAGTATCGTGCTATGTATCAGACAACGTGCGAACTTATTCGGATTCAACAATTGATGAAAGAGATTGGTTTTAAGGTTTCTCTACCTATGAGATTGTGGTGTGATAATCAGGCAGCCCATGCATATTTCTACGAACCCAGTTTTCCATGAAAGGACTAAGCATATAAAGGTTGATTGCCATTTCATTTGAGAAAAGATCCACCAGAATCTTGTTTCCACCTCACATATGCGTACGGGAGAACAACCAGATATGCTTACTAAAGGCCTAACAAAGATAAGGGTGAATTATTTTTGTAACAAGCTGGGCATGATAAATATCTATGCTCCAGCTTGAAGGGGAGTGTTAGACAATAAGGGTAGTTTGGTAATTGTATTAGTAGGGTATATCTTATTTATATTTGTTTTGTGTTTTAATAAGAGATACGACGCAGGACTTGAAGGGTTGCTTAATACGATCTTCCTCTCTTCCTCTCCTCCTTTTATTTCTCATTACAACACTATTCAAGAAGCTTCACTCAGATGAAGTTGTTACAGTAAAATGAACCTTCATTTGATCGTGAAAGTATCTTGCAAGCTTACATGTCTCATCTCTCATGTTGTCTCCCTTAATGTAAAGGTGAAGATATGATGTACGGTGTTGTTTTGATTTGGGTTTGATTGTAGTTTTCAAACTTTATGTTTTTGTTGCAGCTACACCGCTGTTGGAGTTTTTGTTCTTGGAAAGATGTTTCGTGAGGCATGGGGCACTCAAGGCAGCAAAAAGCAAGCTGAGTTCAATGACTTACTAGAGGTACGAGCGCCCAAATATTTTGTTCTTTGTTTCTGTTCTTTTTTCTTTCTTAAAAAAAGTTTCCCGCGCGGAGGGGGGGGGGTGGTTCTGTCAATGGAATATTGTAACATGGCAATGAGGTTGTATGCACTTCCTTTGTTCGCTCAATTGCAGGTGCATCAGGTGTTTTGAAATTCTGAAAATAATTTTTTGTTGATGACAGGTTTAGGTAAATGAAAAAAATCTGGTTGATAAGATTTATGTGATAAACATTATTACAGTCCACTTTGAGATTTAGATTCGTAGAACTATTCTGGACGTATGAATTTTTCGTTCTAGGTCTATTCTTCCAGAGATTTTAAAGTTCCAATGTTGGTCTCTACGATTTGGTTCTTTGTTGGATTCAACTGTCATTAGAAATTAATGAATATTGAACTCTTTCAGCGCAAACGTATGTGCATTTCTATGGAATTGGTGACTGCTGTTTTAGGAGACCATGGTCAACGGCCACGTGAGGATTACGGTAAGGTGCTAAATGGAAACTGTTGTCTATTTTGTCATCTCTGTCTTGCTGTCATCAATTTCTCTGTTTTTCGTACCGTGATGAAGAGCTATTATAATATTGGATTACAGCAAGGGGCTAAATGGATTTTTTTATTTGTCACCTCTGTCTCGCTGCCATCAATTTCTCTGTTCTTCGTACTGTGATAGAGAGATATTGCAATATTCCCCAATTTAGTTTCTTCAAACCCCCTATTGTTTGGCCTTCTCTTTTCACTTTTATGTGATGAGAATAAATGAACTTCTTCCTTGATGACTTCTCTAATTAGTTATTGGGGCTTTCATTGTTGAAACATTTTGTGTTTCTGTAATTGGCTGAGAAATTGAATACTACCTCCGTTTCAGGCAAAGAGTCCACCATACTATTTTGAGATGTTTCACTTAAAGAGTCCACTTTAAAAAATTTATCCTTATAATTTCCATAACCTTCCATCTTTACCCTCCACTTGTATTTTAAGCATAATGGTTGTGCTTAAGTATTTTTGTACTTATGACCAACTCCAATACTACTTATATAACCCTTAATAATTAGACCTTTTCAAACGTGAACTCTTTGGGTGTAACGAAGGGAGTATATGTTATGACTGAATGGAAGCAGCATAAACGTTCATGCACGAAAGCAGTATTCAGTAATCAGTTTCCTTTTAACCCTCCCTTACAATGGTTCATCCACCTTCACCCCAGCGTGCACATCTTGTTAAGTATATTACTGTGTGAAAAGTTATTTCATAATGACATAATATATAAATCATTTTATAAAACCTATGGTAAATACTTATTTAACCAGAAAAGAGCCTGACTTGCCTTTTCATGTTTTGAGCAGTTGTAGTGACTGCAGTCACAGAATTGGCCGAAGGAAAACCAAAGTTCTACTCAACTCCTGAAGTTATTGCATTTTGCAGGAAATGGCGCCTACCGACAAATCATATATGGTTGCTTTCAACAAGGTGAAGGTCTTGGATGATTTAGTAGTTTAGTCGAGTACTAACTTGTTTAAATGATATGGAGTTGATCTTGACTTTGCCCTCTCTTTCTTGGAAAGCTTTTCGGATTTTGTCCCTGAAGTTTTTGACATTGAAACCCCTGTGATCAATCATTTGAGGAAATTTTCTCGCTTTCCATGCAGTATTGTCAGATAGTATTTTTCACAATATATTCTTTGGTTTATGGTATATTTCTTGGGAAGATACCTCAAGTGTTCCTTTTGGTAAAACTTGTATCTAGTTATTAGATAAAGTTCTTTGATTTGTGTACATTGTACAGAACTATGTTAAACTTGTTACCTTCGTTATGAGGATACTTGTGCTTTCAGCTGCATGCCACCCTATATATTTCTGTTTGTATTATAGAAAATAGAAAATATTAATGCCCTAATAACTATAATTATCCGGTATTGAAGGAAATCTGTGACTTCGTTTTTTGCTGCTTATGATGTACTATGCGAGGAGGGAACAGCCACACCTGTATGTAAAGCTCTTGATGAAGTTGCTGATATATCTGTGCCAGGTAGAGTGTTTATGTTTTGCTTTTTGGTTTTTAGTCTAGAACTGCCTGTTTTTCATCCAGGCTATACACAACCATCCTTTGTTAAAAGTACTATCTCCACCGCCAAGCTCCCCTCTCCCCAGCCTTTTTGTTCTTACTGCTATTGCCATCAAGGCACTACATCAGTTCCTTACCGTGTTCGCACGACTTCCCTTGCCATACCTTTTAGGGTTTTGTCTAAGAATTCAAGTTGTTTCCCCACTTAAATGTACTTTCAATATTTTGCAGATGCAATTGACATATGTATGTGAACATTTCTGGGAATGTATCCTAAGACTTCTTTTGTTTTGTCAGTTAGTGCTGCCAAATTTTATATGCTTTTCTATTTCTTTATAATTTTTCTGAATCCCAAACTAATTCTGATTGCATCTATTCTTTCAATTAGGCTCCGTTTGTTTCATGGAAAATGACTTCCGGAAAATATTTTCCTCATTTTCCGGTGTTTGGTAACCCTTGGAAAATGTAGTCGATGTAAAAGTTTTTCCGAGTCAAGGGTAAAAGAAGCTTTCTTCTTAGGAAAATGATTTACGGATTCATTTTCCGTAAGTCATTTTCCAAATGTTCGAGCATCCCTCCGCCCCTTCCACAGTTACACCTATTTACATACACACAATATTACACTCAACAAATAAATTTTTTAGAAATATAAATTGAGTTTTTTTATTGTATTTGTGCACACTAATTAAATACTCACTATGTCCTATAATTAGTGTCCACTATATTATTTAGGGACGTCCCAAGTATTATCCATTTTCTTTTTAAAATGTTTTTTTATATCAATTATCAATTTTTTATTCTTATTTTGAGATTGAAAAAAGACTAACCTTATTTTTTTTGATAAGTAAAGTAAAAGTATTATTAACAGGCGTAAAAAAAGGAGACGCTATCTTGTACACTGGAAGTATACATATACTAAACTACAAACCAAAAGACCCCAACCTAGTTACAAAAGGATCCTCTAAAGTTGGGTCGACAGTTAAGCACCAGAATCTCAAATACAAGTGAAAAGACTTTTTGATTCCTACAAGATCAGATTCAATGTTCTCAAAAGCCCTTTTGTTCCTCTCTTTCCAGATGGTCCACCAAATAGCTGAGGGAGCATACTTCCAGAAATTACTCCTTTTGTTCCGGGTAAAGGAAGGCCATCCCCGAAGCGTATCAATAACAGTCCTGGGCATAACCCACGGAACATCAGCAGAGAGGAAACGGGAGTTCCATAGCTCCCTAGCCATAGAGCAATGGAGCAGCAAATGATTTACATCCTCCTTCTTCACTTTTGCACATGTAGCACCGGTTAACATAAGTCAAACCCCGAGATCTCAAATTTTCCCCCGTCAATATGACACCCCTGGCTGCTTCCCAAACAAAAAAAGCTACCCTATCGGGGATTTTATGTTTCCATATTACCTTCCAAGGAAATAAACTTTTTTCCTTCTCAATCAACTTAGAGTAGAAAGATCTAACATAAAACAATCTGTTATTAGAAGCCTCCCAGATAATTTTATCTCCACTCAAAACCTGCCTCTTGCAACCCTGGAGCAAATCCATGAACTGTACTGCTTCGTCAATCTCCCAATCATGCAGATTTCTGCGAAAAACAGGACTCCAAAAATCTGTACCCCCTTGATTGACCACCAAAGAACTCACCATTTCCTCCTTATTGACTGCAATGTTGTAAAGGTTAGGAAACATCAGTTGCAAGGTATTAGTACCACACCAAAAGTCCTTCCAGAACCTGATTTGATTCCCTTGCCCTACCTCGAATTTGATGAACCTGTTGACAGCATTCCATACTCCCATAATTCCTTTCCAGACGCTAGTGCCATGAGAGTACAGAACTTTCTTTGGGAACCAAAGATGATCACCCGCTCCATATTTGCTCACCACTAACCTCCTCCATAGCGTCTCTTTATCCACTAAAAACTTCCAAAGCCACTTGCCCAACAGAGCCTTGTTGAACAATCTGAGATTTTTAACTCCAAGACCCCCACTCTCCTTGTTAGAGCACACTGATTCCCACTCGACTAAATGATAATTCCCCTTCTCTTTGTCTCCTTCCCAAAGGAAATCTCTTTCTAACTTCATAAATAACGATAGGAAATAAGTGGGAAGATTAGAAAGAGTACTCTTAATAAGAGTAAGTCTTCCTGCCTTTGATAAGAAACGTCTTTTCCACCCTGCCAACCGCCTTTCAAATCTATCCATTACTGAATTCCACGCATTTCTGTTCTTAAAAGACGAACCAAGAGGTAATCCTAGGTATGAAGTAGGAAGATTAGAAACTCTGCAGCCAAAGAACGAGGCTAAAACCTCCACGTTATCCACTCTACCTATGGGAATTAACTCACATTTCGACACATTAGTCTTCAAGCCCGATAGATCTTGGAAAATCAGCAAAATTAGACGAAGGCAGCCCAACTGATCGCTATTTGCATCGCAGCAAACTAGGGTATCATCGGCAAAAAGGAGATGAGAAATAGTGACACCCCGACCATGTTCATTACCCACCTCGAAGCCCTTAATGAAGCCTCCTGCAACTGCCTTATCAATGAGTCGACTGAGAGCCTCCATGACCACAATGAAAAGGAATGGAGAGAGTGGATCCCCTTGACGCAAACCTCTCGAGCTCGAGAAAAAACCTTCAGGCTGACCGTTAATAAGAACAGAAAACCTGACTGTAGAAATGCAGAATAAAACCCACTTTTTCCATTTTTCTCCAAAACCCATTTTATCCAAGATATAAATCAAAAATTCCCATCTAACATGATCGTAGGCCTTCTCCACATCCAGCTTGCACAGAATCCCTGGCACTCCGCTCCGCACCCTCGAATCGACCACTTCATTAGCAATCAAAGCTGCTTCCAGAATCTGACGATCACCCACAAAAGCATGCTGCGATTCTGAAATTACTTTGCCAATCACTTTTCTCATTCTGTTGGACAGTACCTTGGAGATCAGCTTATATATGCTGCCAATGAGGCTTATAGGTCTGAAGTCTTTATACTCCTCTGCCCCTTTCTTTTTGGGAATAAGAGCAATAAACGATGTATTAAGACTTTTTTCGAATCCTTCCTCCTCAAAGAAAGAGCGGAAGACCTCCATAACATCATTTCTAACCACTTCCCAGCAATGTTTAAAAAATTCAAGAGTATAACCATCAGGGCCTAGGGCCTTATCACCTTTCAAACTACCCAAAGCCTCCACCACTTCTTCTTCATTAAAACTTTGTTCTAAGAAACTCATGTCCTCCTCAATCAGACTATTGAACGTGATCCCTTCTAAATTCCAGCTCTCTCCCACTATCTTCCGAGAACAACTTTTGGTAGAACTCTACAAAGCCTCTACTGATTTGATTCTCATCTTCCGTCACGTTACCATCAATGTTCAGCCTGTTGATCTGATTGAAATTCTTGTGCGCATTAGCCATCTTATGGAAGAATTTGGAATTTTTATCGCCCTCTTTTAGCCACAAGACCCTGGATTTTTGCCTCCAGCTTATTTCTTCACAGATGAGCAATCTTTTGATCTCCAGCTTGAGCTCTTCACGACGTGCTACTTCTGATTCCTCTAAAGATCCTTCCCCCTCCTTTGCATCCAGACACTTGACTTCCTCCATAACTTCCTTAATTCTGATCTCTATTCTCCCAAACACCTCTTTGTTCCAAGTTTTAAGGTCTTCCTTAAGAAGCTTCAATTTTTTAGCAATTCGAAAACACGGTTTACCAACTGCCTCATAAGAATCCCATTTTGACCTAACCCAATCCTTAAAACCAGGAGCTTTCAGCCACATGTTCTCAAACCTGAATGGAGTTTTTCTTCTACCATTATCACCCCCAAACTGAAGGGTGATAGGGGAGTGGTCAGACACAACCCTAGGAAGAGTCTTTTGAACGAAGACCCCTATCCTTTCCTCCCAATCAGAACTAAGAAGAAACCTGTCAAGCCTTGAACATTGCCAATCCGACCCTCCTCGGAACCAGGTGAAAGTATTCCCCTCCAAGGGCAAATCCATCAACTCCCTGTTATTTATGAAATCGTTAAATTCCTCCATAGCATGAGTATACGATTGACCCCGGCTTCTCTCACGGGGTAAATGAACCACATTAAAATCGCCTCCCACACACCACGGATGATTCCATTTAAGTCTAACAGAGGTCAATTCAGCCCACAAATTTGACCGGTGATTGTCAGAGCAAGGACCATAAACTCCAGAGAATACCCATCGAGAGTCATTAATTACCCGCTTAAATAGACACGAAACTGAGAAAACTCCTATCGCGTGATCTTCAATAGTTAAAATTCTTCTATCCCACATAACAAGAACACCCCCCGTTGCTACAATTGCATCTAAATGAATCCAGTCCATCCACCGACATCCTCCTATGCTATCCACTAGGTTTCTGTCCATATAGTCCATTTTGGTCTCTTGTAAACATACTACAGAAGGCTTCCATCTTCTAAGAGCTGCCTTGACTATCTGCCTTTTCCTGAAATTATTCAAACCCCATACATTCCAGCTGATTAAGTTTAAATCCATATCACAAACTAATTAACTTTTTCTTTCCCGGACCCCTTGCCAATCCTCCCTGCAGCCCCATCAAAATTAATGCCACAATATAAATTTTTTACCTCCCTACTCTCAGCACCCCGAGCCTTAGTTCGATTGGCTCCCACCTTCTTACTAACCGACGGCTTACCTTTTTCCATTTCCAATAGTATGTCCACAATTTTATCCTCATGTCCTTTGCAGTAGACTCCCAGATAATTCACGACACCTTTAGCCTTCTTGCTCACCCATACAGGCATCTTTTTGTTAGGATCCCCATCAGTCAGCAACTTCTGTTCCATAACCTCCTCAGGTCTGATCATCGAATTTGGGCTACATATCACGACCTCCTCAGGTCTGACCTTCGGATAAGGACTAACCTTATTGATTTGACACCACTAATGATAAATTGGGGGTTACTAAAGGAAAATTACTTGAAGTTTAACATTATCTTAAAAATCAATGTATATTCAATAGGGCCATTAATATTAGAATATATTTTTTGTATTTATTCATAAATTGTTTTCCGTGTGTTTGCCAAACACCCGAAAATGTTTTCCGGCTTATTTTAATTTTTTTTACCAAACACCTGAAAATGAAATCTTTTCATTTTCCAAAAGTTATTTTCCGGAAATCATTTTCCGTGAAACAAATAGAGCCTTAGTGTTTTCTTGACAGTTATCCTAATTGCCACTGTGATTCTGGTTTCCATCACCTCTATCATATGCTTCCTTAATATGGGTGGGTACTTCTTAATCAAGCATGTGCGGTTGTGCTTCATTAGCTTGACGAAAGCCAAACAAAATCAAAAGAAGAGACAGGACTGTGAACCGACCAGCCTATGAACTTCATTTATACATGTATTTACTTCTGTGTGTGCATGTAAACATTAGTGTTTATACATTATAGGTATAGGTATATATACATGCATAGTTGCATGTTTTGTAGTTTTATGTCCACTAAAAGGTGCAGCCTGTCCTCTCCATTACTTCAAATTTCAGGTAGTTGCTTGTTGTGAGTGTGACTTCCTTGATTATAAGTGCTAAAGTGAAATTGATTGAATATGCAGGATCGGTAGACCATGTAAAGGCACAAGGTGAGATTTTGGAGGGCCTTGTTGCTCGCATTGTCAGCCATGAGAGCTCAAAACATATGGAGCAGGTTTTGAGAGATTGCCCTACCCCAGAAATAGCGGAAGGTTAGCTGATTTTTTGTTCTGTAATCTTTTAGTTTATTGTTGAAGAAATCTATACAAAGTTGGATGGTGCTTTATATTCTTTCAATTGCAGTTGGACAAGATGTGGGACCGAGCTTGCGGGAAATATGCGCTGCAAACAGGTCAGATGAGAAGCAGGTAACATGAGTAACATGGAAGTGTAATTGCGATTTTTTGTCACTTGTTTATTGGTACAGTTTTTTAATGTGTAAACTACTTTTAATCCTCTCTATACTTATGCAGCAAATAAAGGCACTTCTTCAGAATGTTGGTAGCTCTTTCTGTCCTGATTCCTTGGACTGGTTTGGGATTGAAGCCGCTGGTGTACATTCAAGAAATGCTGATCAATCAGTTCTTTCGAAGTTCTTAAAAGCACATCCTTCTGATTATTCTACAACCAAATTAAAGGTCAGACTTGCTTTGTCCTTAAATTTTTTAGACTCACTGATGTTTTACGACAGTAATTTAACAACTGTTTTAACAAGTTGTACCTTGTTTAGTTGGTTCCTTGTATATCCGGTGTCTCGAGTCTTCATCTATTGTTGTGAAGCATATTTCCACTCTCAACTTGGTACTTTTTGCCTGTTAGCTTATAGGAGTTCAATTGCTTGTAATAGGCTTTGGTTTCTGCAACCTCTTCATTTGTTTGTTGCTAATTTTCATGTATGCATTAGCTGAGCGTATTAAGCATTAGTATTCATACTACTTGAAGATTGATTGCTTACCCAGGTTGGCATATTCTGTTTATATGGTATTCTTTTGTTATGAACAAACTGGTAGTGCAATTATAGTGTAATGACTTGGCTTCTCTTTAGTCAGTTTATATTTATATGTGTGGTTTCACTTGAGTCAGGAAATGGTTCGCTTGATGAGAGAAAAGCGTTTTCCTGCTGCTTTCAAGTGTTACTATAACTTCCATAAAGCTGAATCTGTTTCTAGTGACAACCTCCATTTCAAGATGGTGATCCATGTACGTAGTGATTCAGCCTTTCGGCGGTATCAGAAAGAAATGAGGTCTTGTGTAATCCTTTTGAATGCTAATTTATGTTCTAAGGTAGGCTAAACTAAACTTGTTTTTGTAGTGTGGTCATTAACAAAATAATTTTTACAATTTGATGATTAAGAAGTTTTGAGTTTTTGCAATCTGCTCATTTTTATGTATGTCCATTAAAAGTTTGGTGGGAATAGCTGAGGTGGATATTAAGTTATTTATCTTAATTAAAATTTCTAGAAACTAGTTAGTCCAGCCAATTCATCTCTCCTCCACGGGTCCAACATACCCTTCGAAGTAAAGCCCATCATTGCTGCCACCACTCGAGCTCTCTCTCCCTCTGCATTTCAAAGCCTAACATAAACAATCCATATATCAAGCTGATATTGTGGGTTTTGAGGGTTTTTTTTAATAGAAATCATATGCGCTAATTTATCTCCCTCCTACACAACACCTGGGTCAACATATTTGACTCAGTCCGTTCAAACTTGAACCCACCATGAATTCTGCCACCACTCTATCTCTCTCCATTTCGAATATTAAATCATCAAGTTCAAATTTAAAAATCATACTAGTAAACCCAAATCTGAACTCAAAAGGCAAAAAATGCAACAAATTAGTAATTATCCCGAATCATTGTTTAGTATTTCGTCTCGAGATGAGTTTCTTTTCCAACACTATTCTCTTCCCTTCAATCTCAATGACTGAGGTAGTCATCTCCAGTTTGAATTCCCACTACGTCAAGGCACAACACTAAGAGATGGCAGAGGAAGCCTATAGAGGAGTAAGAAGAGGCAACTTGGGGAGGGGGGACACCTGCATTCTCTACTAGAGGTGCCACATTGATTTTCAATATTCCGGTGGAGAGAGTAAGGGGATGGAGTTGATCATAGCATTTGGCAGATTATAAAATGTTATTTCCTCTCATTTTCTTCTTTTACTTTGACTTGGAATAAAAAAGTGGCTTGATTTGGTCTTTCTCTTTTGTAATTGCCATGTGGCTCTTTTCTGTTGAGTTTTTAACAGATATCAATACTAGAAAAGTTTAAATCCTTCAATCACTGACTTGTAAAATTAATTTTTAAATGGGCACATTACAAAATTCTGCATACTTTAATGACCAAGATGTTAGTTTAGCCTTCTCAATTGTCATTCACATTGCAATTTATATCTGATGAAAAGTGGGTATTTCTCAGGCACAAACCAGGATTGTGGCCACTATATCGAGGTAAATGCTTTCTGTGACCATTCTAATTTAACCGAAAGGTCTTTCTTTAGTTTTCTTAATAGGTTACTGTCCAGGACAGCAATAGAAGAGTAAGCGAGCTTTCTGTTGGTTGTCAAGTCTTACTTGTCACCATTTTGTTACTCTTCACTGTCTAGTAAATCCATGTGCTATTGGTTTGTAAGACCAATTTAATCTACTCCTTCCACCCAATATAAATGTTCCTATTTAGTTTTAAGAAATTGTTTGACTCTATGTGCTTTTCCTTAAATACCCAAGGCATCTTTTAGGGGTGTCAAATAAGTGGGACCTATTTCTTTTTCTATCTCATAATTTAAAAGGGTACTATAGATAATTGGTTTATATGAACTCTTTGAAAAGGCTAGGGAATTCTTAATTTAGGATGTCCCAAAATTGGGGACACATATTTTGGGTGAGGGGAGTAGGCATTTTTATTGTTAATCAAGGGTAATATAACAGAAATCTTGCAAGGCTTTGTCGAGACACGTAGTGTCTCTTCCGAATGGTCTAGTAACTATTTATACATTGGAGGATGATCGATTCTTGATCTGATTTACTTATGTTCCAACAGGTTTTTTTGTCGATATAAACCTTTTTAAGGCAAGTAAGGAGAAAGCTGGTGATTTTGCCAAAAACAGCGGAGATTTAGAAAAAAATGTCATTAGTAACAATGGCTTGTCTGGAAAAGATGGTTTAGCTGATGAAGATGCAAATCTGATGATCAAGTTGAAATTTCTTCCATATAAGGTATGCAAATGAAACCATGTACCACATTGACTTATATGAACCATTTGTTTCTCGACACAGTTGTACCTTTTTTGGAAGTTCAGAGTGGAGATATCAAGTGAAATGTTCAGTCTTAATTGGTTTTAGGTTTGCTGTTTGTGTCATATTTCGTTTTTCTGTCAGTGCTGTTGTGTAAATAGGTTGGTTGAAAGAATATCTATTCTCAAATCTGCGTGCTCATCTGTGTCATGAGTTAAATGGACTTCAGAATGATTGGGTTAAGCTGTGATATATCACTGATTACTGCATGCAGGATTTAACATTATCGTGAGCGAGAGTTGCATATCGTGTTCTTATCCTTTAGTTCTTTCAAATAAGCTAATTGGCTTTAGATCCTTAAGTTACTTAAATCTTTTCAGTCCATAATGCCATTCAGCGGAGCCTTGAATTGATGTGCTTTACGGATAGGATTAGTCCTAATAGCAGGTGTAGGTCATCTTGACTTCCTAAAAAGTCTTGCTTGATTTGGATTATTTTCGTTGAAGTTCAGTAAATTGCAATCCTATGTGATGTGTATTCTGAATGTCGATTATTTTTCCTTCCATGATTTTGATTTATTCTTTTGGGAAAATACCAAATTTCCCTAAAAATATTTCGATTATTATTATTATTATTTTTTTTTTCCCCAAGGAGCGGGATAGATGGCAAGGGCACTTAGGCAATGACCTTGAGGTCCTTTGTTCCAATCCCCATACCAACAAGGGGTCACACCTACCTATCAAAAAAAAATAATAAAATAAATACGTGCCAAAACAGGTGATGCAGCCTATATATACAATCAAAGAGCACCTACACAAAAGCTATACAATAGTGAATCTATCTAAGAACTCAACAAAAGAACTGTCCACTCTTTGAGCTCCGTCTGTACACAGAACCTGATTGTTTCTACCATGCTTTCCTTCCGTATGTGCTCTGTTCTCTCCTTGATCACTGTCGTTATTATTGTTGTTGTTGTTATTATTATTATTATTATTATTATTATAACAATGATAAAAGTATTAAAGTGTTGATGTTATTATTAATCTTGTTGTTGTTGTTGTTGTTCCTGTTCTCATTCTTTTGTTTTATACGTAAAACTATCATCGTCACCATTATGAAAAGGAACATAAGTTTCCATCTAAACAAAATCTCTTACCCTAACAACGTTATTAGAAACGATAACTTTTTGACTTGGCATAAAAAGTAAGACTTTGCGGATTTAAGATTTATTTTTGGGACTTTTTGGATTTGAATTTTTTTTAGGTGGACTTTTTGGTATTTTCCCCTATTCTTTCAGCTAGTAGAGGGAAGATGTCGATGCTGTACACCCAATTAGTCATTTTTTGCATAATTAATATTGAAATTTTCTCTTTTAAGTAGCCTCATCTGGTTAACTTTCTGTAATGGATAGTTACATATGTAAAAGTAGTAAAAATCGATTAAGGTAGTAGTCTCACTTTAAAATTTGATTCAATTATTCAAAGCTTTAACATATCATCTTTCCTTAAAGTGGATCATATTTCTCGTCTATTTCAGTTATTAGAACTTTACCTTTACGTTAGCTTTGTGTTGCATGTAATGTTGTTGTTCCCTGATGATATTCCCAGTTAAGATATATTTATCATTGTTCTTTTGCTGTACAGTTGCGTACGTTCTTGATCCGGAATGGATTATCAATCCTTTTCAAAGAATGCCCAGCTGCCTACAAGACCTACTACCTGAGGTAATATTTTCTACCTGCATAATGAAATTGTTCAGAGGCAGGCTTTAGGAGGAGAATTTCTCTATTGGTAGTTACTAGTACAAATGTAGCTGAATCCAAGCACACAAACACACACTCATATGCATGCTTGTGGGTGAACATGCAGGCATTCACCTTGTATCTTAGATTTCACAACCATAACCTCAAATGATGAGTGTAATCTGTGTCGGGGTTAGGATTTCCGTGTCCAAAGTCAACATATTTTTGCTTCATGCATCTCTGCATGTGCACAAGCTGTACCCAAGCTTGAATGGCATCTCACTTCTACTTTGAAATTTTTATGCACATGTGTACCTCTACATGTGCATAAGCTTGCAATTGTAGGTGTTATCAAATTGATACATTTGAGTAGCTATAAGAAAGAGGATCAATATGACCTAACTAAATTAAATAGGTTATTTACCAATTGTGGGATGGATAATTTCTGTCTTCTTATTATGGAGAGTCTTACCCTGGCAGGCAAATGAAAATATGGAATACTTCAGCAGGAAAGCAGAAGGAACTCAGCAATATGCTCGATGAGTGGTAATGCTGTATTAGATTTTCTTATCTCATTTTGTGATTATTTCAGGATTTGAATAGAAAATTTTCCTCTGTTCAGGGCGGTGTATATACGAAGAAAGTGTGGACACAGACAGCTATCGTCATCCATATACCTCAGCGAAGCTGAACCTTTCCTTGAGCAGTATGCAAAGCGCAGTCCAGAGAATCAAGCTTTAATAGGATCTGCTGGAAATATGATAAGAGCTGAAGATTTCTTGGCTATTCTTGAGGCAGGCCAAGATGAGGAGGGTGACCTTGAGACTGAGAGGGGTGTGGCACCATCGAGCCCTGGTCCCTCAGTTAAGGACACTGTTCATAAAGATGAGGGGCTCATAGTATTCTTTCCAGGTAACATGAACAGAGCACATACGGAAACCATTTTCCCCCGTAAGAAAATCTATGATGAAAAACCAGTTGGAGCACATATTTAAGATTAAAAAGAAGCGTAGAAACCAGGCCTCCTTGGGGGTTGGAAAGTGATACCAAGATTCCTTGCGGATTAGAGATCAAAATCAATATATCCAAATTCAGTTCATAAGTCTTTTGATTCTGTTGATAGGGAGGCCTTATGTAGGCTTGAAGATTATTGGTGCCCGAGTTGGGATTTTACGGAGTTATGAATATGTCCTATGATAACCTAAATTTGAAAATACCCAATTTAGAAGACATAAATTTCATAAATGTCCAAGACAATTGATATTATCAAAAAATCCCAAGTACACAAATGGATCTATAAATCATATATTCTTTCTTGGCTTGTTTTTGTTCCCCTATCAGTTTGCACTGCAGGTTCTTTAAGTAAAGCAAGAGATTAGCAAGTTTGAAAAGGAACTGTAACAAAATCACGTTTAATAATTTCAATAACAGGTAGAATATGCTTTATTTATGAAAATCCATAGTGCTTTTGGCTTCATTGGTAATACTCGGATCTTTATTTAGTTTTTGTTATTGTCCATATTTCTCTCATTATCTGGAGGTTGGATTGAATCTTCAGGAAGCCATTTTAGAGTGATACTTTTTTTAAAATTAGAAAAAAGAGAATTTCAACAGGTGGTGAGGAAATAAGAGGGCCATGGACAAGAAATCCACCAAGAGATTCAAAAGAAAAGATGAAAGGGAAACAATAAGCAGCCCCTGTTGCAGATTGAAAGGACCATGCAGAGCCCTCGGATAGCAATGAGGCACCAATGGATAGCCATGGATAGTAGATTACTGATTGCTATTAAAATTATAGCTGTCTCACTGAGGCACCAATGGAGAGCAATACGGGCACAGTTCCAAGGGATCCTCCCCTGTTTTCTTGTCCAAAACTGTTCCACTTCTTAACAATTGCTATGCTTCAGCAGCAACAAGAAGTACCACATAGCAGCTAAAAGAGCGCTCCAGAATAAATTATTTTGTCCTTGCTATTCACAATAGCCTAGAAACCATAAGGAGCAATGGCTCAATCAACTGCTGAAAATGCGAAAACTTCAGGTGATCCGGTGCATAAGGGCAATGACTGAAGATCTTGCAAGGTGTGACTTTGAATCAAGTTGATAACACATATATTAACAGATAGGATTCTGGGTAATATGCTCTGCAACTTGTCACATGTATTAAGCTTATATCATAGAAATGATTGTTTTCACAGGACTTCAACATTCCAGTTAAAGGATGTGAGAAACAGTAGGATTGTATTTCCAAGGCATTAATAGGAGCTGTATCAGTAAGCAATGGAGGACTTCAAAGACCATCACTAAAATTTGAAGGGCAAGATACTTTATAGGAGTGAATGATATCAGGAACATTAACCAATTTACTAAGTTCTCGGAGAGTAAATTTGGAAAGAAAGAAAAAAAGGTTCTGAGAGTGTGGGTTCTGAAGTCCCAACTCAAATGAGAAAACTGGCTAGCATAACATCATTTGAAGATAAACTCAACTCAACTCAGCCTTTTTCCCAATCACTTGGGGTCAGCTACATGAATCCTTTTCCACCATTCGTTTCGGTCCAAAGCAAGGTCATCACACACACCAGACTCCTTCACATCTCTCTTTATCACGCATGTCCATGTTAGCCACATTATTATTTGACAAGAATAATAATGAGGACTTTGATGCAATGACCCTTTGGCCCATTAGTATTAGCCTAGTCCTGCTGTTTATATCTGTATCCACTCCATCCTATCATTCCTAGCCCTTCTTACACTACGAATGAATGTTGTTTTTAAGAATTTTTGTAGTTTGGTGTTCGGAGTTTGTTTCTCTATAAACTCTGCCTTTCAGGAAAGTTGCATCTAGTAGTAGTTCATACACTAAAATGTAATGCATATCTTTTAAGGTATTTTTGTTCATAAGTTTCATGATATTTTTCTGTCCACTCTTATTGGTCCTTTGGAAAACAATGACCTTGTCTTGTATCAAGGATAGTATCTGTTCTTCTGACTAGCCCACATTCCATTTAATAACAACCTTGCATAATAATCAAGGTGATGACAGCCTCAGGTTATACATGAATGCTTAGGAAAGAAAATGTGAGGTTCACCGACTTGGTTAAGGGTTAGTCCAATCAAATAATGTGAACATACGTTTATCCCAAAAAAAAAAAAACCACGTTTTCATATGACTTTTTAGGGCTCTGTAGCATTTGTCTTGAAGACAGATCTCCTAGCCAAGAGCTAGTCGAAAAGTTTATTTTCTTTTCTTTTTCTTTTTGTTTCTTCTCTTTGGCGGGCTATGTGGGGGGTTGTAGATAAAAGGGAGGTATGGGTAGATGCTACTGCATTATAAGTTACCCCTCTTCCTTCCGGTTCTGAATAAGTTTTAGTTCGTCAGACTATTGCTTTGATCGATTATGGTTTATGGACTATGCAGAATTTGTTAACCAGTGCCCTATTGACCTTATGCAAGGGGCAAGGTTTTTTTCTTCTTCATGAATGCGGAGTGTTTCTGTGTAGTTCGTTATTGCTATTTTTTAATATTTTTTTGATAAGTAAGAGTATTGTATATTAGAAAGTGTCACCATTAGACATCGTCAAAAAAGGTGACGCGTCCTTGTACACTAGGAGTATACACACAAAACTAATCTAAGGACAGACTATTAACAAAATCTACAAAGGAATAAGGGTGTGAATTAGAAGTATTAACATCTTCTGAGCACCAAGTCTCGAGGGTTCGCAACACAGTGTCTTTCAATTGCGACAAGGACCTTTCCTTGTTATCAAAAACCCTTCTATTCCTTTCAAGCCAAATGGTCCAGCACACACACAATAGAGCAGTGTGCCAAGTTAAATTCCTTCTCCTCCGTTTATAAAAAGCCCAGCTTAGAAACAACTCCTTCGTTGATCTAGGCATAAACCACGAAATATTGATGAGTCCGAAGACAAGGTTCCAAAGATCCTTAGCTACCGAACAATGAATGAGAAGGTGGTTAACATTTTCCTCATCTCCTTTACACATATAGCACCAATTTATGTAAGTATTATGCCTTCTTCTCAAATTATCACCGGTAAGAATGGCTTCATTGCAAGCCTCCCAAGCAAAAAGCGTTACCCGACTGGGAGCTCTAGATTTCCAAACTGATATCCAAGGAAATAAAGAACCATCTTTGTGAGACAAAGACTCATAATAAGAATTGACTGAATATCTTTTGTCTTTAGAATTGACAAACGCTACCATCTTTGTTGTTATTGCTATTGTGTTAGGAGTATCTTAACTATGAGAAAATAACATTGTTTCTGAAAAATCCATTAATGATAGCTTATATTTATATCTATTGGCATTGAGCAGTTAATTTTCATTTTCAGGGATACCTGGTTGTGCTAAATCTGCGCTTTGTAGGGAAATATTAAGTGCCTCTGGAGGTCTTGGGGATGATCGTCCAATTCATAGTTTGATGGGTGATCTTATCAAAGGTATATATATATATATATTAATTACTTCTATGTTCTGTGGACTTGCTTTCTGCCTATTTTTCTGATCGTTGAGATGCCTTGAGAAACTATTACTTGATGATGAAGCACTTTAAATCCTAATATCATTGTGAAATAAGAAGCAAAATGGTTTATGGTATTATGAGAAGATATTGTTCAGACTTGTATAAGAACATTGGAACTAGTTCTAAGAGTTCCATAGTGGGTCTGAGTTGCAGGATCAGGGGTGGTTTATTGGTGATCGACGCACGTGAGAGCGAAATGTGTTTTGTAGTTAAGATACAAGGTTCCTTCAACTAGTGTAGTTTCTTATTACAAGGGCACTCAGGCAAAGACCGCGAGGTCCTTGGTTCCAATCTTAATACCAACAAGGGGTCACTAACCAATCAAATAAAAACATTTTAAAGAAATCTTATGCAATAGCTCTTTTGGGGGGCAGTTATGACCTGTGGAGTGTGGGCTCTTGAATGGGGTTTGTGGTCGGTATACTAGGAATAAATGTCTTTGCCTAGGGAAAGGGAAGCAAAAAGAGAGGAATGTTATTAAAAAGGAAAATGAGTGAGGCAACCTTATTAGAGTAATACAACTGAAATCCTAAAACCAAAAGCTTTATCCTCTTTACATGTGAGGCCTCCCACATGTACGGTGTACCTACATTAAGCTCCAAACCAAATCTGACACAAATTCATCTGCAGAATGTGAGAAAATTCACTAGCTTAAAAGCTTCAGACTTTGGTCTTTCAAGCACTAAACTGAACTCTTTACATATTCTAAGCATCTGATGTTCCATTCGTTTCAAGATACCACATGAGAAAAAGGGGAGTCAACTGGTACTTCTTGTAATTTGTTACACAGTACTGATCACATGAAGAAGAAATCTAGGCATAAGCCAACTTGACCCAGACGAAGCAGGAATCAACATCCACAATTGCTTGGACTAGTTTCGCATACTCTGTTTATAAGTTGTATAGAAGGAACTGATTGCAAGGATGATGCAAGTTTTTCTATTACAAACATATACAGGAGGACTTTGTTATGATTGGGCCAAGAGATTGCTAATTGTTGACTTTGTCTGCGCTTTGGATTTATTTTGTTTTTGTTTTTTTGAAGTTTATTTTATTCTAGTTTACAGAAGAAAAATCTATAGTGCCCAGTATATGATTATGCTTGACTAATGTTCGGGTAGATATCATATTGAGTTCATCTTTTGCTTTTACCTGTATTCCTAGTGCCCAGTATATGATTATGCTTGACTATGCTTATTGAAACATCTGCAGGACGATATTGGCTCAAAGTTTCCGAGGAACGGAAGAGAAGACCTTATTCTATAATACTTGCTGACAAGAATGCGCCAAATGAAGAAGTCTGGAGACAGGTGACTTACCCTTCTTTTTCGTGGTTGCTCTATTGGCATAGGGATATGGGTTAATATCCACTTTCATAAGGGATGCCCCAAATACTCTTTTGTCATCATTTAATTATGCCTGTCTCTAACCATCATGTCTGATTCTATCTGTTTATTCGGTGCAATGTTGGGATATTTATCAGGTAACACCGGACGCTACTAGTCAATTATCAGGCTTTGGTTAGTCCCAGACATGTCAAAAAGGGATCTCTGTTAGGATTTGTAAGATGGACCTAGAGACCTATGGTTTTAATATGAGTGATGCTAATTTGGCAGTTTCTCTTAAGGTTGTTCACATATTGAGATGGACCTTGTTTTAACTACAGAGATAGCCGTTCCACTGGTCAGGTTAGACTGTGCATCAGACTCTTCTCTAAATCCATAGTGGAGGACCCTCGTGTGCGGACTTTTCTTTTGAAATGCTATTATTCATCAAATACACATTAAATTTTAATCTAGGATTGAAAGGGTGAATCACTTGCTAGTATAATATTCAAGTGGGCCATGCAACCAGTATCTAGCTGATTGGTAAACCAGATATGATTTTCGTTGTTATGAATAGGGAGCCTTGGTAATGGTTCCAGGCAGTGATACTTCTTAGACAGAAGACCCTTTAGCTCTTTTTAATTTACATTTTTCATTGATTTCCACAGCAAGATGCTTAATGAGGAGATGGAGTTAATTGAGGGTTGTTTAATTTTCCCTGTATCAGTTTCTGCTTGCAGCAAGCTTTCTTTTTCCTTCTTTTCTGTCCAAGGAGGTAAGGGTGACTTTTGAGGACTTGCCTTAAAAAATGACCTTTCTTAGTGTGTTTCAGTGTGATCAAAATGGCTGGCCATGGGGAAGACCTTTTTTTCTTTTCAACTAGAATGATTGTGACCTTTTTGAGTATGTAGCACTTGTGGGCATGACAGTCTATGGTTGCTGATGACATATTTGGGGATGCATAATGATGCGTAGAATTTCATAATATGGTTGATCAGACCATCTTTTTCTAGTTTTCATTTTCAAGTGATATGTTGTACAAAGTATATTAGGCGTAAGAGTTTTACACTCAATTTACTGCATTATTTATTATTTATGGCTGACAGGCCATGGTTATGTTCACAAAGCCCAGCGAGTGCAAATAAAATATTTCATAAGGCTCGAATAATTATAGTTTTGAAGTATTTAATATTATATGTCAATGCGCATAGATATCAATTTGAAGGAAATTCTTCTCCTTTTGCCTCCACCCTTCCCGCACCCCAAATATGCCTTGATAGTACGTAGGAGGGGGAGAGCCAGATGGTTTCTTTGTATTTGATTTGTGATGGTTTATCTGCGTCGTTGCAGATTGAGGACATGTGCCGTAGAACGAAAGCATCTGCTGTGCCAGTTGTTCCTGACTCTGAAGGTAATCAAATGTAGACTTTGATGTATATCGTTTTGATTTGAGCTAATATATATATTTAGCTTTTATCTTCTACGTCGAGTTTCTTAGTGTTTGGTGCCACACCAGTTCATGAATTACCTGTTATACTGTAAATGCTTAAGACCTCTAATTAAAAAACCAAATAGTCTAGTTGACCAGTGGCAGAACTAGGGGGTGGCATGGCCTTTTACCCAAAGTTCAGAAAATGTATATCTAAGCTGTTGCTCTTTCAGAAATATTTACAAAAATCTCTTTTAAACCTTCCTTTCTGACCCCCTCTCCCCAATATATGTTTGGTTTCCAAGTTTACGTACTTTCAGTATTTTCTAACATTTCTAACTTTCAGTATTCTCGATATCCAAATTATTGTGTAAGTTGGATATCGAGAAAGCTTATGATAATGTGAACTGGGACTTTCTGTTATACATGTTGGAAAGGATGTGTTTTGGTATTAAATAGATCAAATGGATCCGATTCTACATCTCTATGGTACGATTCTCTGTTTTGGTGAATGGGGAACCATCGGAGTTTTTTTCAAGCTCGAGGGGCTTGCGTCAAGGTGATCCTTTGTCCCCATTTCTGTTTATTGTTGTTATGGAGGTTCTTTGCACGATGTTAGAGAAGGCAGTGCTGGAAGGTCTTATAAGTGGGTTCAAGGTGGGGAGGAGAGGGGAGAGGGAGGTGTCGGTTTCCCATCTTCTTTTTGCAGATGACACGCTGGTTTTTTGCGGTGCAGATAAGGCTCAGTTGGGGTATCTTCGATTGGTATTATTATTCTTTCAAGCAGTTTCGGATCTTCGAATTAACATTTCCAAGAGTGAAATTGTTCCTGTAGGGGTTGTGGAAAATGTTGGGGATCTAGCTTCATTCTTTGGATGTAAGTCTGCTTTTCTTCCTTCCCATAGGTGCACAGTCAAAGAGTAGGGCGTTGTGGAATCCAGTGATTGTGCGCTTCGAGCAGAGATTGGCAGGGTGGAAGCATCAACTCCTTTCTAAGTGGGGGGGGGGTGAGATTAGTCTTAATCAAGAACACTCTTGCTAATTTATCGACCTATTTCCTATCGCTCTTTGTGATTCCTGCCACAATAAGGCAAAGACTAGAGAAGTTGGAAAGGGATTTCTTGTGGGAAGGGCAGACGGATGGGGCAAGAGGGAGATCTGAACATCAGAAAACTCAAATTCTTTAACAAGGCTTTGCTGGGGAAATGGTTGTGGAGGTATCTTACAGACAAGAAGGCTTTTTGGAGACAAGTGGTGGTTTGTAAGTATGGAGCAGGGATCAGTGCTGGTTCCCAAGTGCAGTCAATTCTACTTTTAAGGTGGGAGTGTGGCGAGGCATCAGGAAAGGGTGGAGCTCTTTTGAGAGATTCATTGCATTTGAGGTTGGCAACGGGGTCCTCTGTGAAATTTTGGGAAGATAGATGGTGCGGAGATACGTGTTTGAGGGCGGTGTTCCAGAACTTATTCGAGGTTTCCACGGATAAGGATTGCAGAGTTAGTTCTGTTTTGTCTACGGTGGAGGGTAACCCTATCTGGAATCCCACGTTCAGAAGTAATTTTCATGATTGGGAGATTGAGTCAGTTGTGCAGCTCTTAGGGAGGCTTCAAGAGAAGAATACAGACAGGTTGGTGGATAAGGTGGTATGGAGAGGTACAGGGGTTCTCTTTTTTCGGTCAAATTGTATTATCTCAAGCTTCTCAACTGTGGCAGAACTTCCTTCCCTTGGAGAGCAGTCTGGAACTCTCAACCCCCTAAGAGAGTGGCTTTCTTCATGTGGGAAGCGACTCACGAAGCTATCCTAACCGGGGACAATTTACGGAAACGTAACATGGTTTTTGTCAATAGGTGTTATTTGTGCAAGGCTAGTGAGGACAGTGCTCCTCCACTGCCAAGTGTCTATCGAGTGATGGAATTTTGTGCTGCGACTGTTCAAGATGACTTGGGTCATGCCGAGGTCGATTATTGACCATGTTAGGGGCTGGTCTATGGGGTATAAGAATAGGAGAAACCGTTTTTGGGAGACAGCTCTTTTGGGAGTGTGTTGGACTCTACGGAGGGAAAGAAACCATAGGGCATTTGATAACGAGGAATTGATAGTCCCGGATCTGAAGAATTTGTTTCGCACCCTTCATTTTTGGTGTTCCGAGGCTGATCACTCCACTCCTAGTCCTAACACTTCAATTGTAGATTTTGTAAATAGTATAGATATTGGCTAATTCTTTTGGTAAGGTATACTCCTAGTGTACAAAGGACGCATCACCTTTTTTTTATGCTTTTTACATAATTATTGCTTATCAATTTTTTTTTCTAGAACAATAGGAAACTATTAATGCATTTTATGGATCTCTAGTCATTAGTGAATTAAAATATAGATGAAAATCTTGCTCCATATTTGCTAATTTTGTATTTGTAGTATGCTCCTCCTAACATTGTCCTGGTTCTGCCCATGTAGCCGACCAATTTCAGATGATCTTTGACACATGTTAGTGTAGGTTGTATGAAAGAAAATTCTATGCTGATTTGGAAAAAATCATACATTTTTTTGCTAATGTACCCTTGATTGTCGATCTATAGGCTGTCCTTCATCAAATTGCATCAGATTAATGATAGGTGCATTTGTCTTTCTTCAGTACCGGGAATCTCACTGATATTAACATCTCAATTTATCTTCATTCTGCTTAGCCACTGCCGCCAAATATTAGAAAGCTGAAAAGATACCCAACTGGCCTCGTTGTTGAAGCTTCTCCTTGCCATCATTTAAGATCTTCGCAGACGAGGGTCAGTGGTTGTTATCTCATGCTAGTTTGATTGTGAAAACCCTTGTTCGTATTCAAATATGGATCTGCTTAAGATAACCCGGGTTCAGATCCGACCCAGATCCAGATTTGACTCTGTAGCATCCTGAACCACTTTAATGTTTTCAATTTCATTTAAAATTTTTGGTGGGGTGACACTGGTGTCACTGATACTTCTAAGAAACTGGAGCCAATGGTCTCTTTAGGGTTTTTTTTCCCCAGCTTTTCCAGTTTTCTATTTGATGGGAATTTTCCCAAGATTTTTAGAGAAGATGATGGGAAGCCTAGTAATTTTTATTCATATGTCCATTGAGGGGCTTTTCCAGTTTTCTATTTAATGAGAATTTGCCCAAGATTTTTGGTGAAGATGATGGGAAGCCTAATAACTTAAATTCATATGTCCATTGTGAGGAAAAGGTTTTCTAGATAATCATCGATGATGGATGCTCTCTCTACATGGTCTCCCCGAAGACAATTGAAAGGGCATAAACTTGGATCATCTACGACATGGGTTCTCACTCGTCCTCGCGTCAAAACCCATGGAAGAGATTGGGGACAATGACGTGGTGCACAACAACTCCAATGTAAAATATCTGGTCAAACTTTTCTCTAACCCCAGGAGAATGATTTGGAACTTATTGGAATTTCCTTTAATAAAACATTGGTTTTCCTATGGTGGAATTCTTTGGTTTCTCGTGTCCTACCTATGCTCAACAGTCCTGTGCCAAATGACCCTTCAGTGTGGATCTCATAAGCTGTTCTGCCCGGACCTCACTTCTTTTAGGATGCCTAAATATCCCCAATCTCGTCCTCATTTGAACCTCACCCTTAAACTTCAGGATTGAAAGACCAGAACTTTAGTGATGAATCAAATAAATATGCAACCCTGTCCAGTGATGGAGGGCTGGAGGCTCAATATTCATGTGGCTTCTTTCATTCAAGGCTGATAAGGCGGTCTTAAGGATAACTTGCATCTGCCACTTTTGGAAATCTACCTAATCGTTATATGATATCGGTTGTCATCTTCCTAATACCCAATAAGCATAAAATGCACACATACACATCTGCCAAATAGGTAAAACAGGATATCTTTATATCAGCTAGTGTTTCTAGTTTTCGCTCTTGTTTTTGAATGTACTTTTGCTTTTTCTCCTGGAGGTTTTTATAGGGTTTGTTAGCTGTTTCTTAAATGCCATGAACAATATTGTTATATTAACGACTTTATGTCCTTTAAAAATAAATACTATACACTTATGTTGGTCAAGATCTCAGTCTTAAAGAAGTCTTAGTTTATAATCTGTAACTTATGTTAGAGCTTTTTTTTTGATAAATAAGTATGGTCCCTTGGCATGGGGATTGGATCATTTTCTCGATCACTTAGCTCTTACAGTCTTCATCTCACTTCAGCTAGCATGCATGCGAACAGTGAGTTGGATCATGGGCTATTCTCCTTTGATATCAATCTTGTCAGTCTCCCACCTTCTATCATCATTTCGTAACATGCATCCTGTCTATGTGGGCGCGCTCATTGTATTTATTAGGTTGGGTTTAAGAGCCTTCTCGTATTATGTTATACCTAATGGTTGGTGCTACTATTTTTGAGTGCATGGATCAGTGTAGAAATGCTGTTAGAATTTATTGTTAGTGGTCAGCCAACATGCTGTTCAAGATGTGGATTCATAATGCATATACATAAATTGAAGGCGCTCTTTTCCATTTAGTGGCTTGCATTTTTACTATCTGCATCCATTTCGTCCATGAATAGATTTTTGGGACGAGTGTTTTTATTGTCCTTTGGATTTCCTTGGACTTCTATGTTTCCTATGTGACTAAGTCTCTGTTCTTTCATTTTTTACTATCTGCATTCATTTTTACGATTCTTTTTCTGCCTTCATATCTGTCTTCTGAAATTCTTGAAGTAGATGTTGATGGTTGAAATGATTATACTTCTGAATCTCATTATGGTCAATGATGTGATTAAAGTTTTCATATATATTTTCTCATTCTCTTTTCTTGACATCTGATGCGTAGGAACTGAAACAAATCCATTCTCTATCGATGCATTAGCAGTTTTCATGTTCCGTGTGCTTCAACGAGTTAATCATCCTGTAAGTTGTATCTTCTTACTTAAGTTGGTGATTGTATTTCGCTAGTGCGAATCTTCCTGAGGCATTTTCTTGCTCTAAACTTTGTAGGGAAATCTTGACAAGTCATCTCCAAATGCTGGCTATGTGTTGCTAATGTTTTATCACCTATATGAGGGCAAGGTATAAAATCCTATCTACCTGTTAGCTTTTATTGATTTCTAAGGAAAGCACATTTTATCCTTGACTTCTTTTTTCACAATTCTCAGAGTCGCCAGGAATTTGAGGCTGAACTTATTGAAGGTTTTGGTTCAGTTGTGAAGATGCCTCTTTTGAGATCTGATAGGTAGGATGTTCTTATTCAGATGTTTTTCTCAGTCACTATCTCATTCTCGCAAAGATACTCTCATTCCGACATTTGTCACTATTTCATTCTCTTGTCATCATATTCCATGGAATTGCTTTTTCATTTCGTTTTTCAGTTATGGAAGGGGTGGTGCAGGTGATTTATGAAGTTTATAGTTACCTGGATCTATTTGTAGTATCAATGCTGTTCCTTTTAGTTGATCTGGTTTGTGGCTACCACACCCCCCAGGCGCCCGCGCTTCTTGTGCTAGACTGAAATTTCAATTTCACCCATTTTAGATCTGCACCTCATTTCAGACTCCATCTTAATTTCTTTTGGTTAAATTATTAATATTACATGCCTTGAGATACTATAATGCCCCTCCAATTGTTCATAATCTATTTTTTAATCTTGGCCATCCCTAGAAGCTACGTGTGCCTTTATGGATTAGAATGATGTTGGAAAGCTTCTTGTGTTGAACAATGTTGTGTCCTCGGTTGGCGACTAATCAAATATCTACATGAGAGGATGTCAGACTAGCTTGTAAGGTGCCAACTGCCAAGTCCTAACATTGTTCTTTTGGGGAGGCTATGCAGGAAGAATGTGGACACATTTAAGTTGGGTGTCAGGTTGTTGGTTGAGCATGAACCAGCTAATACCATTGCTTGGAGCAAACAATACATTATGCTAGGAATACATTAAATTGATTGATATTTTTATGCACCTAGAATGCAGCTGAAATGTTGGGAGCCAACTGTAAAGCCTCAGCTCTGTTTTCTGGAAGTTTATGGGCATGAAGAAAAGCTTTTCTTATTGAGTGTCAGGACAGGAAGTTACCTTGGTGCGGTAAAATACAACCCACGTGTCACTAGTATGATTCACCCAAGCTATGTTCCTGACTTTGCCGGGTTCCATTGAGTTGCAGTTTGGCGGAACTTTTTCATGGTTTTATCCCCATAGGTGGGTCCAATGTGGCCTTGCTGTGGTAGGAGTTTCCGTTTGGTTATAAGGAGAAATGGAAAACTTTGGTGTGGTAATTACATTTGGGCTGAAACATATTCACTAATTTAATTGGTTCACTGCTGTGAAATATGCTGTGATTGATTTCATTATTGTTCTAGAGCTTGATACGCCATTTTGACTTCACTTTTGTTTCTTTAGAGATGCATGTCTTCCCATCTGTGCTTTGGCAAAAGAAAATTTCTTCTGCTTTCATTGGTACTTGTGTTATAAGTGCCAAGGTTCACCCATTGACCGTGCTTCTGGTTTTTACTCGCATATTCTTTTTGTTCACTTACAGTGTTATTTATATATTTTTCTCTGCACATGAAGGAGTCCTGTACCTGGCCCTGTAACTTCAGTTTTGGAGGAGGGAATAAATCTATTTAAGCTCCATACTAGTAAGCACAGAAGGTATGTATTTGTAACTGAGTCACCGTCTATGTAAGCTCCATCTTCTGTGATTGTTTATCTCAATTGCCTTTCCTTTTTTCTTTTTTTTTAAATATATAAATGCATAGAACTTGACAAAATGGTCCTTTCAGTTAAATCCTAGCTGAAACCCTAAAAATCTTACACTGATATTTATAAATATATTTTATCAAGTTGTTAGATCTCCATAGATAAGGAGGAAGGATGAAGATGGAGAAAAGAAACATTTTTTGACGATACTAGGACTCTTGTGAAAGTGGAATTTGGCTTAACGAAAATGGATTGTCCTTGTGTTACTGAAGTTGAAAGTAAATTCAAAAAGAATGAACAGAGACCATGTAAACAGATAAAATAGTCCAGAAGTAGAGACCCCATCTAAGAGGTGCAAGGTGACTTATAATTGATATCGGGTTGTGATTGTACATGGGTGGAGCTTGGGCAAGTCTTGGGTGAGAAAATTGCTAATAAGCATCGGGAAAGCGGAGTGAAGAATTTTCTTATACATACAGGGCTAACTTGGATTGGGACTTAAGTACTTGAGCCTATTCCTACTTCCATAGATGGTATAGTTGATTTTATTTTTTTTCAGCTGGAACTGTAAGGAGTGGTATGGATGGGGACATCATGAGTATTGAGTCACAATCCATAGTGAACTCTTCCATATTAAGTTTGGGTTTAATCTTAGTTTACATTTAGATTGGCAGTTTGACACCTTTCATGTATATTCCCTGTGGTCCCTGCAGATTGGATTCCACCAAGGGGACATTTGCAAAGGAGTGGGTTAGATGGGAGAAGCAATTGCGAGAGATACTGTTTGGGAATGCCGAATATCTCAATTCCATCCAGGTGCGTAGAGTCTGTTAACTTGATTTTAGCCTGAGTTTGATTCAATTTTAGAACTAATTTAGTATGGTCCTGTCAATTGCAGACACCCAAATGGACCATTGCTAGTTAGTATCATGCATTGATCATTCACTGCTTAGTAATGATCATTTGTTTAGCTTTGTTAGCCCTATATGTTTCCATCTTGAGAAATGGAGAATCTTTTGCTCATTCCATGAAAGACAATTTTAATTTCTTAACGAAGAAGCAACCTTTAATCACTTTTCTTTTTTCTTTTCTCCTCGAATAGCTCTTTGTCATTTGTATCTATATTGTTCTCATTCCATGAAAAACAATTTTTATTTTTACGGGAAGCCTTCTCCGCTAAATTCTTTTTTTTTTCCCTCCCTTCTCCTCAAATATGTCTTTATCATTTGTATCTGAGCTGAACATATATCGTAAGAGTACTGGTGATTATCTAAATTAGTATGGGAACTGAGACAATTTACTGAACTGATCCTTGCAGATCTGATCATAGTTGTAAGAAATGCACAAACAACTACATACATGGGAGTTATTTGTATTTGAAAATATCACTGAACTTTGTTTTACGTCTTTCTGATATGTTTTCAGGTTCCATTTGACATGGCTGTTAGTAAGGTGCTGGAAGAATTAAAGACGATTGCGAAGGGTAATTATACTACACCCAGTGGTGAGAAGAGGAGATTTGGAACCATTGTTTTTGCTGCTATCAGTCTTCCTCCTACAGAAATCCATAATCTCCTTGCTAATGTAAGTAATGCCGTTGAGAATCTGATAGACTTATTAAGCTTGATGAATATATTTCACCTGAATGTGACTTATGTATTCTACATAATGTCTTGAGCAGTTGGCAGAGAAGGAGTCAGAGCTTGGGGTTTTCCTGAAGGACAAAGATATGGAGAACAGCCTTAAGAAGGCTCACGTGACTCTTGCACACAAGAGAGCACACGGTGTTACTGCTGTAGCCAATTATGGTCCTTTCATCCATAAGAGTGTTCCAGTCAATATCTCTGCAGTAATGTTCTCAGATAAATTGGCTGCACTGGAAGCTCATCCCGGCTCGGTTGATGGCGAGAAGATAAACTCGAAAAACGAATGGCCCCATGTCACATTATGGACTGCTGAAGGAATACCAGCCAAGGAAGCAAACACATTGCCTCAGCTGCATTCAGAAGGGGAGGCTACTCGTGTTGAGCTCAACCCACCTTTCACAATAAATGGTGTTGTCGAATTTTATTGAGTTGTAAATGGTTTCTAAAAAGCAAGTTTGCAGTTCCTGCTCACTGGAGCAAATACCGTATAAATAATTCTGGAGGGATATTAGAATTTGGGAGGAATTTAGCTTCTACCGAAGTTTTTGTAGACTAGGTGAGTGAGAATAGGATAATTATCGTGGTTGTGCTCTTCCGCAGCTCTGCGGGCTGATAACATTCCTCGGATTGTGAAGCAGAAGATATACAGGGGCTCGTCGATGCAAGAAGACCATTTCTTAGGTGGTAAAATTTTAAGCTACCCACCACACCATTCCCCAATGAAGCAGAAGATATCGGGGTTTTTTTTTAATGTAAAAAGAAAAATAACCCGCACGTGGAAGATCATGTGCAAGTTAACGGCAACTTTGAAATGACAATGGACGGAAGGTGATAATTTGGGACAAATGGTAATTTTGAATGCTAAAATGAGACAAACTTTAGTTGAATGACAAACTGGGATTTGGTGGAAACTTTGGGGATAAAAATTAATTTGACCTTTAAGAATAAACTATAATTACAATTGAATTTCTGTATTATACAAACAATTGAATTGTTATGATATTGAAAGCATATTTTAAGTTATTTAAATTCTATAAAATTTGAATATATTTTGAATTCAAAATTTATGCATCTAACGAACCCTTAATCTAAATTTCTAATTAACTTTACTGTAAGTTTAGTATAGTATAGTACATACATTCTATTTTTATTATTAATGAAATGATGTCCCCGTTTCAAGTAAATAGTTAATCATACTATTTTAGGATTTCTCATAAAGAGTCAACTTTAGAAAATTATGTTTATAATTTACGTAACCTTTCATCTTTATTCCTCACTTGTATTGTAACACAATAAAAGTGCTTAACTGGTTTTGTAATTATGATCAAATTTGAAAGTACTTATACATGTGTTAATAATAATTAGACTTTTAAAATGTAGACTTTTTGATAGAATGGATGGAGTATACGTCGGGAATTAGTCTTTCTTTTCCTCAATTGCCCATGTCATGTGATTAATCTTGGTTGATGTCGTGTCACCCTAGTAGCGGACTTTTGGAGTTATCATGTCGAAGCAGCCGCTTGGGCCTTGAGGAAGCGAATGTGTCATGTGAAGCGATCGTGTGCTTGGACAAGGCGAGTGCATTAGTTTGAGCAGGAGTCTCGGTATTTAAAGCAAGACGATCAAGGGATGAAGTGACTGCGTTGATGCGGACAAATCATTCTTATTTAACTATACTTAGAGTTTAAGTATTGTATTCTATATATAATTGTAACGCGAGAAAGTGTACAAGGCTAGGTGTGATAAAATTTTGATAGTCCGTTGACCAATCTCTTTATCTTCTCTTTTGATTGATCTTGTTCTATTATTTTGTTGTTCACTTGCTTCCGGTAAGCACAACAACTGTGATACAATTTGCTGAATTTTTGAAAGTGGGAAATGCATTTTTATCAAAAACGAATTACAGTAAAACATAGGAACAATGCTATAGATGGCAAACCAGAAGGAGCTTTATCAAACTAAAGATTATAAAAACAAGTAGCTCAAATAAAGAGGTAAACTTAACCGTAAAAAGTTAATGTGATGTAGAATAGGTGGTCGAGACTTATTTGAGCAAGGTTTTGGGAAAAAGCTCGAAGTCCAGGGGTTCCAACAGCATTTTCTGAAAGTTGGTCCTACGGGTAGTTTTCACAGTTTCCATTAGTTTCCGTTGCGTACTAGTAGAAATCATTTAACGGTCGACAGAACTTTAACGGAGCTTAACTTTCGCGTCCGAATGAACTACGGGGCCCGCCGCATATTCGAACCTCTCGATGAGATCTACAAGACTCATATGGGTTTACCCCATGTGGAAAGTTCGTTTTAGGCCCAAAAAACGTTGTTTAACCACTGTTACGGACCTTTGAAAGATTTCGGGTTTTTTTCGTCTTTTGGTTTATTTTTCCCTTTTAGGGTTTAGTTTGTTTTAGGCATATAAGTACCATTTTAAACATTTATTTCAACAGTTTTGATAAAAATCAAGTTTTCTTATTTTCTTGCTTTGTGCTTGAAACCCTAAGCCGTCATAAGCTTCTTGTTAAAGAATTTCTCGTGGAAAGAGTTCCTGTTGATTGTTTCGCTGTGTCATAATCCTAATATAAAGACTACTACATTAGGGAGTGTGCCAAATTTTTTGAGAAATTGTGTGGCTGAAATGGTGCCGATCGATCTATATTGTCTTTCCATGATTATATACTAATAGCTTTCCAATACCTTTCCTAATACTAGCAAGGAAACACATATCTTTAGAGTGGAACCTCCAAACTGTCAACAAAGAGTTCAACAAGATATTACAGAATTTGTTGGAGTCTAAAATGCATCTCTTTACCCCTATATATCATCAAAAGGTCGGAGGGACAACACATCCATGATTAGGGGTAACAATTAGTTGTTAATGAATAGCTTAGGGTTAGGTCATTATTGCCATAATGACCTAACCCAAAGCTATCCATTAACACCCAATTATCACCCCTAATCATCAATGATGTGTAATCGCACATCTATCCACTAGGTCGAGCGCATCCTCAAAGCTCATCCCATCATTCCATCCATGCTCTAGAATGGAGCAAGCTCGCGATAATAATAAAATCTAGCTGCTTCATCAAGGCATGTGTCCAAGAAGATCATGCGACGGAGGCTTCATGGCCTACAAAAATATACAATTAGCAAGGTCGAATTCAATTTCAAGATGTAATAGCATATCAATTAAGCTCTTAAATTTTTTTAATTCAACTACTTCTCTCCATTCTGAACCCCAGTAATAACAGCAAACGGCCTCCTCATCGGGTTCGACTGGTGGCTGGCAGCCATCAAACACGGCAGGAATCACACAATCAAGTATATCTTAGCATCCTTAATGTCTTCCCAGCTTCATAGGTTAAAAAAAAAGATTCAGTAACAGTTAATGATTTAATATGCAATGTCCTCCGAGCTGTAAAGGACAAAATGTTACTTACATTAGCTCATCAGCACCAATAATGGAATGCATTCCTATTGGCTTTAATCTTTCATAAGCATGTCCTGCATGTAAATAAGACACAAAGTAAGTCAATTAATCCTATTACAAACACATTAAGTAAGCAATGTGCCAAGTTCCAGTTTTAATACAAACTCCCTGCCATACAAGCCTTATCACACCACAAAAGAAACGCCAACAATCAAATAGACACATACATCATTCCGCAAGAACTGGCTAGTGGTGCTTGCTTGCATCAACTTTCTCCATTCATTTGCTTTCACTTCCGGCAAGACACTTATTATCAGGACCATGAATCCACACATGAATGTATGCATTAGCAGATGGACATAACATCTATACTTGGGAACACGATGGATTGCATGAAAAAACTACTAGAAAAGAATCATAATTTGAAAGAGAAAGCTATTTGAATATGTGTGGATTTATTGAACATGAGAGGAAGCTTCAAGAAATCAAATATGAATGAAGTACCAAATATGAATCCACAGTTACTGCATCGATCTACCCCCTACACATACTTTCGGCACATTAAGATTAATCTTTAACTGATTTTTTTTTTGCAACAACTTGACCAGTTTGATGTCGAAACGCAGAACACGGACTTATGAACCAGAATTTTTGCTGTTCATTAAACTATTAAAGCCAGGAATGCTGTTGAAGTCGGTGAGAACACTCGAAGCATTAGGCCTTGACATTCAACAATGGGTTGTTAGTTGTTTCAACAATTTTTCACATCAAGCTTCTTATTCTGAGGTATATCTAGAAGAATCGCTCTCTGTGATTAACCACAATAGATATCACTAAAATTAACTACACCTGTTTGTGATGATCCATCAAATGCTTTCTTAATTTTTACATATTTTAATGATTTTAGGCTGTGGAACATCAAACATTGAAAAGCAAGTATTATTTTGAATTGCAGGTATATCTAGAATAATTTTTTTAAAACAGTTAAATGGAGTTTACATTGTGACATGAAGGTAATCTAACCTTCATAACACGAGAAAACAATAAGTAAATCAAATACAGAATTGATAAACAAATGAAATGGTTACGGTGAAATTCATAATCCCCCATCCCCTCGACTGTGGCTCGGCGTGACCTAATGAACTAACATGCATCATATGGGTACAATTACATTGTTACCAACACAAAACTCCTTGAAAGTTGAGACTTAACATGTGCTCTTAGGCTGATATCATCATTAAAAAATATATATCCATGTCAAGAATAGGAGAGGGCTTCTTTTGAAGAAAGAAAGAGAGGATGGCCATTGGCCATCAAACATGCACTGCAATCCAGCAAGAGTGCAAGACAAGATTTGAACTTCCAATGCTATTTTATATTACAGATTTTCAATCTTGTGGGTAAATCAAGTTGCTGGCATCCAACTTCTAACCCAATCTGTCAGTGTGGCCACATTCCGGTCGATGTCATCAATCGAGTCATTCCTAAGTGCCACCACAATATTTTCGGGATAACTTTCTTTAGCTTCCTCCAGTAAAACTTGAAAGATTTCACATTCAATGTTGTTTGAAAGCTTTGACCCTGTGTATCCCCTGCCAAATAGAGCAGTTTCAAAGCCAATAAGAACGAGGAAATATAGCAATAATTCATTAGAGCAGTTTGAAAGACAATAAGACAGGGAAGACCAGTAATAGTAACTGAAAGTAAAGCACTGCTTACCTCTTGGTCAGTCGATCATATAAGACGGAGTTGTCAGTTTGAAGCACCACTACACGGTCGAACCAACGCTCTGGAAAAAAATCACACCCATGGTAGTCCACAATGTTTCCTCCATCTTTCATCATATCCTCAAGCTCATCGCAAACCTACAGTGGGCATATGCCAGAAACAACAGTTAGAAGGATGTCTTAACAAGAACACTGGTCTTCGTATATATATATATATATATATATATATATATATATATTTACTACTGCTCAACTCAACCTTTGTCCCATACTCCCATTACTTGGGGTTGGCATATATATTCACTACAGCTTCACAATCCATTGACTAGTCATCCGATTTTCTCATAGACGAGTGCAAAACTGATACGTTTCGGAAAAACCATTGACATAGCCTAACGAAGGGCTTAGAGGCCATTCCAGGCAGCATGCTGGTACTTGGTATATAATTGATTCAGACTAATGCCGGTTACAGTTTAACTTTTTTGCTCCATTAGAAAAAATAAGAAATAGAGAAAAGACCACAAGGCGAATGATGTCGCGTCGTCCGTGTACCACATGACTTTGGAGTTTGACTTATGCATACATCCCAGGTATTACAGGAGCCATGGGACTGGAATGATTGAAGGAAGCCTCACGCTTTTCAAGTGGGTCAGATGGTTTCTTTAAGAAAAACATGAATGTTCAAAGGAAGCCAAGAAAAGTCTACGAACTTTATTCTTTTTTCTTCTTTTAATGACTGAGCAAATAAATGTACAAGCCTGTAGGCTCTTGGAAACCCTAAGAACAACAAGAACTGTGATAAACAGTGACGCACCTCGCGCACACGCTTGAACAACAAGAACTGTAAGAAACAAGTTGTATTGACAAATGCAAAGTTTATAATTTTTTTCACACTTTTGCGACTTTGCCTACAGCTTGAGCTGTTTCTATATTTAATTTCTATAGTTCTAGCTAAAGTAAAGAAGAAAAAATGTTCTTATTGTCAGTTCCCAAATAATACTTTACAAACATGAGGAGATTGCACAGAATAAGGTTAAAATATCTATTACTCCTGATGTTGAAAGTAGCGAAATTGGAACAAAGGAGAGTAAACATATATTTTAGAGATATCTCGAGTAACAATGATTTGTTACTCATAGCAGACATAATAATCTATTGCCCAAAGAACTTATACTGCAAAATCTAGGTGCGAATATGATGACAATCAGAAGTGCACAGATGTCTTTCAGAAAAAGTATACAACTTCTAATATTATCCTTCCCTACTTTGGCTCTTACAGTATAGTACAACAATGGATTAGATTTTGGATTAACTCATCTAGGGGACTTGTAATAGCAACTGCATTTGTCCACTTCACCCAGCTGCAGTTTGGGCACGTCAAAAGGATCCCATATTCACAACAAAGCTTGATAAAAAACAGCCCATAAGGCATCCGCCAAGACACAAACTTATTCTACTCACCCATAAAGCACAAGAGAATGCCAACTGGCCTTCGAATTCAAGATTAAAAATGATCAGATGCTTCCATAAAGAAGAGAAATAGCCACTACTAAAACACCACCAAGCATGCCTCTTTGATTTATGAAATTCTTCAATAAAGAGCTATGATGGTAACAAAATACCTCCACACTGGCCATCATCATGAAGAAGAAAGCATAACTCTCAGTGAGTGAACAATCATAAATGATGTCAAACCCAGAGAAGACAAAAATTCCAAAGGGATGTAGGCAAGAATGATAAGTGACATTTCAACCTTATCTCTCAATGATTTCCTTATCTTGATCCACCATGGTCATCGTCGAAATCCAACTGCACTCAGAAATCTAAGAACCATGTTTACTCGAGTTGCTCCATCATACAAAGTTAAATAGCAAATTAAATAGAGCTCAAGTACTGAATTTTGACTAACATGATCATGATGCCACACTTCCTAAAATGTAACCTTTACCTCTTGTACTTGCTTTCGCAATTCACGAATTTTCATTAGCTAGAACTGTGACTATAACCTTTACTTCATCAATTGGTTCAAATATCACCGGATCCTACAGTATTTCTGCATAATTTCTTTAATTTACCACTACTGCACCAGTGTACTAACTTTTGATTGAGACCACCTTTCTTTCTTTGCTAACCTCAAGAACAATCATACTCGATGATTTTCACATCAGTCGAGGAATTAAATTTTGCTTTTATTCCATCGAAACAGTAACAACCAAACCAACCAAAATGATTGATGTAATCCAGTGACCTCAAAGTTTCAAATTTAAACCCGCCCAACGAATGCGAAACTTAATTCTTGTTGCTCACAAGACACACAAGGCTAGTGAACTTCTGCAATGCTACAATCTGCAATAAGCTAACACAGGCTAAAAATTGTGACACTCTTACCATAATACAAAAACCTGCCGCCAAGTCCAAATTCTTAAACCGTCCCGTGTCCCCAAACTACTCATGATATTTCATATCAACTTCAGCTCAACCATCTCCCGAATTAAAATTTTACATGAATTTATTCGCTTTTCTAAAACTACAAAACTTGTGGCTCATGGTACTTTTCATGTCATTTACAAATTGTTGCAATTTCGTGAAGAATATACAAATGTTTACCGAATTAGACCCAGAAATATGTCGAGTTAACTTCGAAAAGTCAAAATAAGAACTCTTTTTTGAACGAATACCAAACTTCAAATACATCTAATATTACATTAAACCTCTAACGGAGTGTACCTAAAACAGAAAATGAAACACCTACGGAGAGATAATTAAGGTTGAGAAATTTACCTTGTCTTCATTCAGGATGAAGCAGTCGAGCTCCTCATCGCGTCCATCGTGCAAGTTCTTCTCCTTGACGAGTTCTCCGACGTTGATGTGCCGGAGCTGAGCAGCTTCCGCCAGTGCCGACGACGTCGATGTCTTCCCTGTACCTGGCGTTCCGGTAATTAGTATGTTCGGCCTGCTTCTATTCTGCTCCATGACGGCACGGTGGTGTTTACAACGGTGTCCTGTCTACGGCGCGGCGGCGGAATTCTTCCCGGTGGTCGAGTTCGCGTTAACGAGGTCAGGTAGTACGAGAACACAGGGTCCAAACGTCCAAGGTTTAAGGTTCTTTAACTATGTTAAGGCCCACTACTTGACGGTAAGGGATTTTTGTTAGAGGCCCAATAATTTTGGGCTATATTGTCGTCACGTAATATTGCTCCTTTCGCGGTTACTTGCGATACAGAAAGCCCATAAAATATTTCTCCTCCAAATCCAAAAATAAAATAAATTAAAGGGTGAAATTTAGTCCTGTGCACTTTGTAAAGTTTTTAACCGTTACAGTATCTAATGTTTTTTTTTTTAACTAAACAAAAGAGAAAATTGGTAATTTTGTAATTGTACTTTGACAAATCTTTATATTTTTTCAATGTACTATTTTTCAACAAAATTGTCATTCTATTTTAAAAGAGAGATGCAACTTCATCATTATCCCTAACTATTATCCAATTTCTAACGAAATTAATTTCAGTTGTCTCCCCTAAAGTTTTTTAAAATATAGAAAGATCCTTAATAATGGTTGATGTTAAATTTTAGATGATTTTCTTAATCTTAAATTATAAGGGTTTCTTTTTCCTTTTAGAGGTTAAAAAAATGTTTTATGAAACAAAAAAAAAAGGAAAGATTAAATGAAATATGAAAAAAAGGAAAGATATATTTCCTAAATATAAAAAAGAAAAGAAAAGAAAAGAAAAATATATATAGTACAATAGCGCTCAATAACTCACTTACAATTGAGAAAAAACAATTTATAGGTTGATATTGAATCAAATTAAAATATTTAATAGTTGGAATTCACCACAGGTGTAGCGGTTGTTATCCTTTTTATTAAAAAATATTTAATAAATTATCTACTAAATTTAAATGTAGAAAAAAGGACCGCCTACAATTCCCCTAAATCAAACATGTACTCACCACTGCTTTCCTTAAATGAACATCGTTATATTCCTTTTTGAGAAGTCTCCTAAACATCTCCTATCTATCTTTGGTAAGATTCCTTAAAAGAAATTTGTCTATAATACTCTTATCAAATGTAAGTTGAAAAAGAAAGATGAATCACTGATTTGACACCACTAAACAATAAATTTGAAATATTAAGACAAATTACACAAAGTCAAATTTTGAAACGCTGTATAAAATCAATAAAAAAACACTTATTTTGAGACCAACTACTTTAGTTAACACCATTCTAGTAACATTTCATTTCAATACATAATCCAATTCAACGAAACAATATGCAACATTTTTTTAAAGATGTCTTTCTCGTTTGCATAGGTGACAACAAAATATGGTGAAGTTTCTTTGATTGTTTCTTCACTCTATTTAACAATATTTTTCAAATTAACAAAGTATACTCTTTTAAGCTACTCCTATATTATTGCTTAATCCTTATTTGATCGTTTATTTTTATTTTTTTATTTTGGGGGGTGAAGATGCGTATAGCCGCATACTACATATTAGAATTTAACAATTACTCTCTCCGTCCCTAAATAATCGTCTGGGTTGACCCGACGCACATTTTAAGAAAAAGTAATTGACTTGATTATTTATATTGGTTTAATGTGTAGTTTCCTTTAATGTCCATGTATATGTGGCCCATAATTAAAGTAGAATAAAAAAGTAAGGGTAAAGTGGTAAAAGTGATGTTCTAAAAAGATAAGTTTCAAAGTGGACAATTATTTTGGGACGGACGAAAAAAGAAAGGAGGACAATAATTTAGGGACGGAGGGAGTATATGACAATATGTGAAATGATTACCCTGTTTGACTTATGGTTGTTAATTGATATTTGATACTCCCTTCGTCCCTAAATTATCGTCCTCCTTTCCTTTTCAAAATCCCAAAATAATTGTCCACTTTTACTTACCTTTTAGAACACACTTTTACCACTTCTTACTTTTCACCATACTTTAATTATGGGCCACTGGGCTTTAAAAAACTACACATTAAACCAATATTAATAATCCAGTCAAATATGTTTTCTTAAACGGTGCGCCGGGTCAACCAAGACAATAAATTAGGGACGGAGGGAGTAGTATATTAGAATTTATTACATTTTGGGTAATTATTCCTTTAAATCAACAAGTTTAAAGAAAAATTAGATTATTCTTTTAAACTTTTTTGGAGTTAAAAGAATCTTAAGTTGTGCGTTTAAAAAAAAAAAAAGCATTTCGCATTTTTTCGATTTGGTCGATAAAGTTTGTACCTATATTCTAGGTTTTGTCTTATGTTCCGTTTTAAATATAAACTAGATTTGCGTATTCGTGTCTATGACACGGTGCTAGTATATATGATTTCGTCAATTGAAATGATAATGTTTAAATAGAAAGTGTAATTTTATACTCGACCCATAATTGAGTTATATGTAACTGACCCATGACCGACCGCTCATAATATTAATTGTAGAGGGTGGCTTTGTAAAAACTAAAAGATGATTGATCATAATATTAACTATAGTGGGTGACTTTGTAATTAGGAGTTAAAAGTAGATAACTACTCTCACACATGTGAATGTGAGGATGAATCACAACCATTAATTTTTTTAAGATAATTTAATTTCAATCTCTAAATAGCTTTAATCAATTGTATATGTGTGAGTATGAGCTCTATTATAGGGGGTGACTTTGTAATTGAGAGTTAAAAGCGGATAACTACTTTCGTACATGTGAATGTGAGGATGAATCACAACCATTAATTTTTTTAAGATAATTTAATCTCAACCTCTAAATAGCTTTAGTCAATTGCACATGTGTGAGTATGAGTTCTATTATAAGGGGTGACTTTGTAATTGGGAGTTAAAAGTGGATAACTACTCTCACACATGTGAATGTGAGGATGAATCACAACCATTAATTTTTTAAAGATAATTTAATCTCAACCTCTAAATAGCTTTAGTCAATTGCACATGTGTGAGTATGAGCTCTATTGTATTATAGATAGTTCATAAAATAGACGAGATGTTGTGAATATACATAAATATAAATGGACGGAATTTTAAAAGGATAAGTTCAATCTCTTGAGCTAGGAAGGACCACAAGGACAGTAAAGCTCTCCCTATCAAGTTTCAATAATGTTGCGTTGTTGTAACTCGAACTTAGTACCCACGGTAAAATTTAAAACTGTCCCCTCCTAACTGATTTACACGTTTGATGGTAGAAATTGTAGATATATGTGGTAAGGCTTCGAAACATAAGTTAAAATATGGTCAAACATGAACACCAGAAATATATCTACCAAATCCCATGTTATGTGTAACCGCTGAGCATGTACAAATCGTGAACATGATTTTTGGAGAATTTTTGGTTTTGTGGACTCACTTTTTTTTCTCAAAATTTTATTCTTTTGTTATTCCAACTAGCACAGAAAAACGGTACTCACTCCATTTTCAAATAACCGTCCTTTTTGATTGGCACATCATTTAAAAAATAATAATTTATTGTATTATAAATAGTAGTGTAATGTATAGTTTTTTTTATTGCCCTTAAACATGTGATCATGATTAAAGTAGATAGAAAAAGTAAGGTAAAGGAGTAAAAATATTTTTCTAAAAAAAAGTTTAAAAGATAATAATTATTTTGGAACGAACAAAAAAAGAAGAAAAATTATTTAAAAACAAAGAGAGTATTATATAACTCAGAGTTAAAAGGAATATACATTCAGAAACTACTTTTTTCAACAATAACATTATCATATATAAGAAGGATTATAACTGTTCAAAATGATGGAACAAAAGCATAACTCTACAAGAATGAAAATGATTCAATTGCATTGCATCATGAAAACTTCAAATGTTTTACAATAATGCCTGATCAAGGCATATAGATTAGGGGTGGTAATTCATGCTATCGTGTCGTGTTTATGTCTTACTATCATGTTTTTATGTTATATATCTAATTTGATCATAAATATAACAATAACTATTATTTTGAATATATTATCAATTTCGTGTGTTTTATGTCTTGTTTCATGTCATGTCATGTTGTGCTGGTCTTATCGTATCATTTGTCTCTATAATCGTGTTTTATAATCGTGTCCTACTGATACGTGCTATTGTGTTGTGTCAGTCATTACCACCCCTAATATAGATCAAGCTACAGTAAGATTGTAAGAACGAGATGAATATTGAAGTGCATATATTTAATCTGCTTCAAAAGGTATTTGGGCCTCGCTTAAGCAATGAGACTCTCTACTACACCTGACCCACTATGCTATACATGTCTACTGAACGCTTTGGGTCGGGTCCATGCATGACAAGCAAACCCTAACCCCTCAGGTATAAATAAATTTTATTAGCTCATAGTAAGGACTTTCTATCTCTCTTCTACATTTTTTACTACACACATAGGGTTGATTATCACACCGGAGGGTTTTGGGGGACATGACGATGATTCTACGACTGATCCAATCAACGGATGACTAGCGTACGACAACAACTTTCGGTACCCCCGGTATGATGATATTTTTGCATCATCAGTTTGGTTTCGTTGCCGGGAAACAACTCTAGCCACGAACTCCAACAGCCATGGCGGAGACCCGTTCGATAAGTGCTGGAAACGAGCAATGAAGTCACTTCGAAAACAACAAATCACGTCAATTTATTCAATGCGGACTGGACAGAGATAACCAACCCCAATTTGAAAACAAATAACACTAGTTGATTCGCCTTCACAAGACGAGTCTAACGTCATAAGAAACTCCCCCATTTAAGCTGCCACCGGATACTCCACCGTTTTGTCAACGCGCTGGCGGTCGGCACTGAAGTTTCCCCCTGCGCTACAGAGCTATAAATAGAAAACGAAGACAACCAGCAGTTGCGTATCGAGAATACGAGCTTATCGCCGCTAAAATCACCGCCAACGAAGCAGGGACGCTTCTTCACACGCCGCCTGAATCGGCTAACCTCTTGGACGTCCGGTAACGCGTCGGCCATCAAATCTGGCGCACCAACTTGTCTACGCTAATGCAGACGCTGACGTCATCCACAGTTGTCTTGCACTTCGGACACTTTCTGTTTCTTTAAGTTTCACTCAGCTATCGTTATATTTCATCAGCTTCCGTTAAACTTCGTCAGGAGAGGCTAACGGATCGTTAATTGGTCCATCTGAACCGCCCGATCCTTCTTGACCCGGTTCACCTCCTTCTAGACCGGTTCAGACACAATTTAAACTGGTTCCTTACTATTTCAGTGGACTCTTTCTAATTTTACCTTCCATGTTTGCAGATTTTGCTTATATGACCTCGTATTTTATGATGTTAACAAATAATTAGTTAACGGGACACGAATTAAAGTTTATAAATGATGTGCATGCCTACTCGATCACTTTAAATCAGCGTGAGACACCAATAAATTACTCATGTAATCAATACGTGACATGATTGAACTATAATTTGGGGACCTTAATTTCCTTTAAAATTATTGGTTATGATTAGGCATGGCAATTGGGTGGGTTGGGTTGGATTGGAATGAGTAATGAGTTGAAACAGGTCAAAACCCATTAGAACCCAAATGTTAAATGGGTTGAAATAGGTTAGGTCGGAATGGGTTGGGTTAAAACTGTTAACTGGTTAAAGCGGGTCGACCCGTCTCAACCCAAAAAATTCCCCCAAAAAACATAAATTTATAGCATAAAAAGTCACGGGTCGAAATGGGTAACGGGTCCGACCCGCTTTGACCCGACACGACCCGTTAATATTATTGGGTTGAAACGGGTTACTCGCTTCAACCCAAAAATATTAATGGGTTGAGTTGGATAATTAGTGGGTTGGGTTGGGTGGGTTAATAGGTAATGAGTTACAATTGTCAGGCTTAGTTATGATAATTAATAATGATGACTATAACTTGGCATTATGTGAGATATCAAACGAATTGCCATTCTATAAATACATATGACATGAAGACTTGACATGATATCTATAGTAACCGATTAAAATTATTGATTGGTGATTAATACATGATATTTAATTGTGACAATTAATATGCAACAAATTGGTAAATTTATGCTCGCAACTATGCCGTGTTTACAACAAACCATAACAATGCATGATACGTCATATTAAATTGATGCATGTAATTAAATATATTTTATTCGCGACCGTGTGTATGTCGCCTCCCTTACGCGCTTTATGATTTTACCAATCCCTGATCGCACATGAAAAAAGAAAATGCATACTCACTCACTTAGGAAATTTGACATATCAATGAAGTTAATTATACTCTATATTTTATTATTTATTTGCCCAAGCATGACAAATGGTAATGAAACTACTTTATTCACCGCTACGCCTAAATTCACGCGTGAACTCTTTATACAAATCATGTTTTGATCACATATGACACATAATATCAATATTGATGTCATTTTCCTCAATCATGCTAATAACAATATTTTTTTTATTGTCATTTACATAAATCGCTAGCATGTACACTAATACATACCCCAATTTTATTTAAAAAAGAGGAATATGTTTGCTTTGCAAATGATGCACTAAACTTTCAGGTACTCAAACCAAGCCAACTAAACATTGGTAACTGCGAGAACCATGACACTCTCATTGTTAGAGTTGATTTCGCTCGCGCTGAGCGCCTTAGGCACACTCTTGGTGTCAACCCATACTTCCTCCAAAGGAAAACTACAGCGACCATAATTACTTTCTGACCTCAAAGTAAACACTTACAGTCGAAAAGTAGAGGGCCTGCCCGCAAATAGAAAATCTCAGATATCTTTACAACCATTCGAACGACCCAATTCACAAACGGGCAAGACCTTCAGCCCTATTGGGGGCCACTATCATTCTTTCAACAGAAAGGCAAGTTCTTTCATTAAATTGTTAATATGTTTATTTATCATTCATGAATTGCACTTGAATTGCTTGGCAAGATCTATTCACAAGCCGAGTAGATAGGGTCATGCCCGGACAACCTTCCACTATACCCAAGTGTTAGTGGACAAATCTTATCCTCCCAGCAAGTAAGATAGGGCATTGTCCGATTCACTTACTTGGAAGCCCACAAGTCGATAGGGGTCATGCCCACAAGATAGCGACTAACTACATCAGATTCATATAGTGACCGAGCAACATTGTTAATCATGTATCTCTATACCCAGGTGATAAGCTAGCAACAGCTTCAACGTACAAACGACGAACAAGGCCAAGTCCGGTTAGCTGGTCGCTGCTCAGAGTTGGGCCATGCCTGTTAGGCAGTCATCACAATGCTCGCCAAAGGTAATAGGGGTCATGCTCGCTCAAACTCATGGCCAGATCCAACCGGGGAATAACGTTTCCTCGAGCAATCAAACTTAAATAATATGTCTGTTGAATTAGTCTTATTATTTCTAAGTTATTATTTGCCCAAGTTTGCATGCTCGATTTGTTATGTTCGTATTCTACTTATTATGCTTGTTGAACCAGCCCGAGCTACATGTTATTACCATGTGTCCGTGCACATTATCATCGTGCCACAGCTTGAGCTTCATATTATCGGTTTGTCCCCGTGCACGTTATGCTCGTGTCGCAACCCGAGTTTCAGATTGCATTCGTGCCAAAACCTGAGTCTCATTATTGCTCTGTGCCCATGCACGACATGCTCGTGCCATAACCCAAGCTTCATGTTATTATTCTGTGCCCGCGCACCCTATACTCGTGCCATTGCACGAGTCGTATTATTGCTCCGTGCCCGTGTACATCATGCTCGTGCCACAGCCCGAGCTTCAGATTATTATTCCCGTGCCCAGGCACACTACGCTCGCGTCAAAACCCGAGCATCATGTTATTATCCCCATGCCCATGCACACTACGCTCATGCCAAAGCCTCAGCTTTATTACCCCGTGCTCGTGCACGCTATGCTCGTGCCGCAGCTCGAGCTTCATATTACACTTGTGCCAGAGCCTGAGCTTAAGATTATTATTCTCGTGCTCAGGCACATTACGCTCACGCCACAACCCGAGCTTCATGTCATTACCTTGTGTCCGTGAACGTTATGCTCGTGCCATAGCCCGAGTTTCATATTACACTCGTGTCAGGGGCGAGCTTCATATTATCAGTTTGTGCATGTGCACATTATGCTCATGTCGCAACCCGACTTTCAGATTACACTCGTACCATAGCCCAAGTCTCATTATTGCTTCGTGCCCATGCATGCCATGCTCGTTCCACAGCACGAGCTTCATGTTATTATTTTGTGCCCGCGCACGTTATGCTTGTGCCACAGCACGAGCTACATGTTATTACATTCTCGTCGTGCGTGCAGATGCTTCGTTACCGCGGATGCTCATTGACAGAGCTTCATATTACACTCATGCTAGCTTCAGCCGAGCTTCTTCATATTAGCTTCATATTACATCAATTTATGCCGTGTCGAGCTTCATATTATCAATTTATGCATGTGCACGCTATGCTCGTGCTGCAGCCCGAGTTTCAGATTGCACTCGTGCCACAACCCGAGTCTCATTATTGCTCCGTGCCCATGCCCATGCACGCCATGCACGTGCCACAACACGAGCTTCATGTTATTATTTTGTGCCCGCACACGCTATCTGTGGCACAAGCTACATGTTATTATTCTGTGCCCGTGCACGCTACGCTCGTGCCACAACCAAGTTTCAGATTAGACTCGTGCCAGAGCTCGAGCTTCAGATTATTATTCTTGTGCCCAGGCATACTATGATCGTGCTATAGCACGAGTTTCATGTTATTACCCCGTGCCCGTTCACGCCTTGCTCGAGCCACAGCCCGAGCTTCACATTACACTCGTGCCAAGGGTCGAGCTTCATATTATTAGCTTGTGCCCGTGCACGCTATGCTTGTGCCGCAACTCGAGTTTCAGATTGCACTCATGCCACCTCCCGAGTCTCAATATTGCTCCGTGCATGTGCACGCCATGCTCGTGCCATAGCACAAGCTTTATGTTATTATTTTGTGTCTACGCACGCTATGCTCGTGCCACAACACGAGCTACATGTTATTATTCTGTGCTCGTACACGCTACGCTCATGCCGCAGCTGAGTTTCAAATTACACTCGTGTCAAAGCCCGAGCTTCAAATTATTATTCTCGTGCCCATGCACAATACGCTCACGCCACAGCCCGAGCTTCATGTTATTACCCCGTGCCCATACACGCCATGCTCATGCCACAACCTGAGCTTCATATTACACTCGTGCCAGGGGCTGAGCTTCATATTATCAGTTTGTGCCCATGCTCGTTATACTTGTTCCACAGCTCGAGCCTCATTATTAATCTGTGCCCGTGTATGCCATGCTCATGCCACAACACGAGCTTCATATTATTATTTTGTGCTCGTGCACACTATACTCGTGCCAGAGCCTAAGTCTCATATTCTTACCCCGTGACCATACACGCTATGCTCATGCCACAGCTCGAGCTTCATACTACACTCATGCCAAGGACCGAGCTTCATATTATCAGTTAGTGCTCGTGCACGTTATGCTCGTGCCGCAGCCCTAGTTTCAGATTGCACCTGTGCCACAGCCTGAGTCTCATTATTGCGACGTGTTCGTGACGCTCCCCATTTGGGCATCCCATGGCTGAGCTTCTCGCTTGAGCATATGAATTTCTAGAGGACTCTCACCACTGTGAGGTTGCTCAGATTCTTGAAGACCCTCACCACGATGAGGTTACTGGATTTCTCGAAGACCCTCACCACGATGAGGCTTCTAGATTTCTTTTATGTGCTTACGCTCCCCATTTAGGCATCCCACGGTTGAGCTTCTCCCTTGAGCATACGAATTTCTGGAAGACTCTCACCCGGTGAGGCTGCTCGGATTCTTGAAGACCCTCACCACAGTGAGTCTGTTGGATTTCTTGAAGACCCTCATCACGGTGAGGCTGTTGGATTTCCTTTATGCACTTACGCTCCCCGTTTGGGCATCCCACGGTTGAGCTTCTCGCTTGAGCATACGGATTTCTGGAGGACTCTCACCACAGTGAGGCTGCTCGATTTCTCGAAGACCCTTACCACGGTAAGGCTTCTGGATTTTTTTTATGCGCTTACGCTCCCCATTTGGGCGTCCCACAGTTGAGCTTCTCTCTTGAGCATACAGATTTATGGAGGACTCTTACCACGGTGAGGCTGCTCAGATTCTCGAAGACCCTCACCACGGTAAGGTTACTGGATTTCTTGAAGACCCTCACCACGGTGAGGCTGCTGGATTTCTCAAAGACCCTCACCACGATAAGACTGCTGGATTTCTTGAAGACCCTCACCACGGTGAGGCTTCTATAAAAACATTGAATATCAGTTCAAAACTCTCGTCTACTAACAAAGTTTTCGTCAATTGAACTGCGGGAAGAGGAACTGTCGAAAGTCGAACTGAAGGTGGAGTGAAAAATCTGGTGGCCATAGCATAGGGAAGACTGAAGAGATTGAGAATCTCGAGGTCGAGGGTTTGTTGTTTACCGTTGATCATTCCATCCTTTTATCCGACTGTCCGCCCTAAGAGCCCTTTCGTCTAATCGTATGTCGGGTGTCGCATTCTGTCGTGTTCACAACTAAGTCATTTCCAATTGGCAATTTTCCATCCCTTTTACTCCCTCCGTCCCAAAATTATTGTCTTCCTTTCCTTTTTCGTCCATTCCAAAATAATTGCCTTGTTTGAACCTTTTTTTTAGGACAACATGTTTACCACTTCATCCTTATTTTTTCATCCAACTTTAATTGTGGACCACATATATATAAGTTTTAAAATAAACTACACATCAAACTAATATTAATAATCCGATAAATATGTTTTCTTAAACAATGCACCGAGTCCTCTAAAACGATAATTTAGGGACAAAGAGAGTAATATATATATATATAGAGCCCCTAATATTTTTGGGCCCTAGGCGGTCGCCCCTTTGAACTATGCTCAGGAATGGCCCTGAACCCCATCACTGGACTGATCAGACGGTCGAACCTCCTACTCTTGGGTTTTCATCACTGGACCAAGGGTTTCAGCTGGCGGCACGAATTGTGTGTCGTTCGTCGACGATGATGCCTCCGCCGCTTGTCAACAACGGAAGGAATTTTAACGTTAACGAGTGGAGGGAGGAATCTAACCAAGACTACGTCCTATTGTGTAGCTTTTATATGCTTCTTATTAATGGGGAAACAAAGCCACCAATGTATCCAAGTACGTGTTCAATTTAGAGTGTTGACATCCCCTGCTTTAAGGAACAGAATATTTTTTTTGACGAAAAGAAAAAAGGGGGAATAGAGGGAGAGAGCAACAAAAAAATCTATGAATTTTTAATTTTTTATTGGGATAAGGAGTCAAAGTATTCTTATATTTTCTCTAAAACCTTGTTTTTAATCAAACCTTTGCAATTAATCTCAAGCAAAACAATTAATAACACTGTTTTCTAAGCTTCCTTGTTGGCCTAAATAATAAATATGCAACTCCAAAGAATATATGAGCTTGAAACTTGTGGAAATAAGCATATGCAGTAGTAAATAACGATACAAAGTCTTGCCTGTATTGCACTTAAGGAAGAAAAAGAATCTCATATCAAAGTCACAGTACACCAAGACAAGAAACATTTTTGAAGATGTGGTTGAGAAGCTAATGGCATGCAGTTTGACAAAAGAACTTTTATGATATTTAGATATGCAGACATGCAGTACCTCTTTTTCAAGTGCTGCATGTCGAGCACTACCAACTTCCATGGCTTTTGTCCTTTTTTTTTTCGCTTGCGACCATTCCTAAAGTCAACATGGAAAAATGAAAGACAAAATTACTAAAGAGGATAACAAGCTAACAGCAAGAGCACTATTGAAGATATTGCATTAGATGGTCAAGACACCAATCAACACAATGGAAAAATGTAGTCAAAGGTTTGATTGGAAAACAAATTAAGACCAACATTCAGAGATGTATTAATTCAACCAATCTCTCTGCCGTTATGAAGGCTTAAAGCGAACTATAGAATGAGGCATTTTTAAAGTAAATAATAATTTATTATTACAATTATTATATTTTTATTTAAATTTTATCTTTCGTGCTTTTTGAGACGCAAAATCATTTATTAAATTATTATAATCGATTTCACTTAACAATTCTTTTTCAATAAATAATAAAGCTAGTCTACTTAATCTTTGTTGAGACATTGTCGATCTTAGATAAGATTTTATTAATTTTAGCTTAGAAAAACTTCTTTCTGTCGAAACAACAGTTACTGGAAAATTGTTAGCATTATTCTATCAGCGATCTCCGCATTTAGAAAAGAATCAACCCTTAATATATAATTAAGTATGTCCTTTGTTGTATCATTTTTCACTTGTATAATTTCTCTTAAAATTTTTTGTTCCATAAATAGATTTAATCCCTCAATATCAGAGTTGTCATGATATTTTAATGAATTTTCAAGGTTAAGACAATTTTCTTTTAAATTTTCATTATTCAATGATCTTAATTTCTCAATGTTAAATAAAAAAACCAAAAATATCTTGATACATTTTAAATTGTTCAAATCTACTTTGAAAAATACTTTGAGTTGATAATTGTTTTTATAATTTTTGTTTTAATTTCATGTGCTAGCAAGTTTATCAATTCATTTAGTTTAGGAAACCTAGTACTAATAGTAATAGTAAAAAAAAAAATTTGAGGTCTCCTATTGGCTGAGGCCTAAAACCCTTGTTTACCCAGCCTCCCCCTTGGGCCCGCCCTGCTCTCTGCTCTTCATCTTGGTGTTTGGAGATAATTGTTAGTTGCTGGCTTACTTTGTAAATAGTTGAGTAAAGGCCACTTATGTTTTAAACTTCAATGCGTGCAATGTTACATGCTTTTAATCCAAACATTCTATCTTCACAATATAAAATCATTTTCAAATTAAGAAAAAGAAAAAGTTATATAAGTATGTGTGAGTGCCCCGTTTTTAACCGGTTCCACGCCATTGAAAGGCGGGGTGGTTTTGAAACTTCGAAGCACGTGAAATACGCACGGCCTCAATTGTGGACCGGACTCGAAAAAATGTGTTACAGAGTCGACACCTCTATTTTATGGTTAAACAGAGAAAAACCAAACGTACCAGATTATATGGGTTCGGGGGCTAAATTACGAGTTAGGAAGGGGTTAGGCACTCAACTCGCCCTTTCGGTCTCACAAAGAGTTTATTAATATGCTTGTTTTATTTTATACACTTTGGCTCAGAAAAATACATTTGTATACGATAGAAAGAAACAAAGAGAAATAACTTTGTATTCATTAAAGAAAACAAAACAAAATTACAACTTGAAATAATCTAATTTAGAGAATAATTACAACATTTTTATAAGCTATTTTAATGATAAAACATCTATACTAACAACAAATTTTATTTACATTACATGTATAAGAATGAAAGAAATTTATTAAATAATAAGAAACATAACTATTTCTTATTTTAAAGTGTATGCAGAAAAAAAACTAAACAAACTACAAGAAATTATAACTACTTTACATTTAAAGAAAAGACGGAAGAAGAAACTAATTTAAACAAAAGGAAATGTAACTATTATTACATTTAAAGTAAGAACGGAAAAGAAACTAATTTAAACAGAAAGAAAATGTAAATATTATTACATTAAAGTAGGAACGAAAAGGAAACTAATTTAAACAGGAAGAAAATATAATTATTTATATTTTAAAGTAAAGGCATAAGAGAAACTAATTATAAGTAAAGAAAATATAATTATTTCTACATTTAACTTAAAGACAGAAAAGAAATCAATTAAATATATATATATCTTAACTATATATATATTGAAATATAAACGGAAAGGAAACTAATTAAATATTTACATTTTAACTATTTATATATTAAAATATAAATATAAAGGAAACTTACTTAGATATCTATATTTAATTTATAGATTATAATAAATAACTACGGGGACAGAACTTACCTCCTGAAACATGAGTGTCTGAACCCGGTATGCCTGGACTTAAGCCCACTAGGCGGTCTTAAATGTGCTTCCACTATCCTTCCGAGAAAGGAAGTTTTTTTGCTTTTACTGGATTTCGGACAGCGTGACTGCTCCTTTTTGTTGTTTTTGCCTCGGGATTCGGGTGGCACAACTGTTTGTTTTTGCTTGCTTGCTTTGTGTGCTTTACGTGTTTTCTGAGTCTGAAATCGGGCAGAGCAACTGCTTGCCTCGGCTGGATTTTACGACTGGATTCGAGCAAAGCAACTGCTTGTTTTTGCTTGATATTGCGTCTGGAATTGGGCAGAGCAAATGCTTGCTTCGACTGGATTTGACGTTTGGATTCGGGCAGGGCAACTATTCCTTTGGGATTTTTGAACATGAAATAGGGCAGAAACCTAGTTGGGTAGCTAGGGTTCACTTTGGCCGGAGAGTTTTAGTGTTTAAGGGATGTTTTGGCAGCCTAGCGGAGTTTCAAAGTTTGATCGAGAAGTTATTAGCGTAACAGCTCGCATCTTTTCTTCCTTCGTAAAATTGGTGTGTTGAGGCACTGGCCGAAGCCTCATATTTATAGACTGAGATTGGGTTTCCTTCGTGGTTAAGATTAAACCAGATATTTTCTTCTGAGCTTCAACGATTTGTACTGCGCGTTTAAGGAATTGCATCAAAAGCTAACTACACCAGTGATTTGGGAGGTTGTGGGCGCAGCCTATGGGCTTTGGGGGCGCCGCGCCTTGGATGGGTATAGGCCGCGCACCCTTCCTTTTTCTTTTCAATTTTGGCACTTTGGCCCCTGTAAATCATTGTTTATTCACTATTTGTTATTTCTTCCGTTCTTTTGCATTTTTAACTATGTAACTTGACATCTGTTAGTCCTTTTAACAGATCTTGATATTTTATGACATGTCATAAAACAGAGGTACGAAATTAGGTGTTTACAGTATGTAAAGAATAAAAACCTAATCGGAGAAATGCTAAAAGATCACATCTAAATCCACTTCAATCTCTATAACTTTGTTGATGCCCAGCTTTCAATGTTACCAAATGGGTAATGGTAGGCATCCCTAGGTTACTTGGAGAGAAATTGTGTCAAATTCACCAACAGCAGGGAAAACACAATATGATATAGTGTCTAGAAAATAGAATGCTATGATTAGTCTCATATAAAAGCTACAAATAGGATATCCTTACAAAATTTAAATTGTGCAAGTGCTTTTTCTTAATGAACTAAACGATTGATCGTTCGAGTTTGTTTCTTTTTATTATCAGGTAAAAACTTGAGAAGTTTGCGCATACTACATTAATCAAATCTGCTACTCCATCCTTCTCTTTTTTTTTCTTTTAGCCTACTTTTCTTTTTTAGGAGTCTTAAAGTTTTTGGTCATTTAACATTCCACTGTATATTTCTTGACTACTTTCTTAATAAACTCCTAAATTAAGTATTTACTTAGTTTTTTGCTTCTTAATAATTCAGCACTATTATGTAATATCGTCATCCAACATCAAGTAGATGTGAGACTTTAATATGATTTATAAGTGCTTTGTGGTAGGCCTATAGGTTGTTCGTGGCCAGTGAGGAGACACCTCTTGATTCCGTGCGAGCTACCTCTTGAGTCTGCATCACCAACGGCTGCGTTCTTGGTGATTGTGGCCTAGGTTCTTAGTGGCCCATTGTTTGGGCTACATATAGCCACCACGCTATTGAGCTCGGGGCCTTAAACATTAAGTATGAGTACAAATGATATTAAGCAGTGGTTGATGAGGCATTCGTTATGAATCTAAAATGGAATAACGTAAAATAATTAAAGTAAATTAGAAAACGACATCACTTTATCTTAAGTAGAACAAAAATTGTCTAATTTTATTTGTTTTAATTTTACAAAATTATTTATTTTGGCCAAATTAAATGACCTAGCTTTATTCACCTAACTCGAGCCACCTCGTTTAGTCTATATAATCGAGAATTATCTTCTAATGATCATAAGAATTGAACATATCAGAGTATCTCGCAACTATAACAATTATATTAAAAAAGTACCGTGACTATATCAGATTACCAAAATATTAAAAAAGTACTATGAATATATCGAGGAGATATCATGTTGATTTTGAAGTTTCAAAATACAATCTTGAAATTCAAACTAAATTAAGATATCAAAACCCAATTGGAAGACATGAAAATGCGGAAATGCATACCGTAGCAGTAATATCAGTAACGCACAATCCCTTCCTCCTCCGAAACCGATGTAAAAGCGACTTCGTCAGTTTACTCTTCTTCTGGGAGCTGCTGCTCTTAGAACCAGAACCACCACTGGATAAGTCCTCAATGTCGGCTATCGACGCTCTCTCCGAAGAACCCGACAAGCTTCGTTTGGGAAGTAGAGTGTCGAAGAAGAGAGACAGGACGACAGAGAAGAGAATGAAGAGGGTAGGAGACTAGAGCGAGTGGCGGCGACGGCGAAAGCAGCTTCAATGAGCGCCATTTCTTTTTCGCTTACAATCTCAATTGGGATTTCTGGGAATAAAATTTGGTGGGAATTGCAGGTAGTTGGTGTTTCGGGCGACTCCGTGGGCATATTGGGAGAAAATTAAGAACGTTACCGGCGCTGCGGATCTATGGAAGAAAACGAAGGAAAATAAGCTGGCAACATTGCTTTCCTGTTGGATCATAGACTTCATAGTTAACGATTCTCATGCTAACCCAGTAAAATATGATTAAAAAAATTAGAATTCAAAATTAAAGACACCGCAACACATTAAGTAGCCGTAATGGATCATATGCATATGCAATTATGCATGTGACTTTAGGTCTTAAGATTTAAGAATGCTGCAAGCACTGACATAACAATGCCCCATTTCTGTGTAACTAACCTCAAGTATCTCCATTGAAATGTGGAACGAGCTCAAGAAGGAACTTAGTGTAACCACCCGAGCCTGATAGCTCGGTCCGTTAGGCATAGCTCACGCACCGGCTCACTAAGCACGTAGCAGGTAGTACCTTAATTCACCATGCCTATCACAAGTTGACCTAAAAAACCATGAATGATGTTGGTGTCTAGTAGTAGTGTCTGGTCACCTTATAATTTATGGTAAAATTTTAATCGATCCATTTTCCAATGTTTCTAACCCCTCCAATACTTTATTCTTTTTTTCAACTGCAAAAAATCACTTTTTGAAATATTGTTCCAAAAATGTCACTGTCTCCTTCAAAAGCTCTGGCAACACACTTTTGATTTGCAAATCACAATTGTTGGGCAACGAAATAAGGATCGACATGCATAGTCAAGTCAAGGGGGGTAGCGCCCCTTCTTGGGGGTTCGGGGGCAACACTCCTTAAAGATAAACTGTTTTTTTTATTCATGAAATACGAAACTGTAATGGATCTGTGTTGGGTTGAAGGATTTTCCAGTTAGGACGAAAGCGAAGAAGGAGAAGGAAGAAAAAGACTTACAACGAGGAGATGGAAGAAGCATGTGAGGTGGAGGACGTGGTCTGATTTTTTATGATTTTTTTATCACGATGGAAACTGGATTATATAATATTTTATGTATCGCGGTTCAAAAATTAATTCATCGTGGTACATAAAAGTTGATATCGCAGTACAACTTGGATTATATATATATATATATATATATATATATATATATATATATATATATATATATATATATATATATATATATATATCGTGGTTCAATAATTAATTCATCGCGGTACATAAAAGTTGGTACCGCGGTGCAATTAAACTATTGAACTGCGGTACAAAAATTAATGCAATAAAATTGATGAATCGCGGTGCAATATGACTAGGCAATTAAACTATTGAATCACAATGTAAAAATTAATGCAATAAAATTGATAAATTACAGTTTAATATTCAATGCACCACGATTTATTTCTATAGCGTGTCTCATATCATACTCATTAATTTTTTATTTTTTTTTAGAGAAGCAAGGCGGCACCTGCGGAGATTTATTAGAATAAAAGAAATGAACAAACTGGAGGGGGACAACCAGCCTTACCCGATTTAGGGGGACAAAGGAGCCTGACCTCGAACGAGAAATACACTGAGAAAAACCGCAGAAACAAAAACACCTTACAAAGCAACTATCTAGCCTTACTACGAAAACTGTAAAAACCATACTTGTCTAAATGCATAAGCATTTTGGCCTTACCTGGAAGATCCACTGACGAATTCAAAAATTTTGACTCACACTCATTAAGGGCATCATAATTTTTTTAACTTCAAAAGTATCGTTTTTCAATTTGAAAAAAAAAACATGGAACTGTAGCGTAAAACTTTGAAAAGTGGACCATGCCACAATTTTTCCTATTATTTAGAAGAGCATCACCAATGGGGTTTTTCAATTGGTTTTTCAAACCCAAAAAAAGTTGTTTGAGCTTTTTCACTATAACGGGTAATTTGGTGGAGCTACTTGTGGAAGAACAAGTCTCTCCGGTCTCCACTGAGAGCTGCTTTTTTCCAAGCATGGTGGGCCCATGTACACCTATGTTTCCCCCTTTCTTCCTTCTCCCTTTTTTCTATCCGTTGTATAACAGTTTTTTCCCACTATAAATACACCTCCAATTTTTCATTTCATTTATTTTTCTTCTCTATCAAACTACAAAAAATTGATAATGAAAATATCAATCCCAAAATTTTCCCACTATAAATACATTTTGTGAAGCCCCAACTCTACTCCTCAAAATTTTGAAGAAAATGCAAATTCTCGAAATTATTATACCTGTCCAAATCCTCAACATTTTCAATTTTTTCCTCCGACACAATTAAATTTCCAAAATTTTCCCTATGTTCCACAATTTCCTCAAAAATTTTCAAATTTTCAAAGTGTCCCTCGAGCTCTATTTTTTCTTTGCCCTCCCGAATATTGGTCCGACACAACAAACCTATTTGGGATGTCAACCAATTTTTATACTAATTCATCAACACAACCCATCGTTATGCCTTCAAATGAGTCAAGGAGGAATAGTATTGATGTGTCAAGTGTAGCAATAAAGAGCCTGTTACACCGTCTTCTATTTGAGAGTCTCAATTTTCACCACATTTCACGTAAATAGGGCTCAAGCATATTACACTTGATAAAGATATGGATGTCAACAATGAAGTTAGTGCAAGTAACAAAAAACAAAAAGTTGATCGGAGAAGTTGGTTACTGGAAGAAGAAAAGATGATTACTATAGCATGGGCTCATATTAGCAACAATCCAGTGATTGGTAACGATAAAAAAAAACCAAGCTTTCTGGCAACATATCACGGAGTACTACAACAAGCATCGGCCCCCTAGATCGGTGGAGAGAATCGCGAACATATGTAAGTCACATTTTTACCAATTGTATTCACAAGTTAATGAATTTTTAGCAACCTTTAATAATGTGTACAACAACCGTCCAAGTGGTTGGATTGATGAAATGAAACTTGAGAAGACACATGAACTATGGAGAAAAAATAATCAGAAAAAAATCAAGGTTTCCAAGTACAAACATGTATGGAAGATTTAAAAAGATTGTGAGAAATTTGTTCCACAACCACCCGATCATCGTGCGGCAAAAAAGATGAAGACATCGGAAATAGGGGCGTACACATCATCATCCAACTCAGATACAAGTATCCCCCCTTCTATCTATCCGTTTTTTCTATCCATTTTTTTCTACCGTTGTACAACGGTTTATTTTTTCCACTATAAATACACCTCCAATTTTTCATTTCATTCATTTTTTTCTTCTCTATCAAACTACAAAAATGGATGATGAAAATGTCAATCTCTAAAAAAAAAAATCTCTTTTTTTCCTCCTGAGGGGGTGTGGGAAGGGATCGAACCTGAGATCTCACACTTTGTCAATGCCACCTCTTAAGGGTCTCAAAAAATTATCTACCCTCAAAATTTTGAACAAAATACAAATTCTCGAAATTCTCATACCCATCCAAATCCTCAACATTTTCAATTTTTTCTTTCGACACAATTAAATTTTCAAAATTTTCTCTATGTTCCACAATTTCCTCAAAAAAATTCAAATTTTCAAAGTGTCCCTCAAGCTCCATTTTTTCCTTGCTTTCCCGATTATTGGTCCGACACAACAAATCAATTTGGGATGTCAACCAATTTTTATACTAATTCACCAACACAACCAATTTTTATGCCTTCAAATGAGTTAAGGAGAGGAATAGTATTGATGTGTCGAACATAGATAAAAAGCTTGTAACATTGTCTTCTATTCAAGAGTCTCAATTTTCATCACATTTCACGCAAATATGGCTCGAGCATATTACACTTGATAAAGATATGGATTTGGTGCAAGTAACAAGAAAAATAAAGTTGATTGGAGAAGTTGGTTATTGGAAGAAGAAAAGATGCTTACTACAACATGGACCCATATTAGCAACGATCTGGTGATCGGTAACGATAAAAAAAAAACAAAAAAAACAAGCTTTCTGTCAACGTATCATGGAGTACTACAACAACCATCGACCCGTTGGATCGGTGGAGAGAATCGTGAGAAGATGTAAGTCACATTTTTACCAATTTTATTCACAAGTTAATGAATTTTCAGCAACCTTTAATAACGTGTACAACAATTGTCCTAATGGTTGGAGTTATGAAATGAAACTTGAGAAGGCATGTGAATTATGGAGAAAAAATAGTCAGAAAAAACTCAAGGTCTTCAAGTACGAACATGTATGGAAGATTTAAGAAGATTGTGACAAATTTGTTCCACAACCACCCGATCATCGCGTGGCAAAAAAGACGAAGACATCGGAAATAGAGGTGTACACATCTTCATCCAACCTAGATGCAAGTATTGATCTTGATGACTACAAAGATCGTGCCCGTCCAATGGGCCAAAAAGACGCAAAGAAGAAAGGAAAATCCAAAGTCAAATAGAGCAAAACAGATGATTATCTGAAAACCCTCGATTGTCTAGATATAAGATAAATGCATAACAAAAAAATGGCTTTGAAATAGGTTGAGATCCTTCATAGTGATTATGATATTCTTATGAAAGATACGAGTGAGATGACACTTACCAACTTTTCATGCATGAAAAAATATTTGAAATGATTAAGAAGAGGCATAGTCTGATGTAGACATGTTTAAGTTAATCTACAATGTAACATTAAGCGTATCTAGTGTAGTGCTATCATAGTACCCTCTCACGGTACTGATCGAGGTTCGATTCCTTGGATATGCAATAGTTATTAACTTTTAATTTTACTTATAAAAAAAAGGTAATCTTCAATGTTGTTTCATAGAGTTTGTGTTTTATGTATTAATGTTGAATTTATGCAAACGACTTTTTAATTAACTAATGAAATTGATGTCTTTATTAATTACAAAGTACTCCATCTGTCCCGAATAAATGTTCCTATGGGACAAAACACAATGATTAAGAAATATAATTAATGATGGGTTGTAAAATATGTTGTGACAATAATACTCATTACATACATTATCTATGTCATTAATTATATACTCATTACACTCATTTCTCTACAATGTGCAATAATGATAGTATTAAATGAACATATATATTAGGAAGAATTGTAGAAAATTTGTACACCAAAAGTCTTTAAAAATATTAGTTGGGACATCCCAAAATAGAAAGTATGAACATTTTTCCGGGACGGGGGGAGTATATCACTTTTTTTTTTGTAGTAATTAATTGCTTAATGCTGTACTCATATTTTTCAATGTAACATTGAGCGTATCTAGTGTAGTGGTATCATAGTACCCTCCCACGGTACTGACCAGGGTTCGATTCCCCGGATACGCAATAGTTGTTAACTTTTAATTTTACTTATCAACAAAAAGTTAATCTTACCTTTAGGCCACTGTACTTTTCAAAAACTTGCAATTAGGCCACTGAGACGTCAAAATTTTCAGGATGGCCACTGTACCAGACTTATCTTGCATGGTAACCCATTTTTTGACGGACGTTACCTTTTGATGTTATCTTCGAGTGAAATACCCTTTTTACCCCTTAATGCCCTTGTTGAAGGAATTGCTGGTTAGCTTCATTACCTACCAAGTTTATAATACGACTTTCTTCACCTTCTTCCACCTCATGACGAGCTCCTTCATAGCTCGTATGTGTCTTTCTTAACAATGTCAGTGACGGGGTACGAGATCTCCAGGCTTGAAGGGTCGTCTTCATCAGTACAGTCCGACTTGGTAGCTACATATCGACAGAAAACCTATGGGTGTAATTGTAAGGTTACCCTATTCACATCTGGGACTGAGAAGAACCCAGGACGACGCTTCATACGATGCCCGAGATATATGGTAAGTGAGTTGGTTTTCACGAAAACCCGAATTTTTTAAATTCACAAAACCCTTAAACTTTGATTTCAAAACCCTATTTTTTTGAATTGGTAAACAACCCTAATGTTTATTTCTGTATTTGAATTTAATTTCGATTACGATTACAAATTGTGATTTATTCATTTATGTATCTCTCAATTTTGGTTTGTCTGTTTCTTCTTATAATAAGAGAAAGACCAAAGCTGTGGATTTTATGCATATGTTGATGACAAATTCACAAAAAGGTCGGTGGAAGTGATAAACGATTTGAAGAATGTTATCAAGGATTTGAGAGAGAGAGAGAGAGAGATTCTGACTTCAATGAAGAAAATTTGTTGGAAGAATTTGGGAGACTTCAAAAAAATTGTGCTAAGAAAAGGGATAAGATTAGGAAGTTGAAAGGTTGTATTGTACAATATGGTAGAAGGGAAAAAGTGTATGTTTTTTTAATAGCCATGTTGATGATTGTCAATGGTGTCTTATTGACATCATACTTCAAAGTCAATGTAAATGGCAAAATGTTATTGCCTTAAGATTGTGAACAATATGCAACTATCAATGAGATCATTATGTTTGTCTTAATACTGCTGTTTGTTGACCAAAGTTGTATAGAACACAAACCCTTCCAAAACAAAACATAAATATACCAATTGCAGACACCAACAAACACAAGAACACAAATTGTATCAGATTGACACCAAAGAGAACAAAAACAAACACCAACCCTACCAAAACAAAACAAAAACAGAGGCTGTTGTTCCCTACCAAAACAAAACAACAACATAACACACAAACCCTACCTAAACAGAACAAGAATATAACACAAACCCTTCCTAAACAGAACAAGGATATAACACAAACCCTACCTAAACAGAACAAGAATATAACACATACCATTCCAAAACAGAACAAGAATATAACACAAACCCTTCCAAAACAGAACATAAATGCAACACCAACCCTACCAAAACAGAACATAAATGACAACACCAACCCTACCAAACAGAACAAAAACAGAACACCAACCCTACCAAAATATAACAGAAACTGAACACAAACCTAAGTCATTAGATAAATACTGCCTAAATAGTTGGTTAATACAATATATCAGAGTTTCTTTACCAAGCCACCTGTAACCAGGGTTTCTTTACAAAATACCAAGCCACCTGTAACCAAGGTTTCTTTACAAAATACCAAACCATAGTTTCTTTACAAAGTACCAAGTCATAATAACTAAGTCATAACCTAAAAACTACAAACATATCAACCCAGTGCTTTCTTAGATTTGCTGACTCCTTTGTTTCTGGTTTTCTTGTACACCTTTGGAGGCTTTGGTTCAACTGGAGCTGGTGCCTTCCTTTTTACCCTTTTAGGAACAACATTAACTTCCCCTCTTTCCTTAGCCTCCTTAGCCTGCATGCAAGATCTAAAATTATGCCCTGTTGCTTTGCAAAAACTACTAGTCATTGACTTCCTTTTTCTACTCAGGTTGTTTGGATCTTTCTGTTTTTTTTTTCCTCATTAGGATCTTTAACCCTACATTTCTTAGGTCTCCTAGACATCTTTTTGTTTGGTGGTGGTAGGAGAGGCTGCTGTTTTGATGGTGGCCATTGATTCTCACCAGTGATTGGATTTAGCAGATTAGAGTAAGTACTAACACATGTCTCTTTCTTGTACCAGTTGGAGACATAGTCTTCTGGATCTCCTCCAATCTTGTAAATGGCAGCCATGGCATGAGTGCAGGGAATACCACTTAAGTCTCATTCTCTACAATGACAAGTCCTAGCTGTAGTGTTAACACCAAAGGCATCCTTCACATACTTCACTTCAAATTGATCACCACCATTGTAAACCACAGACCACAGTTTAACATCTTCCTTGTTTTTCTCCATCTTCTTCCTTATCCTTGGACAAATATTATGTGAGTACTTTGATATCCAGTCTTTTCTCTTCTGAATCCTCACCATCATTGCCAATCTGATCTCCTCAAGCATATAGATCAATGGTCTAGTCCTTGCAGCTAAAATGCTCCCATTTAATGCTTCTGCAATATTGTTCTCCACGTTATCCACTTTTGAATGTGTGTCAAACCAAGCCTTTGACCAATGGATAGGATCTATTTTCACAAGATCCTCAACTGCTTCTTTGTCTAAATTCTTCAGTATCTCAAACTCTGCTTTAAATTTTTCCCTTGTGCATGCCATTGCAATACTCTAGAAACATTCTCTATATTCCCATCCCTTGTACTTTTTCCTCCAGTTGCTGTAGATATGCCTAGCACACATTCTGTGCTCAACATTAGGCAATAAGCTAACAATAGCTGGTAACAAACCCTACAAAGCATACAATATCCAAGCAGTTAATAAATGTCATCAAAAGGAAATTAAGTAAAACAATAGAAATAACAAATATATTACCTTTTGTTGATCAGTAATGATTGTCCATTCAAATCCATCTCTCATATCAAGGTCATCTATCAAATGCTTAAGAAACCATGTCCAATTTTCCTTGTTTTCCACCTGCACTACAGCCCAAGCAACAGGGTACATCTGATTATTTGCATCCTTGGCAACTGCAGACAACAGCTCTCCCTTCTGTATTCCTTTCAAAAATGTTCCATCAATCCCCAACATTGGTCTACAATTCTCCATAAAAGTTGTCTTCACTTGATCAAAACACACATACATTCTCCTAAAAAAAGGACCCTTGTCTGGGATAGGGCTGATATGCTCAATGATGATTGTACTACCTGGATTCCTATTCTCTAACTCATCTTTATAACTCCATAGCTTTGTGTAATGTTCAGTCAGTGAGTCATCTAGGTATTGCAATGCTTTTTTTCTTGCCCTACTAACCATGCAGTCACTCAATTCTACCTCAAAGTCCTTCAACACATCAGCTTTCATATCTTTTAACTTGTAACTAGGGATTCTTCTAAAGGTGTCAAAATAGTGATTTGCCAAAAAAAGAAGAACTCAGATGCCTATTCTTAAATGCCATCCCGCATTTATGTTCAGGGTTAAAAGAAGTAATTTGCCAAAACTGTTTTTGATTTAATCCAGCCCAAATTCTCCAAGGACATACAACTGAGTTCATGCAAACACCAGACATCCTAAACTTCTCATTTCTGATCCATTTAATGTCATATCTTTTGTCCAATCCATACTTGATGACTGCTTGCTTAAATACTTCCTTTGTTTCAAATTGAAGCCCAATTTTTAAATGCACATGTTTCATATTTGTGAGAACATTGAAAATAGGATATTTGACACCATTCTTCCTTCTCAGAATGGTGTCAACTTCTCCATGAAATATTTTGTCATCCTCCTCATCACAATAATCATTATCAGATGAAGTATCTTCAGTCATTGAATCCCTACTAGGATCAATCTCATTAGCAGGTGTAGGGTCAGGGGTAGGGTCAGATGTATGGGCAGGGTCAGATGTATGGGCAGGGTCAGAGGTAGGGGCAGGATCAGATGTATGGGTAGGGTCAAATGTATGGGCAGGGTCAGAGGCAGGGGCAGGATCAATCTCTTTGTCCTTCTTTCTTTTCCTAACATTCAACTTAGCAACCCTGACTTGCACAAGTTCTTCATCATTATCAATCAAATCATCTTCACTTAAACATGGTTCCATATGACATCATTCATCTTCAACCTCATATGGATAAACAGATGCAATATCCACTTGTGTCATGTCAGGGTCATGTCGACTAGGCTCATGTTCAGGTTCAGGAAAGAAAGGCTCATGTTCAGGTTCATGTTTAGGTTCTGGTTCTGGTTCTGGTTCAGAAAAGAAAGGCTCATGTCCAGGTTCATGTTCAGGTTCAGGTTCAGAAAAGAAAGGCTCATGTTCAGGTTCATGTTGACTAGGTTGAGTAAATTCTGGTTGAGTACATTCAAGGATATCTGGCTCAAGTTGCCTATTTTCTTCCTCAAGTTCCCTATTTTCAGGTGCACTAAATTCATCTTCAAGCCAACTTATATCAGTGTCATGATCATCGTCATCTACAATAACAGGTTCCTCAACATTGTCATCTACACCCATAGGTTCCTTAATATTGCCATCTACAAACACAGGTTCCTCAATACCATGCTCAACATACATATATATAAACCCCACATACTTACTTTCTTCCACCATTCTTAAAACTCCCGCATTAGTATTTATTTTTGACAGTCCACTATCAATACTTTTAGAAGGCAACCTATACCATAATTGCTTCACACTTCCATACTTCAAATAAAATTTAACATACTTCTCTACTTTAAAATAATTTAGAGTATCAACATCAACTTCTAGGATAAATTCTAGAGTCCCCCCCCCCACCACATACTTTAGTTTGTTATCAACCCTACGAAATGTCCCCCCATGTAGCAAAAATATTCTAATTTCCTTATAGTTGCCTCATTCTGCATAAATATAAACAATGGCATACTATTAAGACAATGGACCACATAAAGTAGGCAAAACCAATAACACTTTAAAACCATGTTGCAGATGCATGCCTACTACATTATTAAATAACAACACAATATTTTAAAGCCCTGTTGTGGTCCCAAAATGTATGATATTTTAAAGAAACCACAAATTCTGACTCAGGTTTACCACAGACATTGAAACCCCAACAGTAATATAAAATTAACACCCTAAATAACAGTGATACAAAATTCATACTTTACCATTTAACAACCAATACAATAGACATTGGACCACGTAAACTACTAAATACAAAAACCCTAACACAGAAGCTATGAACATAGAAAGACAACAACTCGTATTTACCTTGTAGCTTCGATTCAATGCTATAAACAGAAATGAAATCCATAATCCTTCACTGCTGCTTAACGCTTACTTGTTGATTCAGTGATACAGGAACGAAGATGGTTGTGATTCCCAATTTCGCCTCAAATAGCAAACCCTAACATTTGGGGATTTTTTTTTTCGCCAATTGATCGATGGTTGACTTCCGTCCCCTCCAACTATATATACAAGGGTATTATTGTCCATTTTAAGGGGTAAAAAGGATATTTCACTCGAAGATAACGTCAAAAGGTAACGTCCGTCAAAAAATAGGTTACCATGCAAGATAAGTCTTGTACAGTGGCCATCCCGAAAATTTTGACGTCTCAGTGGCCTAATTGCAAGTTTTTGAAAAATACAGTGACCCAAAGGTGCGTTTTGTCATTTGTAATTTACTGTTTGTTTGTAGTAATTAATTGTTTAATGTTGTACTCATTTTTTTAATTTATAAAATTTCAATAATATTGTTAAATCGTTATGGCTGGGGTGGCAATTGTGTGTTAATGGATAGCTTTAGGTTAAGCCATTTTCCATTGGCCTAATGGATAATGGCCTAACCCAAAATTATGCATTAACATCTAATTGACATCCCTCCTCTAAATCACACACAAGTCTTAGATCTACGTGGGATTGGGGTATTACACTTAGAACGCAATTCATACCAGAAAATGTGAGCTACAATGCGAGAAAGCCTCTCAATGGATGGAGGGTGATTGATTTGGCATCCGTGGTGGCAGCTGCAGACATAACTGTTCAATATGGTGGAACAAAAGCATAACTCTACAAGAATGATAATGATTCGATTGCATCATAATGACTTCAAATGTTTTACAACAATGCCTCATCAGTCATAAGGGCATATAGATCAAGATACAGTAAGAATGAGATGAATATAGATACCTGTTGTACACTTTTACAACAAAGAATCATCATAGCCTCAAAACAAAAATAAATAGATAAATAATAAAAATCAAGAATTCACCTAATAATATGATCATTGGTCTGATGATATGCCCATGACGAAGCTGTGTAAAAATTGCCGCTTCTTTGTAGGAATAACCCACATATGTAGGCCGTTAAGAAAAATTAACTTTCTGTAGTCTGTTGTGTATCTTCTTCAGGTTTGATGTTTGTTGGACATATTTTAGTGTACTTGCAAAAGTTGCATTTCCAGCGCTCCTCCTCTGGAGCATAACTCGCTTCTCGTTCACCCCTCCAGAATTCAAGACAACACTTGAGTTGGTTCTTGACCCAACTAGAATCATATGAAAACTGATCTTCACCGATCAATGAGTGATCTTTCTGATGTTCATATCTGCCCCAAGAAAATCCATAAAGAAGAAGGGGTAAAAAGGAACCCACTATAAGTAGGTGGATGACTAATAAGCAAACTCAGATGCATGGAAACGATAATGCTGGACGAACAACATGCACATGCATGTCCGCATGTGTGTGGTGTGTGGTGTGTGGTGTGTGGTGTGTGGTGTGGGTGACTTATTTTTTTTGGAAAGTTAAATCAAACTTAACTGCAATGCACATATTTGTGAGCACGGAAACATAACAATGCCAAAACTGTATCATTGGCAATATCTTTGAAAATTACAGATGACAGCTTTGTGAACCGCTTATATAGCTCACCTCAGTAGCAGCTGGTCATGAGCTAAAGGCAGCATGGAACAAGTATTTTGATAGCATCTTAGTAGGTCATCAAGAGTCTGCAAGCACATCCAAGAAAGTGGTTTAAGCTAGCAACTATAAGAGGAGTAGTACTTTGGAAAGGTAAATCTAAATCAATTTCATAAAAGGAATAAACCAAAACATCAGTATCAATAGTTGCCTACTTATAGAACTTGATGAAGAAAAAACTGAGATGCGTCTCCACAGGTTTTTGTCATTGGTTCTCCCGGTTGTCTTGTTTTTTTCACTTCTTTGGTATTGGTAGATTTTTTATCTGCCTTTCATGCTTTCTTTATATTTCTTTTTCTATCGAAGGAAAAAAGACTGCATCAATAGTGGGAACAAACCTTTAAATGTGGCTTTAGATTAGTGGACTAAACGTGACCATATTATTGATATTACCATAGCTTTTATTCTATTTTTTTTCATTTTCTTGTTTTTTTTTTGATAAGTAAATAAATATATAAATCAAAGTGTCAAAGCAGGTGACGCGTCCTTGTACACGGGTATACAAGAAAAACGAAACAAACTAATTAAGAGTTCTGTTTACTATTTCTACAAAAGAGTTCTCTTCATCAGTGTCAACTACCGAACACCATAACCGAAGAGTCTGAAACACCTCCATCTTAATTCGAGCATCATCAGACTCCATGTTCTCAAACACCCTTCGGTTCCTCTCCTTCCAAATGATCCACCAAATCGCCAAAGGAGCATATGCCCACCATAAATTCCTATTCCTGCGTTTATTTGAAGCCCATCCTCGAAGAAACTCAATAACTGATCTAGGCATCACCCACGATACACCTACTAAGAGGAAAAGCCAACTCCAAATCTCCCTCGTTACCGGGCAGTGCAGTGATTAGTAGTTTCCTCATCTTGCTTACACAAAAAGCACATGTTGAGGTAGATCTTACCTCGGGCTCTTAAATTTTCTCCGGTTAAGATAGCTTCCTTGGCCGCTTCCCAAGCAAAAAAAGTAACTCTGCTAGGCACTTTTGCTTTTCGGAAAAAGATTATTCACATCTTCATCAAGTTTTGCATAGAACGACTTGACCGAGAATTTCCTATCCTTAGTACCGTTCCAAATCACTTTGTCTTCATCAGAACCTTTCCTCTTGAAAGCATGCACAATTTCCAAAAGCTGGACCCCTTCCTCTAACTCCCAGTCTTGGAGTTCTCGACGAAATACCGGATTCCACAAGTCTGCCCCGTTATAGGTTGTAAGAATGGAACTCACCGGTTCTTCCCGATTGTTCACTATGTTGTATAAGTTGGGGAATCTGTGTTTTAGTTTATTTTCCCCACACCAGACCTGCCAAAATCTGATTTGATTCCCATTCCCTGCCTCAAAAGAAATGGAACGGTTGAAGACATCCCACCATTTCATGATGCCTTTCCATACGCTAGAGCCATGAACAGATACCACTTTCTTAGGGAACCAAACATGTCTGTCTTCCTCGTATTTCCCAGTCACTACTTTCCTCCAAAGCGCTTCTTTGTCTACTAAGAACTTCCATAACCATTTTCCTAGCAAGGCGCCATTGAATTTCCTCAAGTTTTTTATGCCCAGACCACCCTTTCGCAGGTTGGAGCACACCGACTCCCAACCCACTAAGTGATATTTCCGCTCCTCCGAGCCCCCTTCCCATAAAAAATCCCTTTCCAATTTCTCTAATCTCTTGACCACTGAAATAGGAACCACGAATAGGGATAGAAAGTACGTGGGGAGATTAGAGAGTGTGCTCTTTATCAAAGTCAATCTCCCACCTTTAGATAGAAACTGCCTTTTCCAGCCCGCCAATCTCCTCTCAAACCTTTCTATGACCGAGTTCCACATAACTGTACTCTTGAACGGAGCCCCTAGAGGAAGTCCCAAATATTTCGTGGGAAGGCTAGTTGTCCTACAACCAAAAAAAGAAGCCAGATCCTCTATGTTATTCACCCCTTCCCCTACAGCAATAATCTCACACTTAGAGACATTAATCTTGAGGCCCGATATAGCTTGAAAAAATAACAAAACCAAAACGGAGATAACCCAGCTGAATGCTGTTTGCATCACAAAAAATTGATGTATCATCTGCAAAGAGTAGGTGTGAAACAGTAATACTAGGGAGATAAGGTCTGCTAACTTTGAAACCATTGATGTAGCCTCGTGCCACTGTTTTATAAACAAGACAGCTCAAGACTTCCATAATCAAGATGAAGACAAAGTGGGAAAGAGGGTCTCCTTGTCGCAAACCTCTCGTACAAGGGAAAAACCCGGCCGGCTCCCCGTTTACTAAGACTGAAAATCTCACCGTTGAAATGCAGAAATAAATCCTGTTCCAAAGCCCATTCTCTTGAGACATACATCAGAAAATCCCATCTCACATGAGCCTTTTATATATCAAGCTTACAAAGAATCCCTGGAAGCCCACCCTTCATTCTGGAATCAATCAGTTCGTTCGCAGGCTGCCTCTAAAATTTGGCGATCACCCACGAAAGCATGCTGAGAATCAGAGACTACTTTCCCTACCACCTTTTTGAGCCTTGAAGACAGCACTTTCGCAATCAGCTTATACAAACTCCAATGAGACTGATAGGCCTAAACTCCCTCAGCTCCTCCACACCCTTTTTCTTTGGAATAAGGGCAATAAAAGAAGCATTCAGACTTTTTTCAAAAGTCTCCCCTTCATGAAACGACTGAAACACTTCTAAAATATCATTCTTGACTACCTCCCAGTATTTTTTGAAGAATGCAATTGTGAAACCATCCGGACCCGGAGCTTTGTCTTCATTCATGCTTCTTAATGCCTCCAGCACTTCTGCTTCCGAGAACGCATGTTCGAGAAGTACCTTGTCTTCCTCCTGTAGCGACTTAAATGCAACCCCATCTGCCACCATGTTCCAGCCCCTGTCCTCTGAATTCAACTTCTGATAGTAGTCGACAATTTCTGACTTTATTTGATTAGGGTCTTCTATCACTGCATCATCTACTTTGAGGCGGCTCTGATTGTTACTCTTACGGATCTTTGTCATCCGTTGGAAAAACCTCGTATTCTTATCCCCTTCCTTTAACCACAGGACCCTAGATTTCTGCCTCCAGCATATCTCTTCCTTTATAAGAAGTTTCCTGAGCTCTATTTTCAGCTTTTCTCGATGCTCTCCTTTGTCTTTCACCAACTCACCAGCATATCTCTTCCTTTATAAGAAGTTTCCTGAGCTCTATTTTCAGCTTTTCTCGATGCTCTCCTTTGTCTTTCACCAACTCACCCCCACCCTCCAGCTCATCTATTCTCTGAATTTCCTTCATAGCTTTTCGGATCTTGGTCTCAGTCTGCCCAAAAACCTCTTTATTCCAAACTTTGAGATCTTTTTTGAGCATTTTCAGCTTCTTGGCTAACTTGAAACACGGCTTGCCATCAACTGAATAGGTGTAGCCCACTTCAGCTTTACCCACTCCACGTAACCTGGATCTTCAAGCCACATATTCTCGAATCTGAACGGAGATTTTTTTTAATGATGCTGCCATACTCAAGATGAATGGGAGAGTGATGAGACACCACCCTCGGCAAACTTTTCTGCGAGAAAACACCAAACTGCTCTGCCCATTCCGGAGACAGACGGAATCTATCGATCTTTGAGCATTGATGTCTCTCCCCACTTCTAAACCAAGTGAAAGAGTTCCCTTCTAACGGTAAATCCATCAGGTCCATTTGATTGATAAAATCATTAAAATCGGACATGCCTTGCGAGAATGTACTGGCCCCCGTGCGCTCATGGGGAAATCGCACTGCGTTGAAATCCCCCACACACACCAAGGAGCATTCCACCGCTGCCTGATTGTAGATAATTCTGTCCATAAGCCCATACGAGAAGCATCCGAGTTTGGCCCGTAAACTCCTGAAAACACCCATTGAATCCCATCCTCCACCAGCTCGAGCAAAAGATAGTGAGATCCTTGAACTTGATCTAGCTTAGTAACAGTACTGCTATCCCACATCACTAACACTCCCCCGGCAGCCCCAGTCGCCCCTAAATGAACCCAATCAGCCTTTCTGCAACCCCATACGCTGTCAATTATTCGCCTATCTAAACTCTCCATCTTAGTCTCCTGCAAACAAATAACGTTAGGTTTCCATCGCCCAATTGCTTCTTTAATGACCTGTCTTTTCTTAAAATCATTTAGCCCCCCACACATTCCAACTTAAAGATATTTAAATCCATAAAACCTGAAACAAATTAACAAGTATGCTGATCTGAGGTGCCCCCTCCGTTTTTTTTTTTTTTTTATAAGTAAATAGTATATAAATATGAGCGTCAAAAAAGGTGACGCGTCCTTAGTATACTAGAAGTATACAAAGCTTGAGAGCTTCTACCCACTAGAAATGTTATTTACAAACTCTACAAAAGACATTTTCGAAGCCAAAGGATAGTTCACAGCCTCTACACACCAAGAAAATAGAGTGCGAAGCTTTTTCAAATTCTTTGGTCGCGTCTCCTGTTTAGACGCTTTGGTATATAATACTTTACTTATCAAAAAAAAGAAAATAGAGTGCGAAGCAAAGAATTCTTCAAGACCGGAATAGACTTTTCCTCATTGTCGAAAACCCATTAATTTCTCTCCCTCCAGATCACCCAACAAACTGCCAAAGGGGCAGCCTCCCAAATCCCGATGCACCTGTTTCTGCGCTGAACAGACCAACACCTCAACAGCTGAGAAACTGATCTCGGCATCACCCAAGGCACTTTAAAAAGATTCAACAACAAACTCCACAGATCTGAAGCGACCGGACAATGAAGAAGCAGATGATTCACACTCTCCTCGCTCGCCTTGCACATGAAACACCTGTTCACCAAAGAAATATTTCGCTTCTGAAGATTATCTACCGTTAGGATAGCTTCGTGCATAGCTTCCCATACAAAGAAGGCCACTCTCTTGGGCGCTACAGATTTCCACACTGCTTTCCAAGGAAAAAAATTTCGCTCACAATTCAACAGCCTCAAGTAATTAGATTTAACCGTGAATATCTGACCCTTAGCTGCCTTCCAGATCACTCTATCTTCTGCCCTATCAATCTTCTGAGCCTGTAACAGCTCAAGAAATCGCAACAGCGAGTCAGCGACTCCACCTCCCAATCATGAAAATTTCTCATGAAAACTGGACTCCAAGTAAGTCTACCATCCTCCCTTGACAACACCGAGCTAACCGAACAACCCTTATCCCTAGTGACTTCAAACAGCGCTGGAAAATCCACCTTCAGCTTCCTCTCTCCACACCATCTATCTTCCCAAAACCTAACTGTCTCTCCACTTCCCACCTCAAAGACAAGAAACCTCTCAAAGGAACTCCACCCTTTTCTTATGCCCTTCCACACCCCCACCCCAAAAGGCAAAACAACCTCCGCAGGAAACCACGCATGATCCCCAAAACCATGCTTACTCACCACCAATCTCCTCCTCAATGCCTCCCTTTCCGTGAGATACCTCCACAGCCACTTTCCCAGCAATGCCTCATTAAACACTTTAAGATTCCTAACCCCCAACCCTCCCTCTTGCATTCTAGTACAAAGCTTATCCCATTTGACTAAATGGAATTTCCGCTCCTCCAACCGACCTTCTCATAAAAAATCTTTCCAATTTTTCAAGTCTATTCCGGATCCACTTGGAAAGCAATTGCTTCTTCCAACCCGCCAAACGGTGCTCGAACCGCTCGACAACCGGAACCCACATAGCTTTGCTTCTGACCGGAGCACCAATGGGGTATGAGGAAGGGAGAGTCGCGGTCTTGCACCCAAAAAAGCCGGCTCAACTCCCAATGTCATTCCCCACACCTACTGGAATAATCTCACTCTTGAGGATATTTACTCTGAGCCCCGAAACTGCTTGAAAAAACAGTAACACCATACGAAGGTAACCCAGTTGAGCCTTCTCTGCCCCACAAAAAACCAATGTGTCATCCGTAAAGAGCAAATGAGATACCTCTAACTCCGACTCACCTCCCCTTCCCACCTTAAAACCACTGATAAATCCCCCCTGGACTGCCTTTTCCAATAGTTTACTCAAAGCCTCCATCACAAAAATAAACAAAAACGAGGATTATGGGTCACCCTGGCGTAGGCCCCTTGAACTATGAAAAAATCCAGAAGGTTCCCCATTGACCAAAACAGAAAAGCGAACCGAAGGGATGCAAAAGTGGATCCACCTCCTCCATTTATCCATGTTAAGTAACCAACTCATCTAAAAGCTTAAGCTGTTAGATAGGGGCCCAACAATAGATATCAAGCTTAACACTCCCCCTCACGTGTGACCCGTCCACACGTGGAGAGATACACAAACATGCCTCTCCAAGGGCATCACAAACCAAACAAAGTGACAACATGCACCCACAATATTACGGGTAACAAATACAAGCGGGATGATTCGAACCCACGACCTTGCCAAACCAGAGCTCTGATACCATGTTAAGTAATCAACTCATCTAAAAGCTTAAGTTGTTAGATAGGGGCCCAACAATGGATATCAAGCTTAACAATCCTTAAACCCCATTCTGTCCATAATATAGAGCACAAAGTCTCGGTTGAGATGGTCATATGCCTTCTCAATATCCAACTTGCACAATAAACCCGAAACACCTTTTTTCAGTCTGTCGCCCCTCCGCTTCTTAGTCGCTGCCCCTTCAAAATGTATATTACAACACAGATTTTTGAGCTCCTGTTTGGTCATCCCCTTAGACTTTCCCCTGTTAGTTTCTTTCGTGCTTCTTCCATTTCGAGCCTTATCCATTTCCACCAATAAATCTTCTATCTTACCTTCAAACCCATTGCTCGATATACCCAGATGCTTCCCCAGACTTTTAGCCTTGTTGCGCACCCAAACAGACATGTGTTGTGGACTTACCTCATTTTCCGTCCCGGGTTCCTTCATCTCCTCTGGTTTAAATATCAAAATTGGAGTACACTGCAATACCTCACCAGGACGAACACCCTCACAGAAAGGATACCGCAAGCTCTCTACTCCAGTACCAACATCTACTCTGTCATCGACAAACCTCTCCGTTTCTCCTCGCAAGTCCCATGGAGGCTCCTCGTCCTCTGCCGAAAAACCTGGCCTCGGCGAATCGAACACGACAGGATCCCTATCTCTATTACAAACCCACTGTAGAAGTTCGTCATCCAAAACGTAGTCACTCGAACGAGAAGAGTCACTTGCATGAAACACCACAGCGACCTGCGCCCGATAGCTTTGTAGCAGTAACATCGTCTCGAACTACTTCTGACTTCGACCCCGCCTTGGTGAAACTGTGGATAGGAGACAAAAACCTCTCCCGACTTGGGCTAATTCCTACCTTGTTTTCCTGGGGTTTCTTCCAAAATAGCCATGTCAAAGCACACATGTTCAAAAATGACAACACTTACTCAAAATTATCTTTTATGGCCATGTTTCATCAGTAAACCCCAAAATACCCTTACTAACTTGAGTAATCATATTTTGAGTCGGTTAACTGACTAACTAATTCACTCGGTGAGTCAGTTAATCGACCCATTGGTGAGTCAGTTAATCGACCCACTAATGACTAAGTGAATCAATTAACCAACTCATACTCTCACATGTACATCTACTGACCTGTTGTTTCATTAACATCAGTAGGAGCACAACTCTCACATGCACCTGCTGTTTCCAGTCGATTAACTGACTCTTCATTAGTGAGTCGATTAACCGACTCATACTCGACCAGTCGATTATGAGTCAGTTAATCGACTCATACTCAATGCCGATGAACAGATTCATTGCGAGAAGATAAAGAGATGAGAAAGACTAACAGAGACGAACCTTGCAGACATCGATAGGCGATGGCGGAGGGAGACGATGGTGGAGGGAGACGATGGCGATGGCAGAGGGAGAATATAGAACTAAAAGGGTATCTAGGTTGGAAAGGGTCTTTTGGGAAGTATATATCATTTTTTGGTCAATGGCCATAAAAGATAAATGGATGGGTTTTCTGGCCATACTTGAGCATTTCCTCCTGTTTTCCTTGGGCGCAGCTCCAAAATCACCTTGGGCCTCCTCACCAGCACCCTCACTGGACCCAGGCCCTAGATCAACAAACCCATTGACACACAGCCCATTCTCTCTATGGCCCTTTTCTTTCTCATAATTCCCTTGACTGCGAACCACCCAATTGCCTTTTGTGGACTTATTATTCTGCCTTGGGCCTGTATTCCACTTCTGCTTTCCTTTATCAAGCCCAGCCCGATTCATCTTATAGAAGCCTAAATTATCCTGAAAGTCAACCCTGCTTCCAACACCACCGTTTTGAATACTACATTTGAAATTCAAATTGTCTGCAACCTTCGTTTTTCCCCAGCCTTTTCTGTAATTGTCTGACTTTACGTTATCGCCATGAAACTGACCCCCTGCTACCTGCACCCCCCCACTTCGCGTGTGTCGAACACTACTCCTCCCTCCTCTCGTATTCATCGGAAAGTACTCAGATCTGCCGTCACTACCTGGGTGGTAGAATGCCGCTGTTTCAGCCCAGATAGGAATGGAAAACACACTACCCCCCACCCCTAACCTAACGCAAGCCGGCAAATCCTCGCTGAATTGTACCATAATACGAGCCCATCTCAGATCAGTCCTCTTCTCCTTCTTGGTGGCTTCATCCACCACCACAAAACCCCCCACAAAGCTGTCCAATCCTCTTAAAAACTTCCTTCCCCCACAAATGGAGGGGGAGACCTAAAACCCTAATCCAAGTAACACTCGGTTTCCGTCCCTCTCTGTGGCAACAACCAGTCGAACTCCATTTATCAAGCATCAATGGAACTTGAAAAAACAACCACTCTCTCTCATTTAAGATGCGACCAGCTTCTTCCCCGGAGGGGAATTCGAACAGAAAGTAAGATTCGCTCAGAACCTTCACTTCTACTCCCCCTGGGGTCTTCCATTTAGCATTTACCCATTTCTGGACTTCATCGCGAGTTGGAGTAGGGCTCAACTACTCACCCACCCAACCTACAAGACACCTATCCAAAAACTCCAGGTTACCCCTACATGAATTCTCTTCTATAACTAGATCAACTTTAGAACCCACTTCTCTGTTCGAAACAACCAACTCTACGTCCGGCCTAGGGGTAATGTCCGCCACTTCTCGGTACGATTTTTTCGGTTTCTCCATAACGAACTTTGCCATTGCCAACCTCTTAATCTTGCCTGCCACCATTTCCCATCCCCCATCATTGACCACTGCTGGGATAAAGATCTTCGAAGGACTACCACGCCCTTTGGCCAAGATGCACAAATAGAAGCCTTGCGTATTCCATTCTTTTGCCACCATAACCTCGCGCCATTTCCCTGATCTTTTCTTCCAAAACACCTCCCTGCTTGCCGAGGCCTTGATCATCCAGTCACACACCCACACGACTTCAACAAGAGATAAAACGACTACATGGACTCTGCCTTTGCTTCGCTCTAACCACTGAAAACTGACTCCATCCTTACCTTGATCGCATATCACATCAAAAGATTTCCTTCCCGCCTGAAAATAAGTGACAACATCCTCCTCCCTCGGTCGACCCATGTAATCTCTTTTTCTATCGGGACGAAGATATGATGATGAAAAGATTTACTTATATTATTGATATTTGTTCTACGCCTACCATATCTTAAAAGCTTCTCCAAAGCTTATTACACAGCATGAACAATAACAACCTGTAGCATATGCTACAGATGGGAACAAATAATCATTTATTTATATATAAATAGATAGTTTTCGATGAGATTAAGGCACATAGTAAGAAAGGTATCTAACTCATCATTTCAATGAATGGAGAAGTCTTACGTATTTCAAAATTTTACTGATACACAATTGAAATAGAGAGAACTCAATTTGTATCCCAAAGCCTACTCATATCTGAAATCAGGTAAAATCTGTGTCCCATGCACTAAAACATCATGATTTCGTGATAATACATGATTGATCTCCATCAGGAATATTATTTACCTGTGACGCGAAACCTGAATTTGCAGTATTCTCTCTGATTTCATCAGATAACATCTGATGCGGATTCAACGAAAACAACTCTAAAAACCGTCTGGATGGGAATCTATTGGAAATCAAATTGTCGAGCAAATGCTTGTAGCACATCAACTGAAGCCTTCCATTTCTCTGTTGTGGTTCGGAAGGAAGTTGATTTCGTGAACGAGTTTTTGTTTCGACTAGCGCTGGAACCCGTTGAGTATCTGTAATCTGCATCCTGATCTCGTCAATGACTCCAATGATGCATACACCTTCTGCAAAGCTTATTCTGATGATAAAACAAGAGTAAGCAATGGTAAAAGAACAGATGATGCTTACCAAATCCAATCAAAGGGACTCCATGTATATATATATATGTGTGTGTGTGTGTGTGTGTGTGTATAGTTACTGTATACATATGTACATTTGTATGTATGTATGTATGTATATATGTGCATATATACATATATAGATACATACATACATACACACACACATATTATATGTATATATAATATGTGTGCGTGTATGTACATATGTACATATGCATATACATATAGATATATATATATATATATATATATACATGGTAGAAAAGGAAACCAAAACCCAGCAACCAACACAAAAAAATGTCATCTTTCATCATCGTAGAAAACAGATAACGAATGCATAAAAAAGTGAGAAACAGAGAAAAATATGGTGGGGCCAAAGAGAGAAAATAAAAACCATGAACCATAAAATGAACCGCGTAAGTGAACAAGGCCTAAATAACTTAAAACAGCAACACCCAGTCACTATGTATTTTCTGTTATCATATGGTAGAAAAGAACCCAATGCCCAAACATCATCTTTCATGAGTTGCGGATCCAGAAATTAATGTTTGCCAATTGTATATTTGCAAATAAAATGATACAAAATTCTTAAAAATTCATAAACATTGTAGCCAGAACTTTAATTTTTGTGAATATTTCAATTAAAATATACGTTTTTTTTAAGAAGTTCAAAAACTTGATTTGATAAACTCATAATAGTTTGTTGATATATAAAGAAAATTAAGGACAAGGGTTGTCAAATATATTATTTTGAGGGGGGGGCAAACCACTATTTTTTGTAAACTACTCCCTCTACCCGCAAATTATTGTCTTGTTTGACTCGGCACACGGATTAAGAAAAAACAATTGACTTAGTTATTGATATTGGTGTAGTGTAGTTTCCTTTCAAACCCATGTGATGTGGCCTATAATTAACTAAAGGAGTTGGTATTGTAGACCCTTTTCTTTTGGGGCTCGGAGACGGACGCGGTTAAAGACAATACTTATGTGGATTTTGTGAATAATATAGCTGTCAATATTAGTTAACTCATTGTAAATAGGATGTGTCACCTGTTTTGACACATGTTTAATATATTTATTACTAATAAAAAAACATAGGAAGAAAAAGTAAGGTAATATTGACAGCTATATTATTCACACAAAAAAAGAAAGCTGGATAATAATTTTGGGACGAAGGGAGTATTCTAAACAATTACACAGCTAAAATGTGCATTTTCAAAACTTTGCGGGGGATGTGGGCCACGTCGGCCTCCCTTTATGTCCGCCACTATCTCTCATCTAGTTCCGACTACGTAAAAGCCAAGAGGGGGGGAGGGGTAACTTTAGAGATAATGTAATATTCCCTCCGTCCCAGCAAAAGAAAATAAAAGGCATGGTTTCCATTTTGTTTCGTCCCAAAAAAAGAGTCAAACAACATCTAGACTTTAGCTATAAGTTTCCATTATTTTTCCAATTTTCTTCCTTGTTTTGAACACATGTAATTTCTCTTTTCTGTCATATTGTTAAAAGCAAATATGATCTGACTGCAATTTAAAGGAAATCAAAATGTTTGAATTGTAAATATGCCACCTTTTTTGGGACGGATGGAGTAGCTAATAGTAGGTTTAGGTGTTTTGAGAAGTATATCGACTTAAATTGCAGTAAAAGAGGAGATGACCCCCTTTATTTAAACAAACAGAAAAGAAATGAATAAATAAAAATAAAAAAAGAGACTAGAATTAGATTTTGTGCCTCTACTTTTAATTCTATAGTCAGAAATTAAATAAAAGAAGTGCACCGGTAAATACTAACTCTGCCATGATCCCTATGTCTATACTCCATCCTTTCCAATCATAGAGTCTACTATCCTCTTAGAAAGTTCCATTTAAAAAGGTTCATTTGAAATTAAGATTTCAACTTCTATGACATCTAACTTTACTCCCCTTGTATGACATAACTACTTAGATACAACAAAATAATTGTTTGCTACAAAAGGCTAGTTCATATCACTCATATGTATCTTCAACATTTGTACTCTATTAGTGGAACGGAGGCCAGAGGGAACATCTTAGGAAGAGACTTCGATTTAAAGAGTTCTCTTTAACTGACCCCTGCTTCATATACCACTGAAGTGGCACACACCATAAGAGAATAGAGCAGTCGGTGTGAAAGAAAACTAACCAAGAAAATACGCAAGCCACCTGTTTTAACAATAAGTTCAAGACACGTAATGAAAACTAATTGGTCAAGATCACTTGCCACTAAGGTTATTCATGCCAAACTATAGATCATTGCAACTTCTAAGTGCTGCTAAAAGAAAGGAGCTATACATGGACATAAAATATTTGACAAATATAACCAATGCTTACATCGGCAACTCCCGCGTTAATCCATCAAGCAATAATTGATTTGCACCATGTATAAAATTAATGATCTTTAAAGCCCATGCATCTTCAGCTGAGTCAACACGGATTTTAACTTTCTTTATGACCTGTCCACATATATATTCGGGGTCAGAAAATGACATAAAGCACAGTGCAAAAGACCCATAAGTGAATAATAAGATGCTAAAATAACAATAAATGGTTTGAACCTATTATCTACCGAAAAAGAATGTTACAAATACATCAAAGTCGGCTGAAAGGAACATTTACTAGTAAAGGTCATAATGAATGAACATTTACTAGTAAAAAGGTCATATTGAAGGAACATACTGTATAAAGATAAAACGAAAAATCGGATATCCTAAGAAGTATGGTACCACCAATAAAGAATACCAATGGTAAAATATTTATAAATCAAATTTCCGAATATAATACAATTGAATCCTAAAACTTAGATATATGATCGCCTAATCAACCATTCAAGGGATTAGAGTAGAAAAGTCATAAAAAAATTATAAGTAAAGGTATATTATAAACGAGCGTCAAAACAAGTGATGTGTCCTATGTACACGGGAAGTATTCGATTTAAAACCACCACTATCCACAAGGAATGATATCCACAAACTCTACAAAAGGACTAATTCCCTGCACAACCCCTTCATAACACCAAAAAAACAAAGTCTGGAGAATCCAACTCTTAAGGCCATCAATGTTCCTCTCTTCACTTTCAAACGCTCTAAAGTTCCTTTCCCTCCAAATGATCCAGCATGCCACCAGTGGGTAACGTCCCAAAATAAACTCTTCCTTTTGTGTTTATATGAAGACCAGCCTCGGAGCAAATCAATGAATGAATTAGGCATAACCCAGGCCACCTGAAACAAATTCAGGACAAAACCCCATAACTCTCTTGCAACTGGACAATGAAGTAGGAGATGATTAGCACTTTCCGCGTCTTTTTTGAACATGAAACACCAATTAATGTATATCTTCTTTCTCCTTCTCAAGTTATCTCCCGTCAGAATGGCTTTGTTGCAGCTTCCCACATGAAGAAACCTACCCTAGAAGGGACCTTCTTTGCCACACATTCTTCCGCGGGGGGAATCAGTCAAAAGTTACACTCTCTGATATAAAGACTTAACAGAAAACGAATTGTTCTTCTCCCCTACCCACATAGTTGTGTCTTCACTGTCCCTTTTGATATTCTGACCGTACAAGTGTTCAAAAAACCGACCAAGAATGTCCACCTCCCAATCCTGCAAGTTCCTTCTAAACGAAGGGTTCCACATGACCGTATCTCCAGCAACTTGCATAACTGAACTAACCATCTCCTCTTTGTTCACTGCTAAGTTAAACAAAGTGGGGAAAACTCATTGAAGCTCTACATCACCACACCACTCGTAGCTCCAAAATTTGACTGAGTCACCCTTCTCAATCTCGAAAGAAATGTACGGTTTCAGCAGAACCCATTTCTTTCTGATGCCTTTCCAAACCCCAACCCCAAAATTAGTATGAACCTCATTTGGAAACCACAAATGATTTCCGATCCCATACTTACCCACCACCATTTTCTCTCAAGTATCTCCAAAGCCATTTACGCATAAGAGGTGAATGAAACAACTTGAGCTTTCTGATCCCTAGACCTCCATTTCTCAAATTGGAGCACACTGCCTCCCACCTAATCAGATGATATTTTCTCCCCTCCGACTGTTGTTCCCAAAGAAAATCTCTTTCCAATTCCTCTAGTCTTTTAGCCACTCAAACCGGCATACATGAAATAGGTGGGAAGATTAGAGAGTGTATTTTTAATCAGAGTAAACCTACATCCCTTGGACAGATATTTATTTTCCACCCCACTAATCACCTCTCAAACCATTTGATAACCGGATTCCAAATGGCTTTAATGGTAGAATGAGCCCCTAGAGGCAGCCCTAAATAAGAAGACGGGAGCGTGCCAACCTTGCACCCAAAAAAGGCAGCCAAAGCCTCGGAATAATCCACAAAGCCTACTGTAATGATCTCACTCTTCTGGATATTTATGTTCAAACCTGAGGCAGCTTGAAAAAAGAGAAGCACCAATTGAAGGAACCCTAGTTGCTCCATCTCTGCCTCACAGAACACCAATGCGTCATCCGAGAAGAGCTAGTGTGAACCCATTACCTCAGAGCCTCTCACCCCATCAACATTAAAGCCTCCAATAAGCCCATACGCTACTGAAGCATCCATCATCCTGCTGAACACTTCCATCACAATAATGAAAAGAAAGGGCAAACGGGGTCTCCTTGCATTACACAATGTGCAAATAAGAAGACTTTGGAGGTTGATTAAAAAATATTATACTATGAGCATTTAACAGCATTTCCGAATCCAAAAGGGGAATGGGAAAAAGAAAAGGAAAAGGATAATGGCCAAATGTGAATGGCCGCTGTCACCGTTGAGTTCAGCAAGGTTCAAAGCTACTGAATACATTGCCAAATCTATGGCCACGATATTGAAAAAGTTCATTAACAGTGGCGAAGCCAGATTTTTCTTAAAAAGGGGGGCAATTAGAAATGCTTAGAGGATAGTTTTTGTATAAACGGAGGACAAATAAGACTTTTTGGGAGAATGCTCCGATGGCAATATGGTGGAGTATTCGGAAGGAGTGAAATCTTAGAGCTTTCGAAAATGTGGAGCTGAGCATGGATCAGATTAAAAAGAATGTTCTCCAGCTCCTTCGCTTATGGAGTTCGGAATTGAATGCGACTGATGGAAACCCTTTTGTTTATATGGTGAATAGCATTTAGTTTAGTTTATACTTAGGTTTTGTATACGTCTTGTGTATAAGGTCGCGCCTCCTGTTTAGGTGCAGTAATTAATACAATTATTACTTATCAAAAAAAATTAGAAATAGCAATAGTGCCAAAGAGAACACAGATATAATTTCGGAGTTTTTCTTTTCCTTTATAACATAAAAGTGGCCGAGTCTAAAAGGTTAACTCTTTAATACAAGAAGGTCAAGGTCAACAAACAAAAAATGGTTCTTCTTAAATTGGGTGGGTAAGGGGAAGGCTATGTCCTACTGTGTAGCATATAAGCTTAGTGTGTTGACATCCCCTACTTTAAGAAGCAGAAAAAAAAATTGACAAAAAGAAAAAAGGGTGGGGGGGAGAGACCAACAAAAAATCTACAAACTTTTTTTAATAAGTAAGTGTGACCCTTTGTTGATATGGGGATTGGAACCAAGGATCTCAAGGTCTTTGCCTGAGTGACCTTGCCATCTCTCCAACCTCTTGGGGTCAACTTTTATTGGGATAAGGAGTTGACGTATTCTTATATTTGCTCTAAAACCTTGGTTTTAATCAAACCTTTGCAATTAATCACAAGCAAAACAATTCATATCTCACATAAATGGGGACATTTGTTCCACATGCTTTAGATGTGGCTTTGACACTGTTTTCTAAGTTTCCTTGTTGGCCTAAATATGCAACTCCAAAGAATATAAGAGCTTGAAACTTATGGAAATAAGTATATGCAGTAGTAAAGAAATAAAAAAATTGAATATGCATTAGTAAATAACGATACAATTACCTATCCAAAAATAATAATAACGATACAAAGTCTTGCCTGTACTGTGCTTAAGGAAGAAAAAGAATTTCATATCGAAGTCACATTACACCAAGACAAAAGAAAACAGTTTTGTTGTGGTAGAGAAACCCATGGCATGCTGTTTGACAAGAGAACTTTTATGATATTTAGAGATACAGTACCTCTTTTTCAAGTGCTGCATGTCGAGCACTACCAGCTTGCATAATTTTTGTCTTTTCTTTTGGCATGCCACCAAGGAGGAAGAACTCCTGTTGCTTTTCACACCATTCCTAAAGTTAACATGGAACAATGTTGTGTTGGATTCATGAAAGAAAAATCTACTATAGAGGATAAAAAGCTAACAAATTTCAACTATAAGCAAGATCACTATTGAAGATATTGCATTAGATGGTCAAGACACCAATCAACACAATGGCAAAGTCAACTATGTAGTCAAAGGTTTGATTGGAGAACAAATTAAGACCAACATTCAGAGATTTATTAATTCAACCAAGCTCTCTGTTGTTGATGTTTGGAGATGATTGTTAGTTGATGGCTTACTTTGTAAATAGTTTAGTAAAGGCCACTTATGTTTCTTCTTTTACTCCCACCGTTCCATGTAACAAGTCAGTATTCTATTTTGAGATGTTCCAGACAAAGAGTCTACTTTTAAAAATTACTACTTAAAGTGTCATTTTCTTAAAAAGTTTGACTTTCAAACATAGACTCTTTGCCCGAAACGGAGGGAGTAATCAACTTTATCTCCAAATGTGCTTTAATCATCTAGACTATGCTCAAACATTTTTATAATTACAAGAAACTCCAATAATATTAATATACTTAAATAGTAGACTTTTCAAATATATACTCTTTGGGTGGAATGGGAAGTGTATTACTTAGGCGGTTAGAGTTAGTGGGATTTGTTAAGTGGCATGTTGGTTGTGTAAGAGTTGGCTAAATTAGTTTAAACAGGTTTTCCCTTTAAAACCTTAAGCTTTCTGTAGCAATCTCTCTCTTCAGATCAATTGTAATAACACCTTTTGTTCTAAGCAATGATAATTGTCTTGTTCAATTTTTCTCATTTGATCTTCATCTTCAAGCGATAAAATTGATTAGGTCTCAGAGCAACAACAGATACAGACCTTGAAAAGCCAAAGACAAACACTCTTAAGTGCACAGATTTAAAGATGTCTCAAGAAAATACTGCCATTTGGATACAGCAGCTTATTAGATATTTTTTTCTCAAAAACAACCTCTTGTGGGATCCCTTTCTATCAAGTAGGCAAGAGCCATTTGTGTCTGGATGGAAAATCGTTTCAGCACTTTTGTCTAATTAGGGATGAACTTATCAAATTTTTCGCAAAGCAAACCAAAGAAAAAGAAAAAAATTAAGATGTACTAGTTTTGTGCTTTCACCAAAAAGCCAGAGGCATCAAAAAATCTACGTTAAGAATGATGTTGCGATCCTAAACAGAATAATGAACAAATCTGAACTAATACCCGAATTGAGCACACCACACCCACAAAAGCCAACAACAGACTACAGCATAGTTAAACTTCAATGCATGCAATGATCCATGCTTTTAATCAAACAATCCATCTTCACAATACAAAATCAATTCAAATTTAAAAAAAAACAAAAAAAAACAAAAAAAATGGTTATATAAGTGTGTAAAGAATGAAAACCTAACCAGAGAAAATGTTAACAGACCACATCTGATCCACTTCAATCTCTATAACTTTGTTGATGCCCAGCTTTCAACATTACTAAATGGGCAATGGTAGGCATCCCTAGGTTACCTTGGAAAGAAATTGTTTCAAATTCACGAACGGAAGCAGGGAAAACACAATATGATATAGTATCTAGAAAATAGAATGCTAACTGCTAAGGTTAGCTTCGTATTACATATAGCATATCCTTACATATTTGAAACCGTAGCAGTAATATCAGAACCACCATCACCACTGCTAGATAAGCGGAAAATGCGGAAAATGCTTACCGTAGCAGTAATATCAGTAACGCACAATCCTTTCCTCCTCCGAAACCGATGTAAAAACGACTCCGTCAGTTTACTCTTCTTCTGGGTGCTGCTTCTCGTGGAACCAGAACCACCACGATCACTGCTAGATAAGTCCTCAATGTCCGCTATCGACGCTCTCTCCGAAGAACCTGACAAGCTTCGTTTGGATAGTAGAGTGATCGACCCGATAGACCTGGCGTTACGCTGGAATTGAGTCGAAGAAGGGAGACCGGACGACAGAGATGAGGATGAAGAGAGTAGGAGAGAAGAGCGAGTAGCGGCGACGGCGAAAGCAGCTTCAATGAGCGTCATTTCTTCTTCGCTTACAATCTCAATTGGAATTTCTGGGATTAAAATTTGGTGTGAATTGCTAGTAGTTGGTGTTAGATCGAGGGAGGGCTGGGTGGCAGAGGAGTCGGTCGTTTCGGGCGACTCCATGGACGTACTGGGGGGAAATAATGACCGTTGCGGGCGCTGCGGATCTATGGAAGGAACTGTCACATGGCGACTTAGGCGCTGGGGGGCGGAGACGCGGGGCGGGGATGTGATTATTGGTTTCTAATTCTTCCCGAGTAAGCCAACTAATAAATGACTTTTTATATATATATTGGAAGGAACTGTCACATGGCGACTTAGGCGCTGGGGGGCGGAGACGCGGGGCGGGGATGTGATTATTGGTTTCTAATTCTTCCCGAGTAAGCCAACTAATAAATGACTTTTTTATATATATATTGCCTTTATTACGAATTACGATTATAAATTCAACTATTTCATTTTGGTACAATTTAATTAGAGCATCATATAGGTTATTCTTAAGCCAATTCTTATTTGGGATAAAAATTGGTGACCAAATGGAAATAATTCTTGATCAAGATTTTTCTTTTGTAGAAGACTGATTAATAATCGGAGAAGGGAATAGAGTGAGAGCAGTGTGGGAGAGAGTGGAAGGCACCACAAGGCTTGGGTGGAGCGCGTGGGGCACACGTACGAGAAACACTGTCAAGGTGGGTCATTGTGTCGGCCACTTTGTTTTTTTCTTTTATTTGTGAAGTATAAAAATTAAAAAATTGTGTAAATAAATTGGATGATTTGATTGTGGAACCTATGTAAGAATTGAGAAAGAAAGAAAATCATCGGAAAGATTAATTCTTAGAGTGAGAAAATCTTAAAATGTGTAGGTGGTTGTAGGATCCAGTTAATAATTTGGGGAATAATTATAATGAATAGAGATTGTAAGTCCAGTTGACAACGAAATAAGGTTAAAATAGGTAAATAGTCTTTTTAAAAACTTTTAGGGTTGTTTTGAAAACCTTTAAAAATTGTAGCGGAAAGATATGTTTTCAGCAGATAATGTAAAATCAACAGGTATCAGCTGTTGAACTTAAAACAATTTGATTTTGGTTTTCTTTTGATCACTTAAGTATAAAAACTGAATTGAAGAACAATATATATAAGATCAACTATGTAAAGAATTTAGAGCTGTAATTTTTAAACACTTTAGTAGATAGAAACTGCTTTAGTGTATGAATAGTAAAAACAATAGGTAGACAAAATACAGTATTTATAGTGGTTCATGGTATTAAAACTGCTACGTCTATTACCAAGTTAGTCAAACTTAGATTTTGAATTACACTAAAATTATATATATACTAAGTGATCACTAACAGATCAGTGTACAACAAAAATCAGTGTTTGAAGAGTTTGATCTAGCAAGAATCAAATTCGTCCAACAATCTGTATCTTTTAATGATTTGAAAGAATAAAGGAACAAAGAATCAATGATTGTTCAAAACAGAAACTAGAAACGAATATCTATGAAAGAAACTGTCCAGTAATGTTTTGGAAAAGAAACTCTTCAAGGAAAGATTTAAGTTTTTGGTTTGAATGAAAACTTCAACGTATTTGTCTCTTTTTTAGTGTTGTTGAGAATTTTGCGATTTATGAGTGCAAAAAGTTTTTCAGTGAAAATAGTAATGCAACTCACAGTCTAGTCTGTAATCTTTATTACTAACCTTATCAAACATTTTCTAAAGCAATAAATAACACTCTCATATTCTTAAAAGTCAACTACTGTAATCCATTAGGTCAAAATCTAACATTGCATTACATATTTTTTACTCCGTCCGTTCATAAATTATCGTCCTAGTTGACCCGATGCACAGATTAAAAAATAACAATTGACTTGATTATTTATCTTGGTTTAATGTGTAGTTTCCTTTAAAGCTCATACATATATGGTCCATAATTAAAGCATGGTGAAAAAGTAAAAGTAAATTGGAAAAAGTGATGTTGTAAAAAAGTAAGTTTCAAAATAAAAAATTATTTTAGAACGGACGAAAAAAGAAAAGAGGACGATAATTTAGGGAATGAGGAAGTATTAGTATTTAAAACATGCGATTAATTACATATATAAATATAGTTCTAAATTTGATGAATGTTTTTGAGGATTGATAAGATGATTTGGTTGATTTTGTACTATTTGGTGATCTGATGATTTAATAACTCCCTTCTTTCTTTAGAAAATGTTTTCCATTCACCCGCTCTATCTATTTTGAAATTAGCGTGTTCTGTTTGGCCGTGTAAAATAATCAACCAAGATTTAACATAGTACGGTATAATTTTTTAAAAGAAACGAATAGGTATTTATAAGAATAAAAAATTAGTAATACAGCAAGATCTTGGATGGAGCTATCACTATCCAAAGGATTATTTAATCTGTACTGACACCAGAGATATGAAATCAGGCTTTATTAAGATCCATGGTGAAATCCTTTTCTCCCTCTTCCCCTCTCAAATGAAACTACTTTCTATTTCTACACCTTCCCTCTCTCTCATTTTCTACACGGACAGAAGGAATACCTGCACACTTTGACATGATAAGAGGGGCGCTGCAGCCGAGTGATCACATCAGAATATCCACACATTTAAGAAGGGTGCTGCAGCAGAGTGATCACATATTCTTTAGTACTTTTTTTTGTTTTTAATTTAATGTTACTGCTAGCTCTATTCCAATTTCCAAGTCCTTTGGTGAGATAAAAAAAAATATCCACACATTTAAGAGGAGCGCTGCAGCAGAGTCACATCAGAATAGGACAACCAAATATCCAAACACTTATTTTTTTCTCCTTTTTTCCCGCCCATATCCTCCCCCCCACACCCACACACTAACCCCTTATTATTATTTCTAGCGTTTTCCCCTCCCCTTCTTCTCTCAATTTCCCAAATCCTCATAATCACACACTTATATAACACAATCACATGCCCAATTTACGAAAATAAAATTGCAAAAGAGTGAACAAATTAAAATTCTAAATATGTTTTGGTTTTGACCTGTTTATTCAGATGGCAAAATGCAAAACACTTTATAGTAATACTATATTGTTTGAAAACAACTATTTTAATTAAAAAATACACGTAAAAGATATAAAAAAAATAAAGTTATCATCGAAATTATAATTCATTTTTATTAAACATCTTGTATGTTTATATTTCAATTTCTATTGTTTTATTCATTTTATAATTTTGTTAATCTTGTATGTTTATTCATTTGCTTTACTTTAATGTCCAAATCTTCATTTGAGCACTAATGATGTGTCGATCTATGACGAATGATTTTCTCAATGTTATGAATTTTCAATGTTACAATTGTTAAATATCAACCATTATAATAACTATTCATTTTCTTTATCTTCTAACAATCATGTTTTCATTATTATTCTAATTTAGTTTGATTGACCAACTTAATCCATAAGTATGATATAGTTCTTCCCCTAGCTTTCTCACTTGCCCAAAATAATTTACTTAAATCTTTATCTAAATTAATCGGCTATAAATTAATTTAACTTATAATTTTAAAGTATACATTAATTATTGTCATATTAATTTTGTTAATCTTGTAAGTTTTTATGTAAGTTTATATTGCTTAATTTAACTTGATTTGATCAAAGTTGTTAGGTAATTTTATAGTGTTTGTTTATGTTTGGTACAATGTCTTTTGATTAGCAAGTCCGTTTAAATATAAATGTCTACAAATTAATCAAATAAAATAATACTAAGGAATGTTGAACTTTTGTTACTTATTATTTTAAATCTAACATATTAAATGAAACAAAATTATTATTTTTCTTGCTTTACAAAAAGTTTGATTCTAATTAGTAATCTCTATAAGTATTCAACACCGACCAGTTTGGGTATCTTGAGCCGCATTAAATGTGTCATTTTTTATATTAAATGTGTTAATTTTTAGCATTAAATTTGTCATTTTTAAACATTTTGCACTAAAAGTGTTACTTTGTTTTATATGTACCCAAACTTTGTTTTTATATATATATACACTATAAGTTGATAAATTAAATGGGAAAATTGGTATATATATATACACTATCTTAAGGTCTATTTACTAAATACTAAACATGAATATTAAATTTTGAAAACTTATATCAAAACAATAGAGCCAAAAACATTAACTAACTGAATTTGAAATACTAAAAAACCAATTGTGGTGATCATAAAATTAAATGTTAAATCCATTTATTTAATTTGATAGTAACAAGCAATTGGTGCATTTGTGTTCGCCATTTATTTCCTGGCCAGGACATTTAACGAGCCAGTGCATCCCTATATTGAAAGTGGGCCCCATGTGTGAAGTTGAAATTTGACCTAGGTATTGACCTCTAGTCTATAATCTATACTACTCCCTCCATTTTTAAAACCTTGAATGTAAAGAAGAGAATTGATGAAATAATGTGAGAGATAGATAGGGCAAAAGTGAAAATTCATACAAATACCAATATTAATAATCAAGTTAAATATGTTTTTTTAACGGTGTGTCGAATCAATTGGGACAATAATTTAGGGACGAAGCGAGTATTTAATTATTGACCTTGGGGAAATAAAATAAAAAGAATGCAGTGAATAGTAATAAGAAAGAAAGGGAGTATTTATGATAAGGAGACGGTGGTTATGGGGTTGGCAAAAGGAAAGCGAGGGTTATTAATACTCCATTGAGGAGAAATCTATAATCTATACTAGTATAAGCATTCAATATCGGGTATCTTGAGCGGCATTAAATGTCTCCCTGTTGCAAATCCTCCAGTCTACTACGTCGTTGGCTATCAAAAATTACTAGTTACTAGAACCTATAAAAAATATCGTTATTTTCACATGCATCAATACTACTCCATTTGGTAAGGAAGACATTAAAAGGGTTCATGATGAGATTTTCTATTCCTTTCAACCAACAAAAGTGAGTGATTCAACCAAGTATTTAACAATAGGTCAGTAAGATAGTTGTTACAAAAATCTAATTGACTAGAATTATACTTTGAGCATCACTTAATAACGAAATCATTTAGGCTAACCTGTGGCCTAATTTGGTCGCTTTTATATGGGCAAATACTTTCTCGAGCTTGCTCATCCTGGCTTCAAATTCTGATCCTAATGTTTCAAGCTCGTCAAGCCTGCTACTTTCTACTTTCTCTGTGTTGAAGCAAACAATACCCTTAGCTATTGGTTGACCCTCATCCGAAAAACTACACACTTGTACCATAGGACTTCTTGGAGGAAAACCAGGAGGAACAAGGGCATCATAGGCTGATTTCTTTCCATTTGAATCCACTAGAATTGAACTCGTTGAACTCTCACATGTAATTATATTTTCCTCAACAACCTTAACTCCATCTTTCTCACTAAACTGATTCCACCAATTCAAGTTTCTAGTGGTAACACAAGGCTCAAAGAATTGTGATGGAAAATACAGTTTCCCATCCTCAATCGGTTTCGTGTAATTTCTCCACGCAATTTTAGCACTTGCATTGGCTCGTGGCACATGATTAGGTATATCTTGACCCAAACCAAATTGCATAACAACTCTATGCGGAAGGTATTGCTCAATGCAGTCACAATCTATCCCAACAAGCTCAGAAACCCTCAAACATCGAGCAAACGAATCTAGTTCTTCATCGAATCCACAATCCACCAATATCCAGCCATCCTTCTCATTGTAAAACTTCCTAGCCCACATACCATAGTAAGGGTACCAACACAAATCTTTAAAAGACGAGTTGGTCATTAGTCTTACATAATCCATGCTCACATTCTTATCATCCCACCTAGCGAAGAGTTGATCACCATTTTCGATTTCATTTGGATTAAGTGACGGCATTGGGAATCTCTCAAAAACCCAAACTTGAAGTAACTGTAAAGGTGACCAAACTGCCCGTGCTAAAGCATTATCTTCATTAGCTTCAATGATATTCTTCTTCATTAACCTTAAATCCCTGTAAATACTTGCGAGAATAGCCGGTGCCAGTGCCATTTTAGTGCCACGAGCGAGACGAACAGAAATAGGGAGAACATTTTTGGATATAATATCCTTCGCTTGGGGGAAGACAAACCTAGATAACCAAAATGCAAGAAATGCTTCGTGCTCGATTTCGTTTCTACTTTTTATGAATTTAGACAACCATCCACCATGGGTAGCCTTTTTCGACTTAGATCTCACAAATTCGACTAGTTCATACTACAATTTCTCAAAATTTTCATCTTCTTCACTGTTTTGAAGGGGATTAAAAATGGAGTCACCCAAAATAGAGTACCCTCCTAACATGAACATATCCTCCAAAGTGATTGTAACTTCACCCCATGGGAAAACAAAGGTATTGGTCTCACAGCACCATTTCTCAGCAAATCCAATGATTAAATCATCGTTTCTTTGAATTTTGAAAGTTGAATTGATGATGGCGTCATGTATTCCAACCTCTTTCCATATAAACTGGTGTAAGGAACGCATGTGGGTAACCCACTCTTTCCAGTCCTTATGTGTGGGTATCTAGCCGTTGAAGGAGAAATTTAGAGAATGTTTGTTGGGTTTGGTACAATTGATGGAGTTCGAAAGACGATGAAAAATTGGTTCATCAATGGAGGTGAGAGAGAGTTTGAGAAAATGGGCTACTCTGAGTACTGGGTCACCGCCTTTTGGGGACACCATGAGCTCCTCTCTCTTTTCCATGATGTTATTGGTGTTTGTAGGTGATGCCGCCATTGTTAGAGAGAGAGAGAGAGGAAGAAGAAGTTTGGGAAATGAAAATGCACGACAAAAGGAAGTTAGTGTGTGTGTGTAGGGGGGATATGGGCTGGAAAAAAGGAGAAAAATTAAATGTGTGGATATTTGGTTGTCCTATTCTTATGTGATCACTCTGCTGCAGCGCCCCTCTTAAATGTGTGGATATTTTTTTTATCTCACCAAAGGCCTTGGAAATTGGAATAGAGCTAGCACTAGCAGTAACATTAAAAACAAAAAAAGTACTAAAGAATAGTCATCATGTATTACACATTTGATAGATAAAGGGATAGAAAACAAAATAAAAAAAAAACTACAGTAAAAGATGTGAAAATTTTAAATGTCACTTAAATTCATGACTTTTCTAAAAGAAAATACATCATTAATACAAATGTAGATGATGAGTATAAATAATAATGTTAAATTTTCATATTCTACTTGAAAGTGTAAATACATCTAATTTTTATTTGTATTAAAAAGATTTATTTTGATTAAATGTGAATAAAGACGAAAAATTAACACATATAATTGATGGGATAAATTACCAATTATATCTACGAAGTGTTATTTATAGAAAGTTAAAGTGGTTGGATCTACAAAGATGGTGATTTGACTTAGTTTTAGACAACTTCGGGATGCTGGACTCCGCCTTCATCCTTATTCAACAGAGAGGTAATTATGAAAAGCAACTAGCCCTCAGCTGCTGACGAAGGCGTGCTAACAGAGCATAGAACAGTTACTCCCTCCATATCTTAATAAATGTGGAACAGAAATGCACCAATTGCCATTAGCATGCAACGTTGCATGTCACTGTCAAATTAAATAAATTGATTTAACATTTAATTTTATGATCACCACAATTGGTTTTTTAGTATTTCAAATTCAATTATTTAATGTTTTTGGCTCTATTGTTTTGATATAAGTTTTCAAAGTTTAATATTCAGGTTTAGTATTAGAGCGAGTTTGAATATTGAATTTCTTGATGAAATGATATTTCATTGAATGTCTTGCAATTCTGGAAACTGTAAGAGATAAAGAGTATTTCCTAGCATGAAATATTAAAAAGAGTGGTTAGCTAGACATGAGTATACAAAAAAAAAACATTTTATGACATGCATGAAAGTATTCTATTGATAGGACATGTGAATAGTTCTTTTGTTTGAAAAATGTGACCAAAAAGTGTTTTATAATAAGCGTGTGAAGGTCAGATTTTTTTCAAACGAATACAGTGTTTTTAGTAGGTGGAAAATTGTAGAGTATAAGCAGGTACTGATAGTGTGTATCAGCAGCAGCTGCTGATGACTTATGCTTTAGATAGATATGATGAAACTAAAATGTGCGCTGCTAAGCAAAGTCAAAAGGGTATCTAATGTATAAACAACATATGATATATTATCTGTTGAATGTTTCAGCAGATAGATTTAGACTTGTTACAAAGTCTAAGTTTAAAACCGTTTTAAAAATTTTGGACAAGTATTTAAATTGGTTGTTTTTAACTTAATGACTTTAAGTAAATCTAAAGTATGTGAGTTTCAACAGAGATGTTCTTAAAGAGTCTACTTTAAAAAATTAAAGCATTACATTTTATTTCCAATGAATTATAAAGTTATCCCTTGCCCCAGATACGTTTAGAAAGTTCTTCCTAGCCATGATAGCTAAGTCATCATGGTGGACCACTTTCATATCAATTTTCAATTTTGATAAAAGTAATTGGTTATGAGATATCAATTTTGATGTGTAAGAGGTGTATTTAAATTGTCCTTGTTTACAGATATCTATGATAGCATTGATTTACCGCATGCAAGTTGTTAGCCAAGCTTGATGACGCCAAGAAAATAACGGCTGCCCGCTCATGGAGCATATTGCTTAGGCTAAGGGTGGTATGCTTGAGATAATAGGACATTTTGGCTTGGAGGTTAAGGTGCAAATTGGAACGCCCACCACAATGGTTTTCCCTACTCAAATCTTTTTGCATGGGAATTAGACTTGGAAGAAGTAAATATTATCATAAGTGTTTAATGCAACTCAAGAGCAATAATATTTTATTGGTTTAAATAGTAATTTGGTCACCCTACTCTCCAGTTTTTTTCTTTAAGTTCACTCAACTTTTTTTCTTCTTAATTTGGTGACTATATTTGACATTATATCTCACGTTCATCACTACATCTAATTTTTTGGATGGAATGTTTAACAAATTATTAAAAACCCGAAACTACCCTTATTGATTGCATGTGCAACTCACATGTTTTCGTTTCCTTTACCTTTACATTCACCTTGGCCTTAGTTCATCAGTTCACCAACGAAGGTTAAATGATGAAGTCGATTGCTTGATTCCAACAATGACGAAGGAAAGCTAAGGATCTCCAATTCCAGCCCAAATTTGTTCGTCACTTTAGCAAATCGATATTCATAAGGCAGGGGAGCTCTAATTCGAGCTCAATTAAAGATAAAGGAGGTCGGATTCTAGTTAAAGCATGTTCAAATGATTTGATTGAAGAAAGGTTTTGTGACTGCGGTGTTAAGGCTCGTATGTGAACTTCATGGATTGAAGAACATTCTGATATAAGGTTTTTTGGATTCCCAAACTGGAAGGTCTGTGATTTTTTAGAACAATGAAGTTATGTTTTTTATTTGGAAATTGAAATTTGAAGTAGGTGAACTTCTATTATGGTTTATTAAATAGATTTCAAGAATTTAGATGTTTATTGAAATTAATTTAATTTAGAATAGTAATTAAAAATGGTTTTAAAAAATTTATGTGACCGTGAATTTTTGTCAATTAGGTTTTTATTGAATGTATTTCTGTCAAGACCTTCTGAAATTGAATGACTTTCTTGTTGATTGTTGATTTATGTTAACAAAATGGTTTTTTTTTTTTTTTTGTTCCTAGCAGGATGATTCAAAACGATGTCATTTCTTTGCATGGTATAACCCTCCAATGACAAAGAGCAAGAGAGCTGCTAAATGACTTTAAGAACAATGAGGTTGAGATGAAGACGGTGTCATCCAAGTTTGCAAGTAAAAAACTGAAGATATCAAATTTTAAAAAGGAAGTTTGGAGATTGAAGGAAGAGAATGTTATTTTGAATACAAAGTTGGTTGCGAATGGTTGGAACGAGAAGATGATTATATTATTCATTGTCATTGTCAGTGGGCTTTTAGTGTACAAAAATGCCGAAATGACTCCCTAATTCATGTTGGGATAGCTTGTCAATGATGTAATATAGTAGGGTAGTGTATGTTAGGACAAGACCATGATAACTTATGTTATACTTGTGGTAGTTAATAGTACTTTGTAGTCACAATTTTTTGTAGTAAGCCTCTCTTGCACTGCATTTCTAGCAGCCTTTTGAGTTGCAACTAGAGTTGTCAAAATTGAGCCCGGCTCATAGGTCCGGTCCAGCCCACCTGACTTTCCAAGGGCCCGGGCCTCAAATTAGAAGACCCAAAAAAATCGGGACTCTTTGGCCCTACCCAATAAGCCCGTGGACTGTGTTAGGTCCAGTCTTAAAAAGCCCGAAAAGTCCGGCCCGGCCCGATCATAAAGTTAAACTTAATTAAAAAATTAAAAACTAAAACATAAAACCTAAAAAGCAAAAACTATCGGACATTCATTTAAACTACTTTTTTTTCTTTTTTTTCTTTTAGTTAGATGAATTTATGACAGTATGATCTATTTCCAAAGCATTGTTCTCTTTTTGGTTGAAACTCATATTCTAAATTGATGAAATTGACACTTACAAAGAGGAGCTGGAGTTAATCTTCAAAGTTCCAATCTAGTTTAGTATAGTTGTAGTTAGTAATTTTATCGAAACTGATCTATTCAATTGAGTATCTCTATTTGATATTAACTAATAAAAAACTTCAATAGTATAAACTTGATAAGAAATAAATTTAAATATTAGATTGTGTCGGGCGAATCAAAAAATGAACATTTTCTAGTTAGTATGGTTTTGCAAACTAGAACCCGAAAAACTTTGTCTATCCTTAAAAAACACATATTAGAAAATTGAGGATAGTATGATGAACTTCAATTTGGTTATAACTTTTTAGAAAAAAAATACCCTTCAAGTAGCACATGTATTTTTTTCTTTGGTTTGTAACATTTTAGTTTTTCTAGTTTTTATTTCGATTAATTGTTGAACTTACTACCTTTGTTTATATTTGCTTTGGTTGCACTTTTGCTTTGTAATTATGTAAGTTAGACTAGTAAGTATGTGTGTTTTGAACTTTTGATGTGTTATATAACTTTTATTAGCTAATTTGTGAGTTTTTTTTAATTAAAAAATAGTTATTTTTTTGGCTCAGAGGCCCAAAGTGCGCATGGGTTGGGATTGAGTTCTATGAGGCCCGTCACCATTTCGGATCGGGCCGGCCCATTTGACAGCTCATGCAGCAAGCCTCTCTTGCACTGCATTTCCAGCAGCCTTCAATTAATGAGTTACAGCAGGCCTCTCTTGATGAACTTGAGTGACCCTCACCAGTTTGTCACCTATTTTAATTAGTGAACCCCTTGGTAAACTTCTAAAGTTTAATTGGCTGGATTGAGTTGGTTCACCAGATTGTTAGACATTTTCAAAAACAACAAAGATGCTAACACAAATATAGACTATAAAATGACTACCATTCCTTACTAAATTAAATTTTAAATACATGAGTTGATTGAGAAGGTAGAGGTGGACTAACTTGAGTTGATTCCATGTGACTTGCTTGAGTAGGAAATGTTCTAGTGTGTCCCCCCTCATTCTGTGCAATGCATATACATATATGTTAATACAAACTCACTAAAAAACACAATAAATAGCAGAAAATTCATTTGAGATACCTGAGTTGATTGACTTTGTGGAGCTGAATTAACTTGACTTGATTTTAATTGACTTGCTTGAGTAGCAAATGGTCCCCCCACATTATGTGTTATACATGTACATATATGTTAATACAAACTCACTAAAAAAACACAAAAAATAGCAAAAAAATCATTTGAGATACCTGAGTTGATTGAGTAGGTGGAGGTGGACTAACTTGACTTGATTCCATTCGACTTGCTTGAGTAGCAAATGGTCCAGTGTGTGCCCCCTCATTTTGTGCAATGCATATACATATATGTTAATACAAACTCACTGAAAAACACAATAAATAGCAATTCATTTGAGATACCTGAGTTGATTGAGTAGGTGGAGGTGGACTAACTTGACTTGCTTGAGTAGCAAATGGTCCAATGTGTGCCCCCTCATTCTATGCAATTGTTGTATTATGCTCTCCTCCCTATCATGACAATGTCAAAGGATGTTAAGACAATTTTAATTTGAAAATCTGCTTGAAAATTTTGAATACTTGCTAGAAATTTACCTCATAAATCCCAGTAGGAGTTGCCAATTTCGTTTTGGGGCAGTTTCTCTTCTTATGCCCAAACCCATTACAAAATTTGCATCTCATTACCCTTCCTTTCCTTGACAAGCCCTATTTTGGTGGTCCCCTACATTGCTCTGACTAGATTGACCCTTTTTTTCTTCATGTGGGGCTTTAATTCTACATCTTCTAGGTCTACCAGACATTTTCCTATTTGCTTAACTTAGGCCACTGATCTTCACCATTGATTGGTCTCAGAGAGTACGCATAAGCTTTTAGAAAGGTGCTCTTATGGTAGCAATTATCCAATAATTTTTCTGGCTTATCACCTCTTCCGAGGATGGCAGCTAAAGCATGGGTACAAGGAATACCACTTAGTTGCAATTTTCTACAGCTGCAAGTCCACTTGTCAATGTTAACCACATAACCCTCCTTTCTATACGCCACCTCAAACTCCCCATCCCCATTGTAGATTGAGTTCCAATACTTGACATCCTCTTTGTTTTTCTCCAATATTTTCTTGATAGAAGGACAGTAATCATCATAATGCCTCAGCATCCATTCTCTTATTTTCTCCAACCTACCCATCATATACAACCTAATCTCTTCTAACATGTAAATGATTGGCTTACCTCTGAACTCAACAATTGTCCCATTAAATGCCTCTACCATGGTATTCTCTACATTATCAACCTTTATTTCAGTCTTAAAGAAAGCCCTACAGAATTGACCAGGGTCTCTTTTCATGAACCCATAATATGCTGCCTCATCAATCTTTTTCATTTTATCCAATTCCTTTTGAATTAGAATATGATTACTTGCATACATCACTACCCAAAAAGCCGTTCTAAGTTCACCTCTTTTGAAATATTTCTTCCAATTGCTATAGATATGCCTAGAACAATTGATGTGCTCAACAAAAGGCAATAGCTCATGTACTGCCTCCATAAGACCCTTATGTTGATTAGTAATAACAACCCATCCATCACCACTACCCATATCCAAGTCATCCTTTAACATTTGAATAAACCACTTCCAAAAGTTCTTATTCTCAATATGCACTACACCCCATGCTATAGGAAACATCTAATTGTTGGCATCCCTCCCTATTGCAACAAGTAATTCCCCTTTACAGACCCCTTTCAAAAAACATCCATCAAGCCCTAGAACAGGCATACACCCATTTAAAAACCCATTCTTCAATGCACCAAAACAAATACAAATCTTTGAAAAATATTTTGTATCATTAATTGGATGAACCCATTTCTCTATCTCTATAGTGATGTCCTCATTTGATCTTTTTAACTCTTTTTTGTAATCCCAAAGTTTTCTATAATGACCATCAAGTGATCCAATCTCTTCCCCAAAAACCTTGGCCCTAACTCTTAAGCACATGCTGATAGTAACAATCAACCAATACGTGTCAAACACCTCTTTCTTAAATTCTTTTAGCTTCCATCTAGGATTACTCAAAATCTTTTGTTCATAGATTTTTACAAATTACCCAACTGTACAACATCTACTCTTAAATTTCTTGCCGCATTGATAGTCTGAACATATAGTTTTAATTTGAAATGTTTTTTCATCACGAATAGTGCTTGCCCATACTTCCCAAATACAAACATCTGAATTAACACACATCACATGGACCCTTTTCTTATCATTTGTTTTAACTTTGATGTCATACCCAATTACACAACCATAATCCCTAATTGCATCCCTAAACTCCTGGACATTTGTGAAAGTTTCATGCAAACTGAATTCTCTATTCTTCATATTACATTTGGGGTTAAACCTATGGAATTTTTCTCTCACTACTTTCTGCCCATTCTCAACATCTTCACTGTCACTATCAGAATCAGGAGGATAATCTACATCCCTCTCATCAAACACCATCTCATAAGCATCACTATTAGAAAGCACCAACTGTGTCTCAGTATTACCTTCCATTTGAGATGTACATTCCCCAAAATTATATGAAAACTCTCTCCTCTTAATTCCAAAAGACTTCTCCTCCTTACCCTTTCTCTTTGAGACAATCAAATTATTCCTGGCAGCAAGTAACTCATCATCAATCATCATTCAAGTTTTCTAGGCCCTCAGATTCCAAACTACAGTTTGATGAATCATCATCCCCATCAGATGAAAAACCTAGATATTCAGCATCAGAATCAACCTCAAGTTGTTCTTCTCCAACCTCATAAATAAATAAATATAAATATATATATATATATATATATATATATATATATATATATATATATATGTGTGTGTGTGTGTGTGTGTGTGTGTGTGTGTGTGTGTGTGTGTGTGTGTGGGTGTGTGTGTGTGTGTATGTACTTGTCCTAAGTGTTTAGCTAACTTCATTAATTTATCTCAATCTCTAAGGGTATACAATACCTTAAGACATGTGTCTGTCTAAGTTTCATTTGCTACACGATAACACATGGAACTTACATGAGGGTACCCTAACTCATTTACTGTACCCTTCAACCCATAAAATGACAAGTCCTCTATCTCAAAGTCTTTCTAGTAATGAACTTCCCCACATATTTAATTGGTTTTTCCCGGACAAATTCACCCCCATAATGACATTTTATGACAACTTTCATCTTTTTTGCAAGTATTAAAAAGAAAAAGGGGTGGTGGACCATCATAATCAAACAAAATATTACTAGACATTACAAAACAAGTAGTGGGGAAGGGGTCAACCAATATTATAATAAAACATACACCACTATAACATATTATTAAACACTAGTGGGGGACCAAAATAATAAACTCCCCAATATAGTGGCCCTAACTCAGCCAATAAAATATAATCATCATTCAACAATACATGCATGCATATACGTTAAACACTACAAAACACAAATATAACAAAAGCCCTAATTTTACGTCATAGAAATTCTAACAAAATAACCAAAACGACATTTACACGAACAAAAACCCTAATTGCTAAACATGATATCAAACTTCAACAATAAGTAAACTGATACAACCCTATTTTCTAACACAGATTAGAGTTTGATATCAAACCGTAATCTGATTGCATGATAAATTTCATTGTATAAAAACTAGGGTTTGTTCTTACCTTCGTCTTTGTGATTTCAACCCTGATTTTAACCCAGTAATATCAATTTGATGGTTCAACCTTTTTCTTTCGTCTCAATCTCTTCAATTTCTCATTCGTTTCCTTCGACGTCTCTCAGTTCTCTTCAATTTCTCCTTCGTTTCCTTCGATGTCTCTTAGTAGTGTTGTGAAATGAGAATGCAAACATTGACATTGACTTTGTTGGACTTGGATTGTGCACGTGCACTGCCTGGTCCAAAGGTTAAGGGTCATTTTCGTCTTTTCGAACTTTTCCATCCATCTAACTAACGGAAATTACCCCCAATGACCTTATTTGCTTAGAATGCCAAGTATAGTCACCAAATTAAGAAAAAAAAAACTAGAGTGATCTTAATGAAAAAAGCTGAAAAATATGGTGACCAAATTATTATTTAAGCCTATTTTATTTGGTTTAACTGCAGGAGCATTAGTCGTAAAAATAACATGTTCCTTGTAGTGAGTCTTCAAATTGGGTTGTCATGCATTATTGTGTCCAATAAGCCTTAGCCACGAGTCGTTGGCTTTTGGTTGAGGGATTTTCGTGTAGTAGGTGTGTACTGGACATGCCAACTGTACCCAGGACAGGTCCTTCAACACCCACTTACTCTTTGATTAAGACGGGAAAGAATGACGGTAACAATTATTGCAAGAAGCGTGAGCTGTCTATTGTAGTGTATGAGGAAGGCGATGTTCATCACCTAAAAGCTGAGTAGTAGATGTTTGGCTCATTATGTACGTATGTTGATCATCAATAACTTTTTCTTAGGAAAAATTGTGGGGCGGTCATTTTTTAAAAGTTTTTAACCACTCCACTCCCCCATTTTTTTGTAAACGGAAAAGATCACTTCTTGTATCGCGATGCACAAAATCTTGCACCGTAATGCATTATTTTTACATCGCAATGCATAAAGTTATTTTTTCAAATATAAAAAAAGGAGAGCAAAGCAGTAAAAAACTTTTAAAAAGGGATCGACTCGAATTTTTTCTTTTTTCTTATATATAGCCCAAAAAAATGACATTCTCAGACACAGGGCCTCTGCTTGAAATGCACTTGAGCTTTCATCAACTTTTCTTGTTGTTCGATGTTTGCTTGTTGACTTTATAAGAGTATCTCGTAAGTTAACCAACCTGTCGTAACCCATTTATCCTTCTCACGTATATTCTCAGTTAGAAATAGCAAAACCACAACGAGTAAATTATTTATAGCAGATCAACAATTTCGTCAATAACAACATAAATCTCAAATATGAATTGCATGTGAATAACATAAATAATAAGGAATAGTTAGTAGACTTCTCAAATTGAGTCACATGTAAATAGACTTGTTGTAAAGAAAACCTTGGTCCTTACTCGATTTCGAGTACTGACAATTTCCTCTGTGAATAAAACGGTCACAGAACACACATCTAATTTTACACATAAACTTGTGTTTTCCCCAACTACTATCTCAATTATCTAGATTTTGTTCATTTCGTCATAAAGATTAAACCAAAGAAAAACGAGGCATCAATGGAGGAAGAGAAGACGAGAGAGGGAGCGCAACGTACGTGTGTGTATTAGTAGTATACACACGGCCATCCCATCTCCCATATCATCTCCCATTTTCGAAAAAAAATCCCCAAAACCCCCAAAACCTAACGATTGTGTAATCACTAATCATGATCTCTTTTGTTTCCTTTTTGTTTTAGCCCTAGCCCCTTGTCAATCTACAATTCCTAAATCACACCTTTTGGGTTAGGGATAGACACCAAGGCTCTATTCATTAACCCATGTAATACTTCAGTTAGTATTTGTTAGAATACAAGGTAGATAACTGCGAATCTTTAAAAGACTTAAGTATAAAAGAAAGATAGAGAAATGATATAACGAGCTAAAGCTTGTAATATTAATACGAGATTTAGTATTAGAGTCGTTGGATGATTAAGCTGGTGGTGATTTGAAATGTCTGTCATTACTTATAAAATACCATATTTGATCAAATGATGTAAAGATCTTAAAAGATTTGATCTAACGGTACTATCACTAAAGCTTGTAATAATACCACAAGCTCTAACTCATAATATCATACCTCTAAAAGTTATAGTTCAACAGAACGTACATACTTACTACCTCATTTGTTTTGAATATTATGTTCGCAAACCTTGTAGCATAATAGTACTCGACTTTATATTTCCTATGAATATCTTTGGACATTAACCAACTCACATGTTACCCAAAGGAAACTAACTAAGTTGGCTAAAACCATTTGTATAAACTAAAATTCCTACATATTCCATGTTCATCTTAGGCCTGTCAATGTATCGGATCAGTCAAATCTATATCTGATTTGTTAAGAAATTATCGAACTTGGATCGGATTATCTTTCGAATGTTTCAAAACTCGATCCATATCCCAAACTTTTGGATTCAAATTTTATTCGACTCTCATTAAAGTACTGAATAAAATAATATCAAGGGATTTTTACTTAATCAAATGTCGAATAATCATTAAAATTTATACTAACGAGCTATACCTCAACTGGTACTGCTCACTTCTCTTAACGGAGAGGTCGGGTGTTCAAGTCTCACTAGAGACACCCTGGACTTTACAACTTTCAATAGAAAGGTTGGGTGTTCAAGCCTTTTCAGAGGCAACATTGTTGTTCGAGCCTTATCCAAAGACCTCATTTAGTTGTTCGCTTATCTTAACGGAGAGGTCGAATGTTCAAACCTTACCAGAGGCACCCTGGTACATCGCTACTCTCAACCGAGAGGTCGAGTGTTCAAGGCCTCACAAAAGGCACCATTTGTTCTAGCCACACCATAGATATTATATATCTATAATTGTAGCCTTTCAAGACATTAAAATAATAAAAAAAAAAAGGGTTGGGGTAAGATCTATGTCCCCTCCAACCTTTAAAAAAATCATTAAAATTTATTGTTTTCAGCTTATACAAATATGAATAACAATATCACTAAGATATTTATAGTGTACAGAAGAATTTATATTTAGCAAAAAAAAATAATAATAATTAAAGACTAACAAGTCAACATAAATAACTTTTATATGTATAATATTTGATATGTCCGGCCCAAGCCGAGTCACGAGCGAAGCACGAGCTAGCATCACGTGCCAGTCACGAGCATAATTAGTATGGGGCCCGCCAGCCTAGCGGACAAAGTAATTATATCATCAAGCAACGAGCAGTGCAGCTCCCGTCTAAACCTGGTCGGGCACAGGCCTTGCCTATCCGACCAGGGGCCATGCCCGGGACCTATATATACCTCGAGTCAGTATACACTAAACAGCCGAGTAGAGCCTTGCTCGCCCAGGCACATATCAGGCAGAAAGCTCTGGAAACTTGCTCACCAAGACGAGTCAACAGTTTCCATATCCGAGCAGGACACTTGCCTTATCTGATCCTACATTTACGCGGCCAGCCGCCTATCATGCCTACAATCAAGGGATCCTCTCCTTGATTGATTAGGGTATCTAAGGAAACTGAATCCCGCACGAATTCTAGGTCATTAGAGGCCTATAAATACCCCTCCATAACCACAAATAAAGTACACACACTTTCTTGAGCCTCGGCACTCTGTCAAATTGCTTTTTGACTATCACCTACGATATTTACTCACACCCCGGAGGGGTTTCACGAGGCCCTGCCTTGCACTTCCACTCAGGTCTTTTGTGTTCTTAGCCAGGTTCAAGGAAGCAGATTCAAGCCCAGCTATCCAACCCAACACACGGACGGCCCAAGCTGTGATTTTGCCACATCAGTTTGGTTCCATTGCCAGGAAATGAAGTTTCACCAATGCTGGTTGATTTGCCACCAAGGGCACCCCAAAGGGTGCAAACAAGAAATCAGAAGGTGGCGGCCTGGCACGCAACCCATGGCAATGATGTGCCATATGTTGAGGAGCAGCTGTCCCAGCATGCCAGCCAACGCGATGCCAGGCAGGTTATCAATGAGAAGCGCGATGCTCGTGCATTAGATCTCAGGATGCAGTTAAATCGCCAGCGGCGGGAGAATGGCCAAGATAGCCACATGAGCTTGCCCGGGCAGAATCCCAACCAACAAGCTGTTGCTCTGCAAGTCCAGGCAGAGTATTATAACAAGATGCACGCGCTCAACCAACAACTGCTCGCCTTGGGCCACGCCCCGGTTCCAGTTGCAGATTTGGTGTTGCCCACTCTCAGCAATCCAACACTTGTTGGCGATGGCCATGCCTCCCAACATTTGCCCCCTCCAAGCAGACGGATCCCATCCGTCATTCACGTACCATCGGAGAGAGTTGAGGTGGTGAAACAAGCAGATGACCAGGCGGAGAGTAGATATAGCCATCAAAATCTCTCCCACAGACACCATCATCGACAAGAATACCGTGCTCGGGAAGAGAGCCATGGCCACCGTAGGGCCCGTGAGTGCGTAGAAGCAGATGCGCAACGGCCAAGATATAAAGCACGTGTCGAGCAGGAAGCTAAAGCTTCTTATGAGCCAACTCTTTGCCCACATGTGCGCAGCCACCAATCAGACCCTGCTTGCTCTTCCAGACTCACGATGGACGCGGAGAGACGACTGTCCGAGAGAATGGAGGCCATGAAAAGGGGCATGGCCAAACAGATGGCTAATCTAGCCGTGGCCAAGCCCTGCTATGGAGCCACTAAGCCACTGGAGGGCAGCCTGTTCACTCCAGAGATTGAGAATGGGTTATCTTCCCGCAATTCGAGAAGTACTTTGGGAAGACGCGGGAAAGTGATTGGCTCCGATCATTCGAGGCACAGATTCAGATGGTCACCGATGTGGAAGCCTTGAAGATGCGGGCATTTGAGGGAGCACTTCAGGGAAAGGCACAAGCATGGTTGGGCAGAGTTCCCCGCGGATCGATTGGCAGCTGGGCAACGCTCCGGGAAAAGTTCTTGGAGGAATTCGTCATTGCGGGCCCAACCCCCAAAAATCGTTTTGACCTTGCCAAAATCAAGCAAGGTGACAACGAATCATATGGCAGCTACTTGAAGAGATTCGAGGAGATGCTCGACCAGGTGATCGCCACTAGTGACCCTGAGATCACGTTCTGCTATCTTAACAACATGAAGGCAGGGCCACTGAAGACAATGCTAGCAATGAATCTGGGGGCTTTGAAAGCAGAGCTGCTAGCAAGTTCCCATCTCTTCTGCTCGACTGAGAGTGTTAAGGGCGACAAAGCCAAAGACAAAGACAAGGCTCAGGACAGCTTGGTCACGCCAGCCGACCAGAGCCCGGAGGGCAACAACCGCCCACGCAGAGATAGGAAGAAATCATCTACCCCCGGACAGAGATTCAGGGAGGCACAGTTCACCCCGCTGAACACTACTCGGGAAGAGATTATGTTCCAAATTGGACGCGTTGTCGGTCTCTTATCCGCTTGACCCTGAGCTTGCTCACACCAAGGACAACACGAAGTACTGTGAATACCATCATGGTAACGGCCACACTACTGAGGAATGCTTTGTGTTAAAGCGGGAGATACAAAAGCTGATCAACGCGAGCAAATTGGACCGCTTCAAAAGGGATCAAGGCGCGGGTAACAATGCCAATAATTACCAACAAGGAAGATCCCAAAGGGGAAGAGGCGGCCAGGCCCCTCAGATCCGAGGGGTAATCAATGTGATTCAGGAGGAGCTCCCGTCTAACACACAGCTCGGGAAGCACATCTATTCCTTGTCTAAGGTCACAACACACCAAAGAATATAGTGGGCGGTGAGAAGCGAGTATCTCGCTTTACCCGCGGGCAAGTACTCATTTGGCATCCGAGCAACCGCTGGTTATTTCCTGTCTGGTGAACGATTGGCAAGTTCATAGGGTGCTGCTCGACACTGGAGCGTGTAGGGACATCATGTACTACTCCTGCTTCAAAGGATTGGAATTGCCAGACGTCAGGCTCAAGCCTTATTTGGGGACGCTTGAGGGATTCACCAACCATCAAGTAAATGTCAAAGGCACTATCGAGCTGGAGGTATTCATGGGCGATGGGGCACAGACCCGGATAGAGATGATCACATTCCTAGTGATCGATCTAAATTTCACGTATAACTGCATTCTGGGTGCCCTAACAATGGCCAAGTTTCAGATGGTCACCTCCATCCCCCACTAGAAGGTTAAATTCTATACCGAGGATGGAGTGGGCATCCTCAACAGCAAGCCTCGGGCAATGTGGGAGTATGTTCGAGATTCCCAGCGAAAGAAGCAGAAACTGATCGTGGACATTCCTGACCAGACTCTTGCACCTCCCGAAAAAGAGGTTCCCACCGACGTTGCCTCAACCTCCATCCCCATAAACAACATCGAGCTAGGGGAAACTTCTGAAGCGGCTGATCCCATGGAAACGAAGGTTCCCGAGCAAGCCCCAGCACCACTGCCCCCCAGGCGCAAGACTAAACGCCTCGAGCCGCAAGACATTAAGATGGATACTCTGCAAGTTCGCGATGAGCCCGATATTCTGCCAGAGGGCGAGCTAGAAGAAATAGTCATCAACCCCACCTACCCCGAGCAGAAAATTAAAATCGAGAAGGCCATGCCTCCCAAAGCTCAGGAAAGGTTAATCGAGCTGTTAAAGAACAACCTGGATATGTTCACCTAGACTGTCAAGGACATGTAAGGTATCAGTGAGAGTGTTGCACGCCATGAATTAAACGTAGATCCGACTTTTTGGCCCATCAAAGCAGAGATTGAGAAGCTCCTAAAGGCGGATATCATCGAAGAGATCTAGTACCCGACCTGGTAGGCAAACGTAGTAATGGTCAAAAAGGCTAATGACAAATGACGGATGTGCGTCGACTTCACAAGCCTCAACAAAGCCTGCCCAAAAGACTGCTACCTGTTGCCCCGCATAGATGTGCTCGTAGATTCCATAGTCGGGTTCGAAATGCTAAACTTCATGGATGCCTACTCAGGGTACCACCATGTCAAGATGAACGAGCAAGACAATGCCAAGACAACTTTTCGAGCAGCGGGGGGCCTTTACTGTTATAAGATGATGCCCTTCGGACTGAAGAATGCAGGGGCTACCTACCAGCGCATGGTCAATAAAGTCTTTGGCTCTCAGCTCAGTAGAAACATGGAGGCGTACATAGATGACATGGTCATCAAAACAAAAGGCCGCGACCATACTCTTGACCTGGCAGAAACGTTTGCTAACCTGCGCAAACATAACATGAAGCTGAACCCGAGCAAGTGTGCCTTCGGGGTCCGAGCAGGAAAGTTCCTCAGGTTCATGGTCAACTAGCGCGGAATAGAGGCAAACCCTGAAAAGATCCAGGCCTTACTCGACATGGAGCAGCCTTACTGCATCAAGCACATCCACCAGCTAAACGGCAGAGTTATCGCCCTTGGCCGCTTCATCTCCCGCTCAGCGAAAAAATGCCTCCCATTATTTAAGGTCCTGCGCGGCAACAAGGGTTTCGAGTGGAATGCAGATTGTGCCAAAGCCCTCAAGCAGCTTAGGGAATATCTTGGCAAACCACCTCTCCTCAGCAGCCCCGTGCCCGGTGAGCCTTTATATGTGTATTTAGCAGCCACGGACCAGGCCGTGGCCGCTGTTTTAGTTAGGGAGGAGCTAGACATTCAAAAGCCTGTGTATTATGTATCCAAGGCCCTCAGTCCTGTTGAGGGTCATTATTTTAATGTAGAAAAATTAGCTTACTCGCTTGTCATAGCTGCCCGAAAATTAAGGGCTTATTTTTCTGCACATGTAATCATAGTATACACGGACTCACCACTGCACAAAGTTCTTCACATGCCTGATTCATAGGGCAGACTGCTCAACTAGTCAATCGAGCTCACGGAATTCCACATAGACTACTTGCCCAGGTGAGCAATCAAAGCTCAGGCCCTGGTCGACTTCTTGGTAGAAACAAGCTTCACTCAGCAGGAGGAACCTGAGCCCAAGCAGCCAACAGAGCCCGAGCAAGAGCAGCTGCCACAGCCTCGGCCGGCTCACTGTTGGGATCTTTATGTGGATGGAGCAGCGAGTAAAGTCGGGAGCGGAGTTGGCATCCTTCTCATAGCTCCCTACGAAACCACAGAGTTCGAGCTTGCACTTCGGTTCAAACTCCCCGCCTCAAATAATGTTGCCGAGTATGAAGTAATGATCACCAGTCTTGAGCTCGCAGCGGACACGGGCGTAGAAGCGGTCACAGTGTACTCGGATTCACAACTAGTAGTGAACCAAGTCCAGGGGGAATATATGGTGCATAACCCTTCCTTGGTCAAATATTGCGAGCTTGTCAAAGAAATCTTGAAGAATTTTAAGTTTTAGGAGATAATCAGAATTGATCGCGCCGACAATATGCGAGCAGACTACTTGTCCAAGATCGCTGAGGCACACCTAGCACTGTTTAATCCCTCAGTAATGATCGAGCATCTGGAAACTCCAGCCATTGATATGCCAGTAGTCATGGAGATCGAACCAGCGACCAGAAGTTGGATTGATGACTACAAGGACTATATCGAACAAGGAGTCCTCCTAGCGTACAAAGTTGAAGCCACCACAGCCAGAAGTCAAGTTTGTAGATACTCGGTAGTCGGGGGAATCCTGTACAAGCGATCTAAGGTCAGACATATGCTTCGTTGTGTTCCCCCGGAGCTAACTGAGGGGGGTTTTATATGAAGTACACGAAGGGGAATGTGGTGGCCACCTGGGCACCCGAGCTCTAGTGGAAAAAGTTTTGCGCGCATGGTATTACTAGATAACCCTCAGAAGGGATGCAGAGAAGTATATTCGCGAGTGTGACAAGTGCCAACGATATGCGGACATACCAAGGCTTCCATCCAATGTACAAACTCCAGTCGTTGCGGCCTGGCCCTTCGACATGTGGGGAATCGATTTGATCGACCCATTCCTGCTAGCACAATGCAAGTACAAGTATGCAATGGTCACCATAGACTACTTTACAAAGTGGATCGAAGCAAAGCCCTTGGCTAAAATTTCGGAGGCAAATGACATCAAGTTTGTCCACGATCAAGTATGGTGCAGGTTCGGACTGCCCCGAGCAATTATCTCCGATCACGACACGCAATTCTCAGACAAATTCACAGCTGAGTGTGCTCGCCTAGGTGTCAAACATTGTCAATCATCCGTCACTTACCCTCAAGGTAATGGCCAAGCAGAGGCCGGGAACAAACAGGTGTAGAATGTACTAAAAAGAAACCTAGAGGGGCGAGCTAGAAAATGGGCAGAGGAACTGCAGTCGACCTTGTGGGCGGTCAGAACCACTGTCTGAGGACCAACTGGGGAAACTCCGTTTGCACTTACCTACGGATCTGAAACAATGATCCCGTTAGAAATAGTCTTGCCTAGCTATCGAGTTTCCCATTACAACGAGCTGAACAATCAACTTGCCCGGGCAATAGACCTTGATATGCTTGAAGAAAGAAGGTTGGACGCATGACTCAGGATGATCAACTACAAGCAGCGAGCAAAGGCCCATCATGACAAAAGGATTCGAGGTAGAGCTTTCATGGTCGAGACTGGGTACTCAGAAAGATTGATGTAACGGTTCAACAGGCAAAACGGGGAAAGCTATAGCCTAACTGGGAAGGGCCTTTTCAAGTCGCTGGCATAGTCAGAGACGACACCTATACACTTCGAACTCAGGAAGGGAAAACTTGAAACATCCTTGGCATGCATATCACCTAAAAAAGTATTATCCCTAAGTCGGTCCTCAATACACAAACGAGGAAGACCTCAGTCCTGTTGAGGGTTGCTATTATTAATCAATAAAAGGCAAGTTTTTTTTACATGTTATTCATTTTAGTTATGTAAGGGTAAAATAGGTCATGCCTATTTTACTTCTTGTTTTCCCTTTCATGGTAAAATTCATATTTGACAAGTTTTGGTATTTTTAGAATTTACATCTTTAATTCGATTTTGTTACATTATATTTGGAAACAAAATCTTATTGTGAATCCTCTTTCAACCGGGTTTCTTGTGACCTACATCATATGGTAATAAAATCTATGGATATGGTAAGTAGTTTTTATTTCCTTTTCTCTAATCCTTGTCCTTGTAGAAGCCGAACTTTTCCTTGTGTGTAGGATATCTCATCGCTATATATAGAGTAACTGGGACACGGCAAAAGGTGTAGAGTTTGAGAGAGAAAAATCAAAGCAAAAGCTGTGAGCAGAACCATCAAAGATTCAGAAGCAGTTCTTTCTTCCAGACGCATAGCAGTTCGATTGTAGCTTCTGATGTTATAACATCGGCAGCTACATTGAGTTCTGAATTTCTGTTTTTCTTCATGTTCAGTTTTAGGAAGTTGTTTTGTTTCTTCCCACGTTTAGTACACTTGTTTTCTGTGGGGTTTTTGCTCTCCAAGATGTGTTGTCTTGTGAGAGTGTTTTGGTTAGTGATTTCACAATATTATTTATAAAATGTTTAATCTTTTTAGTGAAATCTTTGTGGCCATGAGGCTAGGTCTACAAGCATAGTATTGTAGATTGTTTTGGTAAACTGTTTCGCACTGTTTATTGTTTGATTGTTTATGTCTTCCGCTGTTTTGATTATTTTTACCATTGTGACTTCCATTGTAGCTACATTGGAAACAACATTGGTTTCTCTTGAGAATCCTAACTATCTTGTTCTTTCAATTGGTATCATAGCCTTCTCTTGATATCACTAAGAGTTGATTCTGGTCATAGCCGTGATGGATTCTCAATATGAGAATGTCGTTCGTCCTCCTACTTTGACTAATGCAAACTATTCTATTTGGAAAGTCAAGATGCGTATCTTCATCAAATCAATTGATGAAAGAGCGTGGCTTGATGTTCTAAATGATTGGAGTCCTCCTAAAACTACTAATTCAGATGGTGATATCAAGATCACCAAAGAATCTGAATGGTCTAATGAAGATAGGAATACTGCGTCGTTTAATTCTAAAGCCTTGTTTGCCATATACAAAGCTTTAGATGCTAACACCTTTAGGGTGATTGCCAATTATGAGTCTGCTAAAGTTGTCTGGGAGGCCCTTCAGACTTTGTGTGAAGGACCTGCCAGTGTTCGTGCCTCTAAATTAAGATTCCTCACTACACAGTTTGAAAACACTAGAATGAATGAGTCTGAAGATACTATGTCATATTATGGTAGACTTCTTGACATGTCCAACTCTGCTCTTGCTTTAGGTGATCCCATTACAAATGAACGTATTGTTAGCAAAATGATGAGAACTCTGCCTGAAAAGTTTAATGTCAAAATATGTGCTATAGAGGAAGCACATGATATTGACAAGATGAGTTTTGAACGATTGACTGGTATCCTTTAAAACTTTGAATTGAATCTGAATGATCAAATCAAACAAAAAGGCAAAGGGGCATCATCGTCTACTCCTATTGTGAAAAATATTGTTATGCCTGCTCCTATTGATATCTCCTCTGACTTGCTTGATATTCAAAAAGATATTGATGAGTCTGATTTTGGAGAAGAATCTATAGCTCTTTTGACTACTAAATTTAGAAATTTTTTGAAAACTAAGAGTCAAAATAGAACTCCATCATCAAGCTCCAAAAACAATTTCAAACCTGATTCTGGAAAATTTGCTCCTAAGGAAAATTCTTTTCAAACACCAGAAAAACCTTTCACAAACCCTTTTGCTCCAAAGTCTTCATACAATGGAAAGAATATTGATTCCATTCAATGTAGAGAGTGTCAAGGGTATGGTCATTATGCTAACCAATGTGCAAATACTCTAAGAAAGAAAGGTTTAAACTTTTCAGCAACCTTGAGTGATAGTGATGGAGAAGATCCAGGTGATCTCATCACTCTCCCTGCTGTTTATGATTTCGAACCGATCAGGTCGTCCAATGTGACTCCCAATGTAGCTACATTCGAAGTCACATCAGAAGATGCAGAGGACATAAACATGGAAGAACACTATTGCTTTAATTCCTCAGTCCCAGAAGACGGTGGAGATTCAGAGTCTGACCTGCTAGAAGGTTAGAAAGAATTATACAAGGATTGGGAGAAGCGAGCTCACCAAGTTACATTGCTTGGTAAGGCAAACGAGCTGCTGAAGAAGGCCAATGAAGATCAGAAAGATTGCATTATAAGGCTGGAAAGCTTGCTGAGTAAAAAGGATGTTGAGATCGAAGGTTTAAAAGAGCAGCTCATTCAAGCCAATGAAACCATGGCTAAATGGAACTCAAGTCAACAAAAAATGAATGAGATGCTCAATTCAGGTAAGTCATCTAAGTCAGGTATTGGTTTTGTACCAAAAGTATTTGTGAGAGAATGTGAAGGTACATCTGAACCTAAACAACCTTCACAGAATTTTCAGAACCCAGATTTCTTTGAAAAGCCTAAATCAAGAAAGAAAAACTTTGTGTGTCATTTTTGCCATAAGCCTGGTCATATACAACCATTATGTTTTCTGAAAAAGGCTATCTATCAGGAAGAAGTAAGGCATGCTTTCTTGGTAAAAAATCAGATGTAGCATTGAATGCAACAACCAATGCAGCAACATTGGAAGTCACATTCGAAGCTGCATCAGAAATCACCTTCACAGAAACAGCAACCTAAAATTTTTAAACTGATGTGGGTTCCCAAAGGTAGTAATAACAAAGGTAAATCCAAATACTGTGAACCATTTGACATATGTCCTGGTGCAAGATTGTCTGATGATGAGATGTGTAATGTAACCTTCACTTCTTTGAAATCTCATATAGCTGGGTCATGGTACTTTGATAGTGGTTACTCTAGACATATGACAGGTTCTATTGAGAATTTGAAGGACTATGTGAGCATCAATGGTGGTCTAGTGACCTATAGAGGAGGTGCCAAGGGCAAGATAATTGGCAAAGTAACCTTGAATGTTGATGGTCTTCCAAATCTCACTAATGTTTATCATGTGGAAGGGCTTAAAACCAACTTGATCAGTATAAGTCAATTATGTGATGATGACCTTCAGGTAAGGTTTGATAAAAATTCTTGTGAAGTTTTTGATCAAACTAACAAGTGTCTTCTGACAGGTACAAGGTCATCTGACAATTGTTATATGTTTAACAATAGCCAAACATGTCACAAAGCTAGTCTAGACATTACAGATCTCTGGCATCAAAAACTAGGACATATGAGTTTTCGTAAGCTCCATGAGCTTGTGAAACATGATGCGGTGAAAGGATTGCCAAGCTTGGATAAGAACTACACAAAGGTATGTGGGCCATGTCAAAAAGGTAAGCAAACCAAGGCTTCTCATCTCCCCATATCTTAGTGTTCCACATCTAGGTGCCTTGAGATGATTCACACAGATCTCATGGGTCCTATTGAGGTAGAAAGTCTAGGAAAGAAAAAATACACCTTTGTTTGTGTGGATGATTTTTCTAGATACACTTGGGTAATTTTCTTGAGAGAAAAATCTGAAACTTTTGAGGCTTTTAAAATCTGGTACACCCGTGTTATGAACTTGTATGATCTAACGCTTATTAGAATTAGATCAGATCATAGCACGAAATTTGAAAATTCCTCCTTTTCTAACTATTGTGCCTCAAATGGCATCTCCCATGAATTTTCTGCTCCCAAAACTCCACAACAAAATGGAGTGGCGGAAAGAAAGAATAGGACACTTCAAGAGATGGCAAGAGTTATGTTGACCTCTAAAAACTTGGCAAAAAGGTTTTGGGCTGAAGCTTTGAATACAACTTGTCACATTGGAAATAGGGTCTTCTTGAGACTAGGTAGCACAATGACACCTTATGAAATCTTGCTAGGAAAGAAACCAACCTTAAAATATTTTCATGTTTTTGGTTGTGTGTGTTATCTTCTCAATGATAGAGATCATCTTTCTAAATTTGATTCCAAAAGTGACAAGTGTGTTTTCATGGGCTTCTCCACTAATAGTCGTGCATACAGAGTCTTTAATCTTAGGACTAAGACTATCATGGAGTCTATGAATATTGTCTTCGATGATCTAACGGATCTTGGCCATAAAACCATTGAAGAAAATGTTTCAGGTATTCTTGATTTTGGAGATTACAGAACCGACCTCGAATCCGGTGAACCAAGATGGCGATCGAGGCGTAACTCGCAGATCCGTGAAGTTCGACGATGTGATTCGAGAATGTGACACCCAATGTAGTTCCGAATGTAGCTACATCAAGCTACATCGGAAGTCACATTGACGAAACTTGGCGAATCTTTGGAGCATTTAGAACAAGCAGAGAATCAACCCAGTTTGACTGATCATGGATATGACATTCCAAGCAAAATTCAGAAAATGCATCCCACTTCACAAATCATAGATAATGTTCAGGATGGGGTGTCAACAAGAAGAAAAGGTAAGGTAAGGTAGATTATAGAAAATCTGCTTGCTTGTTCACTCTAGAATTTGAAGAAATCCATGCATCTTGTTTTGTATCTACCATTGAACCTAAAAATGTGCATGAAGCTCTAAAAGATGAGTGTTGGATAAATGTTATGCAAGAAGAACTTGACCAATTTACTAAAAACGATGTTTGGTATCTTGTTCCTAGACCCACTTCTGTAAATGTTATTGGAACAAAATGGATTTTCAAAAACAAATCAAATGAAGTGGGAGAAATAATAAGAAACAAAGCAAAAGGGTAACGAGGGGTGGATTTTGATGAAACCTTTGCTCATGAGTCCAGTCCACGCTTCTTGCCATTGCATGCTTTCTTGATATTACTCTTCAACAAATGGATGTTAAGAGTGCTTTTTTAAATGGTATCCTTGAAGAAGTTTTTGTTGAGCAACCAAAAGGTTTTGAGGACCCCCATAAACCCAATCATGTTTTTAAGTTAAAAAAGGCCTTGTATGGTCTCAAACAAGCTCCTAGAGCTTGGTATGGAAGACTTACAGACCATCTTTTGAAAAGTGGGTTTAGAAGGGGAAAGGTGGATAAAACTCTTTTTATTCAAAAACAAGATAAGCACATTTTGATAGCACAAATTTATGTTGATGACATTGTGTTTTGGTCCACCTCCAAGTCCTTGGAAAAAGAGTTTGTAAATCGCATGACTTCCACTTTTGAGATGAGTATGGTAGGGGAATTGATTTATTTCTTAGGAATTTAGATAAAACAATTACATGAAGGGATGTTCATATCTCAAGCCAAGTATGCTCTTAACTTGGTGAAGAAATTCAATCTTGAGAATGGAAAACAGAAGAAAACCCCTATGGGTACATCCAATAAACTTAACAAAGATGAAAAATCTGAAAGTGTTGACCATACATTATATAGGAGCATGATAGAAAGTCTGTTGTATTTGACTGCCACCCGTCCAAACATCATGTATAGTGTGTGCTTGTGTGCTAGGTATCAAGCAAACCCTAAAGTCTCTCACTTGAAAGCTGTCAAAAGAATAATTAGGTATGTTGGTGAGACTTGTGCCATGGGTTTGTGGTACACTAAACACTAATCTTGTTGGTTTTAGTGATGCTGATTGGGCTGGTAGTGTTGATGATATGAGAAGTACTTCAGGTGGATGTTTTTATTTGGAAAACAACTTGATTTCTTGGTTTAGTAAAAAACAAAATTGTGTTGCCCTTTCAACAGCTGAATCTGAATATATTGCTGCTGGTAGTGGGTGTACACAACTTTTATGGATGAATCAAATGATCAAGGATTATGGCTTACACAACAATATATTACCCATGTATTGTGACAACACCAGTGCCATAAGTATAGCAAAAAATCATGTTCAACACTCTAGAACTAAGCATATTGATATAAGACACCATTTTATTAGAGACTTGGTTGAACAAGGTATTATTTGCATTGAACATGTGGGAACTGAGAATCAACTGGCTGATATTTTCACTAAGAGTCTAGATTTTGAGAGATTTATAAATCTTAGAAATCTCTCCGTATGTGTGCCATGTGACCCTTCACCTTTTTATATAAAAAAAATGTTAGGCATCTTGCATTGAGTTTTAGGGGGGCACACTAGTTTCATCTTTAATGTCTTAGTACCTTTGTTTGTTGTCCTGGATTTACATTCAAAATTTGTTGTGATTTCTTTGTTCTGATTCTTCTCACTCTCTCCCTAAAGTATTATGGCAATTGAAAAATCTTAAGTCCACAAAGGAAAGAGCTACCTTTTGAAATTTTTGGGATGCAGCAATTTGTCAAAGTACTATGGAGCTTAGGCTCTCATGGGTTGATCTTGAGAAAATTGACTCCCTTTAATTGTAAAAGTGTGAAAGCTACCTAACGGAAAAGAGCTACCTATGAACAAGGTTATGGTACCCTTCTTTTGGGACTATAAATCCTCGGATTTCATGGGTTGATCAAAAAGTAAAGTGGCTACCCTTGGTAAATAGTGTGAAAGGTTCCTAGTGGCATGTGTTGAATATGCTTGAAATAAAGTAAAGCTATTCTCCTAGGGAAATAAAGTATCTATGTTTTTTGTGGGAAGTTGATGAGAAATTGTACATAAAATCACAACTTTGGCGAATGTATCTTCGAATGTAGCTACATTGGGAACTACATTCAGATGATCTAGACATTTATCACATGTGTGTGTCTGCATTGTTTTCATGTTACTGGCATGTGTTAGGCATATTTTCTAGGTCATAATCAGTTTTGAACATATCAGCCTATTGATCTTTTGTTTCCATATCAGATTAGTGCAATCTATATACCAGTGTATTCCGTGTTGGAATTTATGTGGCTGTATGATCTGTGTGATGTTCTTAAGCTCTTGATTCAGATTATGCTTACTGATTGTCAGTTTAGTGGTGTGTCAATTTTGGTTAGTTAAGTGTTGTGTTTGTTCAAAATCCTTGCTAAAGTTTGAAAATTCAAAGTTTCAAAAACTGAAATTGGTTGTTATTCCTTCACTCTTAACTCTCCACCTATTTCTCATAACAAAATCAGATTCTCTATCTCTCCCTTAAATGTTGTTTGGTTAATGTTTGATTTATCATCAAAATTTAAAATTTTGTTAGTTGTTTTATCTAGTCCCTTCCTATTCCTTTGTCATTAGTGTCTAACGGCTAATTACAATTAGTGGTGAGATATTAGTGTTGGTTTCAGGCAACGAAGTCTCAACATATTCAGAAACATTGCTCATTCTTCAAATCCAGAGTGGTGTACTGCTGAAGATTGTCATCACCAAAATCCTTCTTCATTCTTCTTTCTCTCAGATTTCCTCATCAACAAATTCCATGGCATCCTCATCTTCATCTGCATCCAAGAATTTTGAGCAGAATCCCTCAAGTGATGTAGCTTCCAATGAAGCTACATCGTCCTCAATCTCCTCACCAGAAAATCCCCAATCTGCTTTGGTAATTGCTCAGCTTCTACCTGAACCCCTAACGGTTATTCTTCCAGGTGAAAAAGGGAATGCCATCGACGTTGACAATCATGTCGACTTATCTGGGTTGCCCCAAATTGGGAACCCTAGCTCTAGAAGATCAAAGAGACTCAGAGGCATTCCATCAAATTTCGAAAATCCTAGCAAGGAAGATATTACCAGTGCAAAGAAGCACAAGGTAACACCTGGTGAATTTGAAGAACCTGTGCCCGTCGTTAGTGATTCATACGATGAAGATTTTGTAGTGAAACAGGGTCTATTCCTGTTGCTGAAGATACCGCTTCCAAACCTTCTTCTTCAACATTTGTTCCTGGCGTTAAAGATGTGGCAGATGAAGATTACCTGATTCCTTCACCACGGGTAGTCTTCCAAACTGATTCCTCAACTCAAGTCAAGGAATCTTCAGATTACGAGTCTGATTCTCCTTCGGCGCCTAATGCCGATATTAGTTTCTCCGATGAACAACGCACTTTGGCAGATTTTCTGGTACAAATGAAATCTGCCCCTGCTCAAGGTTCTCCACAATCTTCACCACCTCCAGCTGAAAACTTGGCTCAACCATCCAGCTCTTCAGAATTTGATGATAGTTCAGACAGAAATTTTGAAAGTAAGGAAGCAACTCCAGTTGCTAGTGATGAGAGTGACGAGGTTCCTGTTCGTTTTACCAGAAGTCGTGCATCTTCTGCCAATGTAGCTACCAATGTAGCTACATCCAGGGCTACAAAGGTTCCTGTATCTTTTTCTGCTTCTGTTGGTAAACCTTTTTTCTTCAAAATTTCTTTCAAAAGCTGCTTCTATTAGATATAATACTTCTAGGAAAATTGTTGATGAAAGGGTTATCCCTTCTGCTGAACTGTCTGAACAAAATATGTCCCAATTCTTCATAGATAGAGGTCTCTTAGGAACTCTCTCCTCTGCCATACCATATTTTAGAGACCTTATCTATGAGTTTTATGCAAATCTAGAGAAAAGAATTTCTTCAGTTTCTGATCCTAAGTGTGAGAAAGTTTTTGTCCGTGGGAAATGGTACATGTTTTCCTCCTCACACATCAACAAATTATTCAATACACCTGAAATTGGTCCCTTCTCCATGTCTTCTGATTTGAATTAATGTGCTCTTGAACTGACTAGGGGGATATTGCATAAGTGGCTGGGAAGGGTTCTACCATTAGTACATCTCAATTATCCTCTCTATATGCACTTATGCACAAAATTTGTTGTGCTAACTGGGCCCCCACCACAAACACAAACACTTTGACAGAAGAGCATGCTAAAGTCTTGTTTCAAATAGGAACCAACAAACCTTTTGACTTTGGGGACTTTGCCTTTAGGAAAATCACCTCTCTTGTAGAATCAGAGGGTGATAAAAGGTCCCTTATCATTCCCTCATTGATCTACAAAATTCTGGTGTCTCAAGGATATACTCCAGCTGCAGGAACAAGACTAACCCCTATCCTCGATCCTCTCCATATTTCTGCCAAACTCCTGAAAGGAGACGGGGTTGTTAACCTGCCTTTATCCTATCCCTATGTTCCTGTCACTGCAGATCCCTTTTGTGTCCTTGGTCCATCACAGTCTCAACCATCTGTCCAACCTACTTTCAATGTTACTGGCAATGTAGCTATATCAGCTACCTCATCTCTGCCCATCTCAGATAATCCTTCTGCCCCTATATCCATTGCCTTCATCTCTGCTCAGTTAAGTATGGTCAATTCACAATTGGCTATTATGTCCTCTCAAACATCCCTTCTCCAGTCCTTGGCAGCTCATTATACCTCTTGGTTGGCTCTTCATTCTGGCCAAATAGGGGGTGATGATGCTCCAAGTGTTCCAAGTGTTCCTGAGGTTGCTGCTGATTCTAGTGTTGTTCCTGAACCTTCTGCACATAATGCTACTGTTCCTGAACCTGTTGTTGCTGGGCAAACTATTGGTGAAGAAAGTTGAAGATGTTTATCTTATGGTTGTTCACTTGTGGTTGTTGTAGTCCAAACAATATTTTATGTTGGTTTGATGTTGGTCTGTAATAAGTTCTTTAAACTGATGTCTGCCTGGTGTGGTTATGCAACTCTCTTAACTGTTTGGGTTGATTGGTTAATGCTTCATTTCTGTATGATACATGTGTTCAGTTCAGGGGGTGTGTTTTTGGATATTTCTCTCTAACATATGCAGGTTGAAGTATGAGTTCATTATGGCAACACTTGTCATTGTATTTGACCAGAAATGCTCAACAAAGGGGGTGATTGTAAGGGTAAAATAGGTCATGCCTATTTTACTTCTTGTTTTCCCTTTCATGGTAAAATTCATATTTGACAAGTTTTGGTATTTTTGGAATTTACATCTTTAATTCGATTTTGTTACATTATATTTGGAAACAAAATCTTATTGTGAATCCTCTTTCAACCGGGTTTCTTGTGACCTACATCATATGGTAATAAAATCTATGGATATGGTAAGTAGTTTTTATTTCCTTTTCTCTAATCCTTGTCCTTGTAGAAGCCGGATTGTTCTTTGTGTGTAGGATATCTCATCACTATATATAGAGGAGCTGGGACACGGCAAAAGGTGTAGAGTTTGAGAGAGAAAAATCAAAGCAAAAGCTGTGAGCAGAACCATCAAAGATTCAGAAGCAGTTCTTTCTTCCAAACGCATAGCAGTTCGATTGTAGCTTCTGATGTTATAACATCGGCAGCTACATTGAGTTCTGGATTTCTGTTTTTCTTCCTGTTCAGTTTTAGGAAGTTGTTTTCTTTCTTCCCACGTTTAGTATACTTGTTTTCTGTGGGGTTTTTGCTCTCCAAGACGTATTGTCTTGTGAGAGTGTTTTGGTTAGTGATTTCACAATATTATTTGTAAAACGTTTAATCTTTTTAGTGAAATCTTTGTGGCCTTGACGCTAGGTCTACAAGCATAGTCTTGTAGATTGTTTTGGCAAACTATTCGCACTGTTTATTGTCTGATTGTTTATGTCTTCCGCTGTTTTGATTATTTTTACAATTGTGACTTCCATTGTAGCTACATCGGCAACTACATTGGAAACATCATTGGTTTCTCTTGAGAATCCTAACTATCTTGTTCTTTCAAGTTATTACAATGTCATTTATCAACTGTATGGGGATTGCTTGAAAAAATCTATTCGCCCGGCGAGTAAATAGGGCCATGCACGGTCAACCTTCCTCCACTCCTGAGTTTTAGGGAGCTTATCCTCTCCGTGAGTAAGATGGGGCCATGCCCGGTTCACGTACTAGGATGCCCGCCAGGCGGTAGGGGCCCTGCCCATAAGGTAGTGGCCAACTATCTCTGATTCCTATAGTGACCGAGCAACACTGTTAGTCGTATATCTCTATACCCAGTAGATATGCTAGCAACATGGGCCATGCCCATACAAAGCCTTGGCCAGAACCAAGCACTTATACCGGGCATCTGCCCGGGTAACATCTCAACTTAAATAATGGGTTTGCTTAATTAGCCTTGTTATTTTTAAGTTGATAATTACAAGTTTGCATGCTCGATTAACCCTAGTTATTTATGCTCGACATATTTCGAGGGAATACCTGTACTTGTACTAATCTATGGCAGGAGAAATACGAGTAAGAAAACAATTATCGAACAAAATCGAAACAGAGTCAAAGAATACTAGCGAAAGGAACAGTTGACAATCGAGAATGTTTTCTATTCATGAGTATGGAAAGGATTACAGTCAGAGTCAAAAATAATGGCGCGCAGGCCAGGAAAAAATAATGCTCCTAGACTAAGCATGTTCAGGAGGGGGAGGAAGTTCTTTAACGATGGCCCGATATTACATTTCATATGGGAGGTTCAGCTCCTTCCGAGCAGCCTCGTCTTCAACAGCTTTGGCCGCGACTTCCACTTCCATCTGCTCGCTTTCTTTCAAAGCTTCATCTTCAGACTCCAAAACCTGGATCAGCGAGCATACATTCACTTCATCAGGAGTTGGCGGAACCCAAGGTTCTCGCCCAGCCTCAGTGTCACTCTTTGCCAAGGCGGCCAACTCCTCTTTGTTGTAAGGAACCAGAGCGTGGAAGGGGCGAGCAGCTTCGGCATAAGGGTCGAGCACAGCCCATTCGGCCATTGTCTTCATCCCCACCCCGCCATGGCCGGCAAGTATCCTCAGTATGTGATTGGTGCCATGGGCGTAGTAGGGCACAATGGCTGCGTCTACAGCATCCTCGAAGGCCAGAGATTTTTTATAATTCTCTACCGCGGACTCCTCATCTTTCTTCAGTTTCTCTAGCATCTCTTCCACTAGCTTCCCGTCTTTGACGGCCTGCATTTTGAGATAATCCCGTTCCACCTACAGATTCTCCCTCTGCTTAGTGACCGCGACCAGAGCAGTCTTCCCCTTCTCCATTTCAGCCTGGTTCTTCTTCATCTGGCCCACCAACTCCTTTTTCTCAGCAACCAGAGTGCTGTTTTGGGCGACCAACTTCAAGTTACGTTCAAGCATTTCGGCTTCTTTCTTTTTGGCCGCCGCGTCGTTGTTCTCCGGTTGGTCGGCCAGAGCGGCTGCCTGCTCAACCTTCTCTTTTAGGAGGGCCTCAAGTTCCTTGTACTCGGCTGCCATCTTCTTGCGAGCATCCTTCTCCTCATTATACCGATCATAGATATTGGTACATGTGGAGGCGATCTGCAGATAGAGGACAGATAGTCACAACGGAGAATAAGGAAGAAAAAGAACGGCAAGCTAGGGGCAAATACTTTACCTCGCTCAGACAGAGCCCCACGTTTCCGACCAAGACGTGGCCGGTAGTATCTCGATCCCGGGCAAGGTCATCATGCATGGCCCTTTCTATAATTCCTTTACCCACTAGGCCCCCCGGGCTCCCGCAGGCATGCAAATCGATGCCTCCCAGTAAGGGGGCATCCCCGGAGATTTCTTTCACCAACGCGCGGACAGCGCTGGTAGTGGAGAGCATCTGGAAACCGGTCTGCCTCTAAGTTGCAACCCCGCCTTGAGTAGGGGCAGAGAAAATAGGATCAGCGCTCGAGCCGCGGGGGCGTATGTTCCGAGCAGGAGGAGGGGAAGGACTCTTCTTCCTTTTCCCCATGGCCTTGGCATCCTTGGCGGCGAGCACCACGGAGATGTTGGCAGCCTTGCCAGTGATATCCACAACGACCTCTTTCAGCGTTGGGACGACGACTTTGGGCGTCGTTACCATCTTTACCGGGCTGGGGACCCTGCCCAGAGCCTTTTCTTGGGTTTTCTTCGTGGGCGGACAGAAGGGCACCTTGGGCAAGGCCACTCGTGGCTCATTGCGTGATCGGCCGGCCTCGCTTTTCCTCATCTTCAGCACAACCAAATTCTTCATCCCTGAAACAAGACAAAGCAAAACGGGATCAGTATTACTGCGAGAAAAAGGATGACTAAAACAAAGATGGGAGCATAGTCATAGTTAGCAGGCAACCATCCTGGTCCTCATAAACTGGCCGGCAGTCTGCACCCGGGCCTAGCCGATGGCATTCAACACATTCGCGCTTGAACATCTTCCCGTGACAATCACCCCAGTACGGATGAAGGCTCTCAGGAACATGAATCAAGAGGGGCTCCACCTAGGGAACTTCTGCCCGCATCACTCCACCCAGGCACAAGTTGCGCGGATTACATACCAGCTCTTTCCAATCGAGCAAGAATTGCTGGCCGACGCACTTCTCATTCTCTTCAATGACCCATACGGCAGCCTTCAACGTAGCTAGCCGAGCAATCTCACCCGAGCTGAAGTCTTGCTTGGAGACCTTAGGGATTTTTATTTCGTTAGTGGCCGTGGCCGCAAACGGCCACCAACCCGAGATTCGATGAAGAGGACCCTCCGGTCCTAGAGATGTTAATAGGGTCAAAACCCGTAGGTCCGAACCGAAACTGTTAGGTCTTTGACCGGCTAAACCGAAACCGTTAGGGCTGAAATTTTAGATGGACCGTTTTAGGAACCAAAACCGTTAGGGCCAAACCGAAAACCGTTAGGGTTGAACCGGAAGCCAACTTGCATACGGTTTAGTATAGTTAGTAATATACGGAATGAGTATAATACTGAAAACCGTTAGGGTTGGACCGATTAACATCTTTAATATAGTTAGTATAATATACGGGACGCATATAATACGCTAAAATAAGCGTACAAGCCTTGAAATTGGGAAAAAACGTACAACTTTAATCATTAGATGGAAATTGCAGGTTTGAACCGAAACCTACAGGGTTAGACCGAAACTGTTAGCTTTTTGACAGGACAACAGTGATAATCGACTAAACCGGACATATTTTGGACCGAAACCGTTAGGGTTGGACCGATTAACATCTCTATCCGGTCCCAGGCCTCAACCTTCCCAGGGACATCGACCAACAGCCTCAAAAAGTTGGAGTTGGACCTCACTTCAATCCTCCCACCTGTACTCGGGGCGAAGATGAATAGCTTTCGGATTAAATACATATCCGGCTCGAACCCCAGCAGACGGCACGCCACAGTGAAATCTGTGATTGCCCGGACAGTGTTCAGCATCAGGTCACATGACACAGCTCTGGTCTCGTGCAAAAAGTCCACAATGAAGGGCTCCAGCGGAAGAAGTAATCCTACGCGGAAGAAGTCGGCAAAAAATAGGAGCTCGTTCCCCTGCTCGCGGGATAGTTCCGCACCAGCGGGCACATCCATCTTGCTCGCCCGATAATAAGCAGGGTCGATGCCAAAGGACGTGAGCCAAGCGGTCACTTTGTCAACCGTGTCCAGCGTAGCCCAGTGAGCAGCATACCAGCTCTCTTCCGTATTCACATACCAGTCAGGCTCTTCTTCCTCTTCAACGGTTTCATCGAGTGTGACCTCCACTCGAGAGCCGCCGACCATTCTATAGCAGCGAGTAAGGGGAATGTTGTCCCGGTCATCTGATTCATCCCCAAGTGTGGCTTCCACTTGAGTACGGCCTGTCCTTTTTAGGCGCCGGGCAAGAGGCATGTTATCGCCTCGTCAGCATCCGAGGCCTCTCCAGCCACCTCTCCTTGCTCGGCCCTTACTTGCTCGACCGTATCTTCAACATCGATGCCTCGCTGCCTGCCCGCTCACAAAGATAGCCTCCGAACACTGCCCTTCCCGAGTCTTGCCCGCTGGATGATTCAACTAGGTCAACTATTGGGGCGGCCACGCGCCGAGGGACCGTCGGCCCGGCCACGGATCTCGCCCCCTCATCCGACTCATAGTCCACGGGAGGAGTCTTCTCGCTGCTCAGAGAATCATTCTTTCCGCCGTAGCTGAAGGCCTCGCGGTCATTCTCCGAAATATCAGACATCTACAATGAGATCGAGGAAGGAGAGTCAGCGTTCTGCCCGGATAACCGATAAAGCAAAATAGAGAAAAATTCCTAAGTCTAGGTACACCAAAGGGGCCATGCCCGCCAAGCGAGCAAGACCACATGGTCTTTTCCTCGATCTCTACCTAAGGGCCAACTCTAATCCTAAACCCCTAGCAAAAATGCGTGAAGATGAGGGGATCAACCCAAAAGCCTTCACTAAACTCAGAAAATGAAGAACAAATCAGAGAAGAAGGGTAAGAAACTTACTGTCGAAAGCAAACGTGGGTTTTTCCTTCAGAAATTCTGGGAGATGGACCGGTGAAGCCGTTGACAAGATGGAATCAGAAGCTCCGTAGTCAGGCGAATGCTTGGAGACAGAACGAGGGGACAATGAAATCTGGGAATCATCTTGAAGCACCAACAAGAATGTCGATAATCCGAGACTTTCTCTCTCTAGAAACCTTAAGAGCTGTAAAAGGTTTAAGGGAAAGGGGGCAAGCCTTTTTATAGGCAGGATTTCGTGGTTTTTGGGGGGGGGAACGGATGCCCAAACAGCGCTCCACAAGGCGGCTGGGGTCACGTCACCCAAAGCACAACGCATTAAATGCGCCGCTTCGTGGCCTGTGCCCCCATCAGGCCACCTCAACCTTTGGCGGTACACGCGCACTTTCGATCACGCGCCCGGTAAACCCACAGCAGCAAGCTTCCTCAGTACACTCCAGTTGTTTCCCATTAAAGCCCCAGAACCTTCCACGAGTCTGCTCTCTCAATCCTCTCCTTTTCTCAAAAAATCACAAGTGTTGAGGCCCATGCGAGCATCATCCAGCATGTACGCTCCCCGCTCCGAGCATGAATACTCGCCAGACAAAGAGCTAGGGGCCACTGATATGTCCGGCCCAAGCCGGGTCACGAGCGAAGCACGAGCTAGCATCACATGCCAGTCACGAACATAATGAGTATGGAGCCCGCCAGCCTAGCGGACAAAGTAATTATAGCATTAAGCAACGAGCAGTGCAACTCCCGTCTAAACCTGGTCAGGCACAGCCTTGCCTGTTCGACCAGAGGCCATGCCCGAGACCTATATATACCTCGAGTCAGCATACACCAAATAGCCGAGCAGAGCCTTGCTCGCCCGGGCACATATCAGGAAGGAAGCTCTGGAAACTTGTTCACCAAGACGAGTCAACGGTTTCCATATCTGAGCAGGACACATGCCTTATCTGCTCCTACATTTACGCGGCCAGCCGCCTATCATGCCTACAATCAAGGGATCTTCTCCTTGATTGATTAGGGTATCTAAGGAAACTGAATCCCGCACGGATTCTAGGTCATTAGGGGCCTATATATACCCCTCCATAACCACAAATAAGGTACACACACTTTCTTGAGCCTCGACACTCTGTCAAATTGCTTTTTGACTATCACCTACAATACTTACTCTAACGCTGGAGGGATTTCGCGAGGCCCTGCCTTACACTTCCACTCAGGTCTTTTGTGTTCTTAGCCAGGTTCAAGGAAGCAGATTCAAGCCCAGATATCCAACCCAACACACAGACTTGTAGTCATTGGCAGTATGAATATGAATTGAGAGATTGTGGTAGTTTGTTGGGGGATTATACTCTTCAGCATGTATTTCGAGAACAGAACTTTGTTGCAGACAGGTTAGCTGCGTTGGCTCATACTCATCAAGGTTTCCTTAGTTTCAACAATTATCAGGAGTTCCCTCATTTGATTAGATTAGCTTTAAATTAGGATTCTATGGGCTTGTATAATTTTCGTCGTTAGCTTGTATTTTCCTTTCGAGGTTAGGCTCCTCTGTCCCCCCTAAATTATGTAAGGCTGGTTGTCCACCTCAAGTTTGTATTATTTCTTTTTATTAATAAATTCTCGCAGGGTGCTGTAGACACCCCAATTTCATACCACTGGTATGTAACATGACAAAAAATATCAAGACATGTTAAAACATTAACAAATGTCAAGTTACGTGGTCAAAATGCAAAAGGACAAAGCAGATGCTAAAAGGACAAATGCGTGGACTAAAGTGTTCAAAAATGCCAAAGTTTGAAATTTGGGCATGGCTTCATAACATAACATTTGGGCATGGCGCCCAAAATGGAGTGGAGTTGGAGCCCAAATTCCATTCCAAACCAATCGCTCATGCAACGACGCCAGAAATGCAATCTTTCCAACGCAGGGTACAATCATTCGAAGCATAAAAGAAGAAATGGGCATGGCTACCTAAGGATTTGGGCATGGCGCCCAAATATGGATGGTGTAGCGCCCAAATTGCTTTCTCAGTGCACTGTTCATCAAAGATTTGCCGTAAAATGCAATTCATCCAAATACAAGGCATAACCGGTTGATGCGCTTGAGAAAAATTCTAATTCCTTTGATGTCCCTAAATCCTCCTATAAATACTGAAGGCCGGCTCCTCATTTCAGCACTCCTTCTTCGCAAAGCTTCTCGCTTAACGTTACTGAGAATTAGAGAGCGGTGTGAGATAGTGAGAGATCACCTCCAAAGCCTCGAACCCCGCCAAACCTCCGCCAAACACAAATCCAACCGATGAAGTGTACCTTAGCCCCCAGCCTAGGTATCCACCCTATTTCCCGGTCCAAAATCGTGGAAAGTGCAGCTTGCTCGCCTCGATTTAAAAGGCCAAATCAGCCCAAGAAGAAGTCGTTACTGTCCGATTCACTTACCTCACCAAACAAACAACCGTAAACAAACAAGCATTCTATCCCCCGATCCCGAGGCCAAAAGTAACTTTCAGAGCAGAAAGTACCACGCCCAAATTCACACAACACACAACACACAACACACAACTTCAAACAAAAAAAGACTCTCTCTCCCCGAGGGAGAGCGAGCACACCCCTACGCCTGCCTCTGTAAGTTTTTATTTTAAATCTTTCATTTATATGTAATAGTATTATTTCCAATCGGCCCAATGTAGTCATATAAGCGCTTGTGCCCCGCCCGGATTTAATTAGGAAATAGTACTAAATGTAGCCGTTATTATGGCAAAATGTCTTTAGATAAGTTTGTATTTATTTACTTCATTTATTCAATAAAGTCTTTATTTGTAAATGTATTATTTTCGGTCCGGTTCAATATCAATATATAAGCGCTTTGCCGCCCGATTTTGTTAGAAATAATACTAAATGTAGTCAAGCATTATGGCCAAATATTTTCAAGTATATTTGTAATTGTTTGTAAAGAGTCCGTTGCAAGTCCGTAAATAATATAGATGTAATGGATGTATTTGTAGGCGCTAATGCTTTATTTATCTGTTTAATAAATATAACAAAAACATACTTTAGCCAAAAACCGTTTTGAGATCGAAAGGGCGAGTTGGGTGCCTAGCACCTTCCCAACTCGTAACTTAGCCTCCGAACCCGTTTTCATTCATCTCTCGGTTTTTTTTGGTTTTGCTTTATTTTTGCCTTAAAATAAAGATGGCGACTCTAAAAACATTTTGGATCCAAATTGGGCCTCGCAACATCTTTCTACACTTTCACGCTCTCCCTAAACAAGGGAGAATGAGAATGGAGGTGATGTATTCCTATGTTCCTCGTATCCCCTAAACAAGGGATAACTTGACCGTAGAAAACCCAAAGCACTCATAGTGATCCGAAATAGGCCATAAGGACTATTTTCATAAAAATCCATAGTGGGCGCGCAACATCTTTCTTTGCACTTTCAATGCGCCTCTCCCCAAACAAGGGAGGATGAATGGAAAGGTGATGTTTTCCCTATATCCCGGTATCCCCTAAAAAGGGATAACTTGACATAGAAAATCCAAAGCTCCCATATTGGATCAAAAATCCACTAAAGGCAACCGAGGCGCATTCCAACACGCTATTCGACAAAGACTCCTCCGCACTTTTGATTTCGTCTTCCCCTAGACAAGGGAGGGTGGAACGGGAGCAATGGATGTCACCGCATCACGCACGACGCGCGCGCACCCATCTATCCAATCTGGGCGCGCGCTGAGCAACCCATCCCTGAACCCACGAAGTGGCGACTCATTGGGAGATCGCTTTTATTTTAATGAATAAAAATGGAGGGCTAGACTCATTAACCAAAACTTTTTTTCTTTTTGTTTCGGCTAAAGTATGCTTATTATATTAATTTAAACAGCCTAATATTATGCCTCCTTTAACATCCATGTCTATATTTGTGGATATGATCCTCCATGTTCGCAGCTAGTTTATTTCCAACACCATTACGGATATACTTGAAAATATTCGTATTTTTCAAAAAAAATCATATATATATATATATATATATATATATATATATATATATATATATATATATATATATATATTTATTTATTTATTTATATATAATATATATGTAATGTTTCTTTTTATTTCCGAGCAGCACAACAAAAGGGGCCGGGGCTTTATTTTTTAAAATCTTTTCATTTCCGGCCTTATATTATTTTACTCTGCTTTATTTTCATTCTACAAAATATATATATATGCATTCATTCTGTCATTTTATTTTGGGGATTAGGACACATTTTCTAGAAATAGATAGACTCTCTGCTTTTCTTTCTATTTCTTGAAATGATATGCTTGCTTGCTTGCGCTTAAGCTAAAAAGCCGAGAAAATCCACACATAACAGCAAGACATGCTATATCTGTTTTATTCTCTGCTTTTTATATCTAAAAAAAAAACTTTTTTGCTTTTTAGATACCGCACACACGTGCACATGCATATAAATATATTCTCGAATCACCATCCTACACCATAGCCACTTACCCCCGCATAAGCCAACGTTAGATCGCATATAGTTTTTCAGACACTTCAAAGACCGGTTTTTGCATTTTAAATTGTGGGTCGGCCTCAAAAAAAATATGCGAAATCGAAAAAAAAAAATGTGCGCAAGTCAAAAAAAAATGCACAAGTCGAAAAAAAAAATGCACAAGTCAAAAAATATATATATATAAATATACAGTGGGGCTAATTTATTATTTTCAAATGCTCGACCTAGACCATTCCGAATGGTGGATCCCGGAAAGAGTATAGGCCCTTCGCCTGGGATCAGTCCGATCTCGGGGAGTCGAAAGGCAGGTGGAATACGTTGGTCCTATACTCCGAGAAAGAATCCACTGTTCCAGGAAAGTCCCGAGATCACAAAATTAAGGTGTGCTTATCCAGGTCATTTTTAGAAAAATAATAAATAATAAAATATACTAATAAAGGCACGATGTATTCCAAGCCCGTAAAGCCTTGACCAACCTTTTCGATACTGTGCCCATTTTCCCAAACCTCCTGGCCCGAATTTGGAAAAGCGCAGACGCATCGCCGATTGATACGAATCAAGTCCGCAGATCATATCGGGGTATCGTAAATGATCGATCGTGACGTAAAATTCAGCAGGTACAGATCCGACGGATGGCAACGTAAAGTGAACAGCTTGCTATGGGTAAGATACGGGCTCCAGATATGCTCGACACCGCAATGTAGCAAGGCTAGATCAAGGTGCAATCCAATAATGAGCCAAATGGCTAATCGGTACAAAGCTTGAAATCCAGCAGAGGTAATTTCTTCCCTCGCAGCCTGAAGCATCAACCTCACATACACTTCCAAACCCAAACCCTCAGCCAAACACTAACCCACCAAACACTGCCGTCACTCCAAATCCTAACCATCCACCAACTCCCTACTACCCAAATGTCAACCCTTACCCATCATATCCTTCATATCCTTTCCCAAACACCAACATTCCCCAGAGTCCAAATGACCTCCCCTTTCCCATAACCAACCCACTCCAAAACAATTTCACATATGGATCCCGTAGCTATAACCCATCGTGCCAAGTTACTACTTACTTACCTCCCGACGATCCTAGCCATCCAAATTGAAAACATCCAAAATCCACCCGACTACACTACCCAAAATCCATTTGCCAATCGCCTAACCCACCCACCAAAACTCGCTAACAATCCACAAACCCAAAATCCAAAATCTCAAAAAACCCAGAGTCCCTATACGTACCCCAAAACCCTATACAAAACCCATATCCAGTCCCGAATCCTTATCCAGCTCAAAATCCCTATCCTACCCAAAATCCACCAACTTACATCACTCAAAATCCATATCCGGCTCATAATCCATACCCAGCTCAAAATCCGACTCAAAATCCATACCCTGCTCAAAATCCATACCCAACACTACAGCCAGAAATTAACTCAGCTTTCCCTGATCCTGCCAACATATACCAAAACCCAACTTTCCCGTCCGCCAAAATGGAGGCTGACATCGAAGATTTGAAAACCATGTTGCTTAAAGTTCTAAACCAGGAAGTTTCTAATGAAAATTTGGGGGACAGCTTCCTGGGTACGATAGACGGAGACACTGAATATGCCAAGCTCCCTGATGAGTTCGAGCTTCTCACTGCTAAGCCTTTGCAGAATTGGTATGTTACTACCGGCCCGCTCTTGACTCCCGCAGAACTGGTAGACCATTTTGGATATACTATCCCCCTTCGTTTTCCTATTTTACGGATTGGTCATCTACCAATCCGCCTCCCTAATAATGAGGATCTCAAACCCCTGTGTCCTCAATAATGTAATAAGCCCCGCAATTTTACTATTAATGATAATATAAATGTCTTTGCTTATTCCTTAGTTGCACCTACATTAAAAGATACATTAAATAATCATAATAATGAGTCATTTAATGAAATGGACCCAAAAGATAAAAAATATTTGCTTGAGCTTGTAAAGTCGGGCTTGAGCAACAGAACAACATCACTCACAGCCAGCAGAAGAATTAACACTTGTCAATCATCAATCAATGGGCTGAACACTCAAGTCAAAGAAATCAAAATCGGAACTACCCGCAAGGCTCGAACTAACACTCATTGACCTCCTCAAGGAGTTCGTGAGACATCTTTGCTCGGTCCTATGAAGACATGCCGGGCTAGATCCACCATAGTCGAACACCGGATCCCTATCTATCCGATGCTCACCTAATCGAAAAGCTCCGCCGATCAAGCCGGAATGGTCACTACAAGTTAAAAAAAAGCATGAAACACCAAGACATCAACTTCATTCGGTAAAAAAAAGTGAAAAAACCCAATCAGCCGTCCAAATATAGTGACTGCTCCAAAGCCCAACAGAAGGTTCGGATCTCTGCTGAGACCCCGCAACCTCAGCAAGGGCGCCGCCCAAAGATGACCTCTTTCTACCCAATGTTGATATTGTGGTAGACGCCGTTGCTACTCACAAAATCAGATCCTTCATCGACGGCATGCTGGGCTATAGTCAAATCAATGGCAGCAGAAGACCAAGAAAAGACTTCATTCACCACTCCTTGGGAAACCTACTGTTATCATGTCATGCCATCGGGAAAAAAAATGCCGGGCTACTTATCAAAGGGTCGCTACCACTCTCTTCCACGATGTGTCGATATTGTCCAAGAGATCCGGCCAGAGATGCCGCACTCTCACAAGCCAAGAAAGACCAAGTTCACCCTCCAATCTCATTGAGCTCAAAAGGTATTATGCTTGAGACACCCTATCCGGCAAGTGCTTCCCTTCTCCACTGCTAGGTCGAAACCCGAAAGGCGCCTAGGCAAAAATTAGAGCAAATTAAAAAAACAAATAAAAATGAGAAATAAGGGCTCGCTAGGCTGAAAACCCGAAAGGGCGACCTAGGCAAAAGTTAGAGCAGAAAAAAAAACAAAAAGAAGAAACAAGGGCTCGCTAAGTTGAAAACTCGAAAGGGCAGCCTAGGCAAAAGTTAGAGCAGAAAAAAAAAGAGAAAAAATGGGAAATCAGGAGAAAAAGGGGAGGGAAGACACTCTTTGAATCCTCAGCATCCTATCTCCAGACTTCAGCATGCAAAGGGCTCGACTGACAAAAGAAAGAGAAAAACCACGACAAAAGCTCACATTAAAACACTAAAATATAATATTACAGGTCCCAAGGTGCAACTTAGGAATTTTTATTAAGACATTTACATTATGCATTATGCCTGCACATATATATTTTTGCCTATACCCCCACTTGTTCCCCCCAAATCTCCTTCGCTTGCGCCTTCGAAGCCTCGAAGTGGTCCATCAAGACTGCGATGTGCCTCACCAAAGCCCATATACTTCTTCTCGCAAGGCACGTAAAAGGCTCGGCCTCATCGTAACAAGAAGCACCGTAAGTGTCCCTCGCCCTATTCATTATCCACACCGCTGCCCCGAAATGCCAAATGACTGAGATTCCGACTATTCGCTGCTGCCCTGGGTGATTGCGAAGAAAAATGCAGGGGCTATGAGAATAGTCTTGTGCCAAGTGTAGCCATGCAACAACTATATGGTCGAGAACACAAGGAGATGACTGCCTTTTCCTCTCCCCACATATAAAAAAAAAACAAAACAAAACAAAATATAAAAAAAAAAAAGAAAAAAGCCCGCTCAAGCCCGAAGGTACACTCCTTTGAATTTCATTTCTGAGATACAGCGTGCCACTACCCTTAGATATCGGTATAGCTTTATTTTCTGCATGTATTTTGAGTGTGCATTTTATTTTCTCATATCATGTAAAATTATACTGCATTACATAACCCATGTCTGTACAGATTTTAGATACAAAAAACAAAAACAAAAACAAAAACAAAAACAAAAACAAAAACAAAAACAAAAACAAAAAAAAACAAAAAGCAAAAAAAAGAGAAAGAAGAAGAAATGAAGGAAATAGAGAAAATTCACTCCGTCAACAATGGAGGAAAAAGAAAGCTGACGCAAAGGAAGAAAGAAATGAAGGCTGCTCCTTCATCCCGTAAGTGAAGAAGAGAGAAAAAGTGGAATTTTCACTTTTCCCCCTCCAAGCAACTCAGCATCAACACTCAAGTCCTCAAAGTTTCAGAGTTGCAAAGTGGCCCCTGAGACTTAACAGAAAATTAACAAAAGCAACTTTGTTAACCACATTCGACGGCCTTTCACCCAAGAAGCAAGGAAAGCTCATATCTCCAGCAAGTCAGCCGCCAGACAAGCAGAAAAATCAGAAATTCAGCGGCAAAGGTAAGTCTCTTTTCCTTTTGAAATAAAAAAAAATCATCAAATCAAAGAAAAGAAAAAAAAAAGGAAAAGAAGAATAAATAAAGTCATGAAGAAAAATCAATAAAAAAAAAGAGAAGTGAAAGAAAAAAATCATAAAAAAAAGAGAGAAGTGCAAAATAAAAAAAGATGCAAAGAAAAGAAAATAAGAAAAAAAAAAGAACAAGAACAAAATCCCCAGCAGAGGTGAACTACGATTGGTCTGATTCTTTGAATAAGGATACATAAGCAGCCTATTTCAGTAGGCACGACCATCACAAAAAAAAAAAAAGATAGAGAGAGAGGAAAGAAAGAGAAAATAAATTTCCCAGCAAGAGTGGCAAAAATGCCAAGATCAGCTGAATCCGCGGCAGCCACCCCGGCGCAAAAGGTAAGTAAGGTACGGTATTCTTACCTTGACTACTAGAATAATTTCCTTTTAAAGGAAAGTTTGCTTTTAAATGAAAGAAAAACTTTTTTTTCAGAATGAGTTTTGATTTCAAAAAAAAAAAAAAAAAAAAGAGGAATATTCAAAAACAAAAAAAAAAAGAAGGAAGAAGAAAAGAAAATTCTTTATCGTGTCTAGCCGGTTTCGGTCGGTTGGATACAGTTTTTGAAAAAATTGAAGAAAGTTCTTTATCGTATTCGATGTCGGGTATTGATCGATCGAGTACAGTTTTCGAAAATTTGAAGGTCCTCTTATTGTGTTTGGAAGAAAGGTATTGACCAGCCAGACACAATTTTGAGATCGATCTCTTAACATATTTCCACGATGTATTGACCTGTTGAAATATGGCTTTCGAAATACACAAAAATCTTCATACCGTATTTGACAACGGTTTCGGACCGGAAGAATACTGCCGAAAACATGAAAATCTTTTCTTAAATTGGTTGTTTGTTTCGGCTTAGGCCGAACTACGTTTGGTCTGATTCCTTTTATTAAGGGATACATAGGCAGCCTACATTAGTAGGTCCGACCATCAGAGCATTCAATTTGCATATCTGCTTAAAAACTGCGATAACCTGCTATAACTGACTAAAAATGTCTAGGATATGGAGGTTTGATAAAATTGTGCATTATAATCGCTACTGCCATATTTCTCCTCATTTTGAAAAGAAACGAAATTGGAGAGTATTCTTATCAACGATGTTCGTTTACTCAAGAAGCTACGGGTTACCCAGACTCCATCGCTGAGGGGCTCAGACACCCCAACTGCACTCGTATGTGACATGACAAAAATATCAAGACTGTTAAAACATTAACAAATGTCAAGTTACAGGTCAAAAATGCAAAAGGACAAAGCAGATGCGCAAAAGGACAAATGCGTGGACTAAAGTGTTCAAAATGCCAAAGTTTGAAATTTGGGCATGGCTCCATAACATTTGGGCATGGCGCCCAAAATGGAGGGAGTTGGAGCCCAAATTCCATTCCAACCATCGCTCATGCAACGATCTGCCGTAAAATGCAATCTTTCCAACGCAGGGTACAATCATTCGAAGCATAAAAGAAGAAATGGGCATGGCTACCTAAGGATTTGGGCATGGCGCCCAAATATGGATGGTGTAGCGCCCAAATTGCTTTCTCAGTGCACTGTTCATCAAAGATTTGCCGTAAAATGCAATTCATCCAGCGCGGCGTACAACCGGTTGATGCGCTTGAGAAAAATTCTAATTCCTTTGATGTCCTTCAATCCTCATATAAATACTGAAGGCCGGCTCCTCATTTCAGCACTCCTTCTTCGCGTAAAGCTTCTCTGCGTTAACGTTACGCTGGAGAATTAGAGAGCGGTGTGAGATAGTGAGAGATCACCTCCAAAGCCTCGAAACCCTACCAAACCTCCGCCAAACACAAATCCAACCGATAGAAGTGTACCTTAGCCCCCCAGCTAGGTATCCACCCTATTTCCCCGGTCCAAAAATCGTGGAAAGTGCAGTTGCTCTGCCCGATTTAAAAGGCCAAATCAGCCAGTAGTAAGCCGTTACTCGCCTCGATTTCACCTACCTCGCAAACAAACAACAAACAAGCAGTTACCTACCCCGCCCGATCCCGAGGCCAAAAAGTAACTTTCAGAGCAGTCACGCTGCCCAAATTCACACAACACACAACACACAACACACAACTTAAAAAAAAAAAAAAAGACTCTCTCTCCCCGAGGGACAGAGCGAGCACACCCCTACGCTGTCTATAAGTTTTTATTTTTAAGTCTTTCATTTATATGTAATAGTATTATTTCCAGTCCGGCCCAATGTAGTCATATAAGCAGTTGTGCTGCCCGGATTTAATTAGGAAATAGTACTAAATGTAGCCGTTATTATGGCAAAATGTCTTTAGATAAGTTTGTATTTATTTACTTCATTTATTCAATAAAGTCTTTATTTGTAAATGTATTATTTTCGGTCCGGTTCAATATCAATATATAAGCAGTTATGCTGCCCGGATTTTGTTAGGAAATAATACTAAATGTAGCCGTTACTATGGCCAAATATTTTCAAGTATATTTGTAATTGTTTGTAAAAGAGTGTTGCAAGTCCAGTAAATAATATAGATGTAATGGATGTATTTGTAGGCAGTTAATGCTTTATTTATCTGTTTAATAAATATAACAAAAAACATACTTTAGCAAAAAACCGTTTTGAGACCGAAAGGGCGAGTTGGGTGCCTAGCACCTTCCCAACTCGTAACTTAGCCTCCGAACTCGTTTTCTTCATCTCTGGTTTTCTTTTTTTTTGTTTTACTTTATTTTTGCCTTAAAATAAAGATGGCGACTCTAAAAACATTTTGGATCCAGTGGGGCCTCGCAACATCTTTCTCTGCACTTTCACGTTCTCCCTTAAACAAGGGAGAATGAGAATGAAAAGGTGATGTATTCATATGTTCTGGTATCTCCTAAACAAGGGATAACTTGACGTAGAAACTCAAAGCACTCATAGTGATCCGAAATAGACCATAAGGCTATTTTCATAAAAATCCATAGTGGGGGCGCGGCAACATCTTTCTTTGCACTTTCACGTTCTCCCCTAAACAAGGGAGGATGGGAATGGAAATGTGATGTTTTCCTATATCCTGGTATCCCCTAAAAAAGGGATAACTTGACATAGAAAATCCAAAGCTCCCATATTGGATCAAAAATCCACTAAAGGCAACCGAGGCGCATTCCAACGCTATTCGACAAAGACTCCTCCCGCACTTTTGATTTCGTCTTCCCTAGACAAGGGAGGGTGGAACGGAGCAATGAATGTCACCATCCGCACGGACGCCGCACTTATCCGCGGGCGGGCGCGCAACCCATCAGGGAACCCCAGTGCGCCCCTGTTTTATCAAAAAATAAAAATAAAAAACACGGACGGCCCAAACTGTGATTTTGCCACATCAGTATTACTATATTTTTTTTAATAATAGATCAAATTGTTAACGGGTCGGAACACATTTATATAAAGGGGGAATTTCAAGTGGGTACAATTTTGAAAACATGTTTTCATCTAGAACCATTAATTTTTTGCACATTTCATTAAACTACAAATTGCTTGCCAAATGACAAAAATGTCATTAATGAAAATTCTGATGCCAAGTCTTGGCATCAGGATGATTAATTTCAGACATCAGGATAATTAAATCCAGGCATCAGGACTCTGATGCCAAAACTCTGATGCCAAAAATATTGCTGATGCCAAAAATGCTGATGCCAAATCTTGGCATCAGGTGCAATGCTGATGCCTACAATTGATGCTGATGCCAAAAATGCTGATGCCAAATCTTGGCATCAGGTGCAATGCTGATGCCTACAATTGATGCTGATGCCAAAAATAGTGCTGATGCCAAATCTTGGCATCAGATGAAATGCTGATGCCTATTAAACATAATTTTGGCATCAGGTGAAATGCTGATGCCAACAATTGGCATCAGGTGATTAACCAGTTACTTTGTATCTCAAATCAAATTTATTTATACCAATTCATCAATATATACCAATCCACCAGCACCATGTTTTCCAGCCTCTTTTCTCATTAGCTCCTGATGGATGAAAATGATCAAACAAGAAAATTGAGAATTAATTTATTTAATGTTCAACGAAAATGTTTTCATATCAATGCAAAGGTAAAGATTCCCAGTCAAGTGTGAATGGGATAATCAAAAGACAATTATATCCTTATTAGCCAAAGAACTGCTTGAGAAAGGCAACAGGAAAAACTGAGCTTCAATGAACAAGGCATTCCCAGGATGGCATAGGGATCAAAAATATAGCCATCGGCGAAAACCTACCATTTCCTGTCGAAGCTTCTGACTTTGTTGAATCACGGTTGCTTTCTCGTCTGTCAACTTCGAAATCAAAGACAATGCCTGAAGCATAATGAATACATAACACCAAATAAAATACCGTGACAAGGATACTACACAATAAAATATAAGATAATACAACAATCATCAAAATACAGGCGTCAAAAATTTCATGAGATATAACAAGTGCGCAAATATTTTGATCCATGTTTAGACCCAACATGACTGCGTCTTTGAAACCAAAGATCAATTATTTGATCATCAATATATATCGATGTTGTATCTGTTGTCCTTTACGGTTTTATCTGTGCGCAGAACAGGCGCGATTGGTGCCGATCTTTCTTAAAAGGGTAGTGATGTACTTTCGCCCCAAAATTGTATCTAAAAGATATGTCCAAAAAATAGCTGGATTTATTTGAAAACATGTTTTATAAAATGTACCGGCTTGTAATTATTCCTTATATAAATTCAATTTGTTAAGTTATCAAATAATCAAGTTCGGATCACAATCGAATAATGAAATTGAAAAACTAAATACATACTTAAAAATAACCTCAGACTCAGATCGAACGATCCATTAGGAAGCTTATTTTATAATTATATATTGCCGGATCATTACCATGTCAGATCCTTTTAGCAAAATCACATCTGAAAATATGAGGTGCATTTGACTTTTGGGCGTGTCTCTTTCTACCATTTGTTTTATCTTGATTTGTAAAATAAAATATCACTCTCTTATAATTTAGTTCATCAATATAACAACACATGATAAATAAAATCAGGTGATTTATCTATATAAAATAATCGTAAAATGTCTTTCGAAGTATTTGCCAATATCTAAAAGCTTTTTTTTTTCCTCTTACCGAAAAGAGCATATGTTATAGTAACAGCAAAGACCTTGTCATCATGCTGCAAACCCGTTCTCACTCACTCTCTCTCTCTCTCTCTCAGTCTGGACTGTATTTTTGATTTGTTGTTTAGACTTGAAAACGCCAGCAAACGCCCTCATGCAGCTGCATGAATGACACGTGTCACCCAAACCTCTCTCCTCCCTCACTACTTAAACTCCTCGGTCCTCCTCGATCTCAACCACACTATCCAGACACACACACACAGAGAGTGAGATAGAAAAGATACATAAGAGAAGATCTGTAAAAAATGGCCGCCGGAGGGAAGAGAAAGGTATTGTTGATACTGGCACTGGTGGTGTGCCACGCATTACTGGTGTCAATTTCGGCAGTGGATGGCTTTGCTGATCAGAAACCGAAGGAGGATGAGGAAGGAGAAGGGGAGGGGGCTACAAGGAGTAATTTGTTCATATTGCAAGACTCGAAGCATGTGGTGAAGACAGAAGCTGGGGATATGAAGGTGGTTAGGGGAGTTGGTGGCAGGTTTATAAACAGCCCCATGCACATTGGCTTCATTACCATGGAACCCAAAAGCCTTTTCATCCCCCAGTACCTCGATTCCTCCTTGATCCTCTTCATCCGCCGAGGTATTCTCATTTCTCACTCACACACACTCCCCTTCCATATTTCCGGTTATATATGCATCGATGGTTTGTACATTGCGCTGTATTTATTGTACACCGTGTTTTCTCTTTGGCTGTAGCCGGATTAATTGCAGTTTTGAAAATGCAATGCTAGAGTCCAAAAGAAAATGAATCAAAAGTTTTGAGTAGAAAAACATATTCCTTTGTATTAAGCCGGTTTAACATTGGTGATTAGAACTTAGATAATCACTCCATCAAAAAGTCAACTATTTTATTTTGGATCTTTCACTTAAAAGTTTAGGGGACTCCTTGCCTAGAACATGGTTACTATTATTGTAGTTAAGAAATTAAAACCTTTGGCGAACCTAGATATAGGGTACATAGAATTCTTACAAGATTTGACTTGTGTCGAGTATAAGCAATTTTGAGTATTTGGTGATCAAAACTTAGATGTAAGGGTAACAGTTACTGTAACTAAGATATACTCTGTATTTAACCTTTAGCAAACTTAGATACAAGGTAAATTGGGTAAATAGAGTTGCTATGTTTTAGTATGAGCGATTTTCGTGTGTCATTGTGGCGATTAGAATTGTTATAGTATGACTGTATGAGCATTTTCTGAGTTCCCATTTACTAGTTGTAACGAAATGGGTGCGATTATGATGGTGTTGCAGGGGAAGCAAGAGTTGGGTCAATATACAAAGATGACCTGGTAGAACAGCAATTGAGGGCTGGAGATGTTTACAGAATTCAAGCTGGATCAGCGTTCTATATCGTGAATACGGGAGAGGGGCAGAGACTTCATGTCATTTGTAGCATTCGACACCTCGGAGAGCTTGAATTGGCATGCCTTCCAGGTACCATAACAATTAAATACGAAGAATCTGCTTGATTAATTTGCCAAATTTTACTCCATTTTTTGTTTAGATCATATAGAGTTTTAGTTACAAATTATTATGGTCTAAAAACTTGCAGTCTTTCTTCCTCGCTGGAGGGAAATACCCGTCCTCCGTACTTGGTGGATTTGATCACCAGACTATGGCCACTGCATTCAATGTGAGCAAAAAACTTAGTTTCATAATCAAGCTTTCAACATGCAATCGAGATGGTCTTAATAATTGTGGGTACCACAGGTCTCATACGAGGAACTAGATGGACATCCTTAGCAGGCAACAATCTGGTGCAATCGTGTACATGTCCCCAGAATCTCACTCACCAAGTGTGTGGAGCAAATTCATGGACCTAAAAGAGCACGAGAGACTAGCGCACTTGAAGAGTGTTGTTCATTTTGGCGAAGATGAGGAGGAGATGGAGATGGGCGACGAAGAAGAGAAGCCAAAGTGGTCATTCAGGAAGCTCTTGATGTCCGTGTTTGGAGAGGATGAGAATAGAAAAGAAAAAAGAGGTAGCAGCAGCGAGTCAATTGATTCATACAACCTCTACGATAAAAACCCCGACTTCAAAAACAACTACGGTTGGAGCGTGGCAGTGGATGGCTCCGAATATCGCCCTCTCAAGCGATCTGGAATGGGCATTTATCTTGTCAATCTCACCGCGGTAGCAACCTTTATTATGTAATATATCAAGTGGTTTTACTCTATTATAGATGATGATCTTACGTTGATGTTTGAACTTGGGCAGGGATCGATGATGGCACCTCATATTAATCCAACCGCGACAGAGTACGGTGTTGTACTAAAAGGAACTGGCAACATCCAAATTGTCTATCCAAACGGGACCTTAGCAATGAATGCCGAAGTGCATGAAGGCGACGTGTTCTGGATTCCCCGCTACTTCCCATTCTGCCAAATCGCGTCTCGAACCGGCCCATTTGAGTTCTTTGGGTTCACTACATCAGCGCACAAAAACAGGCCGCAGTTCCTGGTAGGACAGAACTCTCTGCTGCAGAGCATGAGGGGACCTGAGTTTGCAACTGCATTTGGAGTGAGCGAGGAGAAACTGAGCAAGGATCATTGATGCACAGCGAGAGGGCGTGATATTGCCTACACCTTCTGCAGCGCCAGGCGGGGGCGAGGAGTTGCCGGAGGATGAGGGTGAGCCTGCTCCATCAAGGGATGACGCGTGGTGGAAGTACTCGGGGAGGAAGATGAAGGATGCGAAGAATTTTGGGTTTGATTTGGTTATGGCCGGGTTTGATTAGGAATGGTTGAAACACTACCTTTTTGTGTTTAGTTGTTTGTTCTTGTTCTATGTTTAGTTTTTTGGGAGTATGTGAATAAGATGAGCTCTTGCCTTTTGTGAATCCATAATTTTATTTTCGGTATTGGTGTTTACCTCTTTCCTTTTTTCCATTGGGGAGGCTGCAAGCCTGCAAACTTGCACTAGAGTTTTCTATCTTTGAGTTTTGCTCAAATTCAATCATCGATCAAAGGAGAAATTAGTTCACTTATAAAATAAGTGATAGATATTCCAAATGTGAAATTAGCTAATATGTACAATAAATGTTAGATTTACAACTATTTTATAACTGAGCTTAGGCTTTAGCGAAGGATAATATTGAATTTCACCAAAACATATTTGATCCTGGCTTTGTTGTTGTAATGTAAATAATTGTATATTACAATTTTCTTAATAGTTTGAAACCTAAAATTAGCTAGGTTGAGTTAAAATACCAAATGTCTTTTTTTAAAGCAATATGGTAATAGCTTGGATGAGTGTGAGTGTACTTCAATTGATTTATTTCTTTGTGTCCGTTAAAAGTAAATTATAAACTTTAAACCTAAGAGCATCACCACTGAATTTAATGTGAATATGAAAAAAAAAATTATAAATTATATAGCACCTGTGATTTTATATTATTTTTTAAAGAAAAAATATTTTCAATACAACTGTAGGCGTCGATAAAAACGTGTTAACCAATTTTTATTTTTTTTCATATTGTGCATAACAATGTCAATTTTTTCATATTTTATGCTTGATTACATCCTAGTCAATATTTTTATTTTAAAAAATTCTCTCAGTTGGTATTTACTTTTCTTTTATTTATTTATTAATTAAATATTATTTTAATGATATGATGTATGTTACATAAGATCACACCAACATTTGGATTATAGAGATCAGTTTTAATTATATGTGATTAGAATTAGAAAAATTATCACATTTAGTTGAGAGTGTTATACAACAATCATTAGATTAAATGATGATGTAAGCACCAAAAGCCAAAGGGGCCAAGGGTATGAAGTTTATACTAAAGTCAAAAAGAAAAGGTTAAAAAGTAAAATTATTACATTCTTAAAATAAAGAGAAAATATGTTGATCCAAATCTCAACCAAAATATAGTTGGAACCAAACAGGGACACTCTCTTAGGCAAATCGTCGAACAGCTAAACATCTTGCACTAGAATAGATAAGAGAAATTTCAGGAAGAAGGTTGCGATGAGAGACCATTTTCGCTCTCTCCTGCTCCTTACAGTTTCATCAATACTTGTTTCGACTATGATGATGATACAACATAGCAGTGCGGAAGTCATAACCCTAACTGCTGATACCTTCAATGACAAGGTGAATTCGACCCTTTCTAACTTCCCTAATTCTCAACTTTCTGTTCTTTATTGTGTTTTTTTTATTTGACACCAGGATCTAGTATTACCCCATATTAAATTGATTGTCGAATCAAGCTTGCTGGTATTTTGAATCCTCGAATTGGAAACAATTTGTTCAAGTTACGCAATTGATCCAGTAGAGTAGCTTTAGATGATAGCATTGTATTGGAAGGGTACAATTTGTGGGTAGAAGCAAGGAATGAAAAGGTGCAGTAACATTAGTTCTCGTTTGGTTCACAACAATGGAAATTCCATTCCACCCCCACTTTAGTATGAATTTCATGATTTCTTTTCGTGCCAAACGAGCAACTTAATGTGGAATCCCAATCTGGGACTGGATTTGAGCTACATAGTAAAAGTTTGGTTCCAATCTCCATACCAACAAGGGTTCATACTTACCTATCAAAAAAAAAAAAAGAACTGTATTAATTATTCGCAGAGCGCTGTACTGGGTCTTTGCAACGTTCTGTATACAGCACAAAAGAAATGTATTTTACCTACGAAACAAGCATATGCTGGGGGAGAGTAATGATAAATGTCGCCACTGCTTCAATGAAGTGTTGTAAATCATTAAATACATTATCTTTGATAGATTAATTGTACTCAGCCAAAATTATTATCCCATTTGATTAAACAGTGTGATTGGTCGTGGCAAAACCATTCTTACTGGTGGGGCTTACCGTGTAACTACTAACTTCTATGCATCAGATATGAGTCAAAGTTGGGAATTTAGGCTACCTACATGAACTCTTATCTTATATGATTACACACCTGGTTTTGACTGCAATTATTTTCCCTGTTACTATCAGTTTGAAAATTCTTGAAACCAGATTTAATCTTGTTTGTGTTCTTGATGTAGGTAAATGAGAAAGATACTGCGTGGTTTGTCAAGTTTTGTGTCCCTTGGTGTAAGCACTGGTAATGACCTTCATGTATATACAACGTAAATATGCTAAAATTAGTCCTGTTTGCTTAAGTTGTTTTGCATACCTTTTGTAAAATCAATTTCAGTAAGAGCCTTGGCTCATTGTGGGATGATGTGGGGAAGGCAATGGAAGGAGAGGATGAGATAGAGATTGGTGAAGTGGACTGTGGTACAAATAAACCACTTTGCTCCAAGGTTGAGATCCGTTCATATCCTACATTCAAGCTTTTCTATAATGGGGAAGCAGTTGCTAGATATCAAGGTAATGTTCATGTTTATCTTTGCTAGATGTTTTGCTAGTAGTTTGTATTTACAGTACTCTGACTGTTGACCAACTGATTATCTTGTAATTCGAATGTCTAAAGACACGGGATTGCTTGTTTCTCTTCTCCCTGATCATTATTTTGTTGGATTTAAATGTTAGGCCACCATTCTTCTAAGATCCTTGCATCACCATTAGGATCACTATATGCCTGTTTAGATCCTAGATTCTAGAAATTGACAACATATAATAAAAATTAGGCTCAGAAAAAGAGGAGAGATACAAAAGATTTTATTAAGTTGTCTGAAGCATATGTACCTATTGCATAATAGTTGGCAGGTAGTTAACACTTGAACTGGCTCCGTCTATCAGAAGGCAAGTTAGCTATTTTGCTTGCTACACAGTCTCCTATGACTAACTAAGGGATTGGCAAGTAATTTAATGTCTACTCCAACATAAACTAATCTTACATTGACATCAGAACAACTCTAATTTTGTGGAGGTTGATGGAACGGCAGCAAGTTTATAAAAGCTAAGGCTTCAAAATAGTTAATGTGAAGTGAAACGGTTAGTCAGATGGCACATTTTTGTTCTTGTGATCAAAGCAACTCTATTTTATGCAAAACGTTGTTAGGCACTGATGATTTTTGGCCCTTTTTAATGCATAAGTTGGACTTGGGAATGGCATCTCGCTTTCTTTCCCTTGAAGGTGGCCTGGGTGATGTTACTTTAGGATTAACTGCGGCTATGGACTTACTATAACTTTGTACGTGGTCAACTTACAAATTTGGATTTAATTATATAAGTCTATAACTTCTTAGCTGTAAATGATGCATCTTAAATAGTTTATCCATATTCAAATTTCTATTATAGATTCCATTTTCAAATCAATTTGAATCCAAAATGTTTTGTAGATTAATTTAATGCGAACACTTTATTTGTAAATTTATTTTACTTCTTTGAAATTGAATATGAATTGCTTAAATGTCAGAGATAATCTGTACAGGCTAATTGTTTGAAACTACCTCGACTGTAGGTCGTGTGACAATTTCGTCCCTGACATATCAAATTGCATTTCATGTTCCAAAAACTTCCCAAAAAATGAGTCAAAATTGTCGTGTTGTCTAATCCTGTTACGAAGAGGAATCACGAGATTGTTTGGTAAGGAGAAGTTTATACTTTTATCAATTCTAATATTTAAACTTATTGTGTAAACATGGATTTTAAGGAAGTCAGTTTTTGATAGGAAGACTAAAACTGGTATGAATAAACTTGAACTAAAAAGGTTATATTACTGGTTAACTTTTTTATATTCCAGTATAATCTCAATGGGGGGGTAAAATACTAAATAGTGCATAAACTTTGTTAAATAACTCCAAAAATACTCTACTTAATTTTATAATATACAAACTTATAGTAGTGGAAAGCAAACTTCTCACAACTCAAGGGGCAAGTGTCCCCCGTATTGCCTGTAGGCGTGAATGGTCATTCAGTTAAAACTGTTAGAGGGACAAACTGGAAACTTTCTCGTTTTACTAGAAAATCAATGATTTGGAAAAAAGAGAAACATGAATGTGTAACCTCTAATAGTTTGATGTGAAAAATTTACTCTTAAATTGCATGTGACCAGCTCAACATAATTCCATCCTTGCTCTTTATCAAATTAGAGGGAAGGACTACTTGACCCATTTTTGAGAAGTTCGTGGAATGGTATAAACAATTTTAATGTGTAAGAGACAAAACTAACCCATGTTAAGCTTTATACAATGTCAGGACCCTCTTAAAGAGCTTAGGCTTTTAGATAAGTTGGTTCGAGCTTTGGTTCAACAAGGTCTTGGGTCCATGTCATCCTTCTTGCGTTTGTTACTCAATAGTATTGAGTGCACATGTTAGCACCCAGTTTGGTTCGTGATGCCCTTGGTGAGAATCTTTTATTTTTATCTCTCCACATGTTAGCGGCTCACACACGTGAGGGGTGGTGTCAAGTTTGATGTACATTTTTTAGTCCCTCTTTTGACAACTTAAGCTTTATATGAGTTGGTTACATAACAACCCACAACCTTTAGCCTTAGGATTTTCATGCAATAACCTAATGCAAAAATTGTTGTTGTACTTGACCTCTTTATGGGCTTCAGCTAGGGAAGTCTTGAGAATAGTGGCCCCTTAGGCATTTGCAGAGATTGTGAGTAGTGATTCATTGTTGTCTTTTATTCTTATTGTCTTTTCCTTTTTTGTAAGATGGCCTCTCCGCCATGCAAATTCTTATCTATCCATAATTATCTTTTTTATAATTGCTCTCATGTCTCAAAAGCAACATCAATCTCGTTATAGTGGAGTCAAACTATTTTAGATTGAACCTGGAATCTTGATCAGCAGTGTGTTTAAAGGTCCTAAGAGTATACATCTAGCTTCAATCTAGGTTACCTTGGGGTTCCATAGCTAGGGCTATGCAGTAGTCGCTACATCCTATTCTGGTCCAGCCAGACTCGGTCCATATATCAACACAAGTAAACAGTGCTGAGGACCATGGTCACGTTATGTGGACACTAAGTAGTTAGACAGTTATTAGTATCTACACTGAGGTTATGTTAAAGTTTGATCAGATGGATTCCCCAACCAATTGTTTGTCTATTTTCGTGAAACAAAAATGCATCTGATCTGGGTGTGAAAATAGTCCATTTATATGTTCGAATCATAGATAGTATTGGTGGAGTGAATCAAGAGGTGGATTGGGTTCATTTAGCTATTCGTTGGACTTGTTCAAATGCATGAAGCAAAGTCCCCGATCTGAGAACACCTGATAGGAACTTATCTCAAAAAACGAAAGTAATTGTCAATTTTGTGTTGGGTCCTCCGACCAGGCATTCTCGTGTGGCTGCCCTTGTCCGACTTATGAAGCATTTGGATGATAGGCAATGAAACAACAGCCCGTATTCAGAGTGGCTTTTTACGGGGTTTATGGGCCACACCAAATTTGTTGCAATAACCGACAACTATGAGGGAGAGATTTTGTAGGTCCGGAACTTCAAAGATATAAAGGCTAGATGGACAAATGTGCCAGAGTAGGGGTCAACTTTTAGATGCGGTTAGATTCTCACGTGCTGCAACCTCCTATTCGTAAAACCTCTAATGTTGTAGTGCTGCAACCTCCTATATCTATGCATCTGGGTTGGCTGCACAATTGGGTCCAATAATCTTGTGTTAAGTGAGTAGTAATAAGGGTTAACTGAAGATATAGGGATACTGCCCGCTTTCAGGTTAACTCCAGCAGAATTGAGAACAGTCGGAGAAGATTTATTTACTCTCTGATGCTGCTCCTAGACGGTTATCTTCAACATGAAGGGATTCCAGAATTCATAAAATATGTGAGAACAGCCAAACTGGTGATTTCAACTGGTTTCAAATTTGTGTCTCTTCAGCCCGCTGTGGCAGATGATAAGGCGATTCAACTTCTAGTGCTGCAACCTCCTACAATTCACAATATGTTAGGTCAAACTGGATTTAGCAGCTTGCATCGAGTTCCAAGTAAACCGTGATGAAAGACCCGTTAGAACAATCCTATTCTGATCTGATCTTGAGCTTGATCCAATAATACTGCTCTGGGTAGGTTTGAAAATTGAAATCGAGTTTCTGTGTTGAGCTCGAGTTCAGTTCTTTACCTCTGAGACTTAACTTGAGTGAACTTCAATCTAGTAACTCATGCTGCTCTGCTGAAGAACAAATTCCAACGGCTGAGGCTGAGCTAGTGAGTAGTTGCAAAAACATGAAATATTATCTCATTTTTCTCTCTTCCACTTCTTTCCATTTTTTAGTCTACTTTCAATCATAGATAATAGGCTAGTTCTTCTGTATTCTTAATGTGCATTAGGCATGTACTTGATCATGTAGAGAATGGGGGTTATTACGAGACCTAATTTCAGCGTGCAAGGGCCATAAATTTTCATGCGCTTGATGCAGGTAGCTAATCTAGAATTGTAATCTAAAATGCATGCTACAAAACTCCTCGTTAGTTAGGAAGAGTTTAAGAGTTTTTTTGTACCCCAAATTCTATATGGGTTTACTTACCTATTCCTGGTATCCGCTCATTTGAAAATCTTACCTTTCCTTTATAGGTGATTGTTAGATCCTGAACATGTTTCCGTTCTTCCATTTATTTGATTTATTAGTCTTTGAGCAACTTCACAAACTAAGGAATAGTAAGGATAGCGTTCTTCACCTTATCCAGTCCATAGCTTGTTTCCACACAATGCAGAGAAACTGTTTGTGCTCCTTGCGTGTGTATATTTCTCAATATAGATTAGATATTAGTGAAAGGACGCATGATAATGGCAGTGGAGATCTCAATGACAGCTATTAGAAATAAAACCAAGGATTTTGTCATGATGGTGCTTTGAACATTGATTGATGTTATGCTGGTTGATAGGATGTTTGTGCTGAAAGTCATTTTAATCATATATTGACAATAGTATATCATAGAGATATATATGAACCGATTTTTTTTTGCTTTATTTGTTTTTGATTCTTCTACGTGGAACCTATAGGGGTAAGGGACGTGGAATTGATCAAGACATTTGTTTTGGAAGAGACGGAAAAGGCAGCAGCTAAAGCACAACTTGAAGATGATAAGGAATTATGACTATCCGTCAGGTACCTCAAAGAATTCTGTATGACCAATTCCTTTTATGGAGGCTCTTTGGTGAATGTGTGTGATTTTTATGTTACTCATAAAGTCTTTGTGGAGGGATGACAGTTAAAAAACACCTGATATGATATGACGTATATATACTGTCATTATATCTTGATGCACTGCATCTCTCGCTCATTGTTTTCCTCTTTTATGCAGTTTGAAGTGAAAATTCCTCATCTAATACAGATTTCTTGATCAAATTGGAAACAGAAAACCTATCATCTCAATTACAGAGGCAGGAATACAAATACAAAAGTGTGACATTATCAGTCAGTTACCAATTAGAAGTTCGTAGGATTTCCTCTAAATTTTTCTACTTATCTCATTTTTACACCTATGATCCCTTTTCCCATTCAGAATTTTGTATGGTTTGTATGCCGCAGGGGTAGTAATGTATTCTAGGACTCAGTTTTCTCTCATTAATGGCTTACCAGTTATCATGTTAATTTAAACATGTGTTCCAATGTAAGTTAACTGATTATAATCTCGAGAAGTGCTCCGCTGATTGCTCTTATGTTCTCCCAAAATTTTGTAAAACCTAAATTCAAACTGAAAAAACTATTACACATTTGACACACCCACATTCCTACAATCACCGAACCCAGAATCAGCACTTAAGAAGCAGAGTAATGATGAACGAAGCAAACGACGAGATCATGAACCAAGTGAATGCAGCAAAAGACAACATCGCGAAAACTAATGGTACAATGACACCAATCGACAGGAGAACATAAAATTGTTGGGAATAAAGAGGTTCCATCTTCATCACAAACTTAATTGGAACTCATCCTTTTTGGAGACAAGTAGTGCTATTATAGTTTGCAAGTATGGAGAAGGGGCTCATTGTACTTGGCTCTATTCTCCCTAACTTGATTCCTTGGCTCTAAATTCTCCCTATCAGTCCGCGTGGAATAAGGAAAGGGTGGATCTGCTCTTTTCAAAATGGCTACCGACATCTACACCTACCACAATGGAAATTTCCATAGACTCAAACCTTAACTCTCGATTTCGGACTCTAGAAAGCTCTCCACCCGACATTGCACGTCACGGTCACGTAGCAGGTCTTCTTCGTCTCAAAGCTAGAAATGTTCCATCACGGATTCTCATACTGGAGATTATTTATCTCTATAAGCCATATTTGTAGAGTTAGCTCTATCTACTCCTTGGTAGAAGGCAATCATGAATCCCACTTTAAGGAATTTTGGTGATTGAAAAGTTGAGTCTATTGAAAGATGCAGTTTTTGTAAAAAGGCTTGAAGAATTAGTATTTATATTTTATGTATATTTCATAAAGGATGAAATGAAGACAATCAAATATTTATTAATGAATAGTTGTCTTCATGGTTTAAAAAAACCAAAAAGCTTAAAATTTTGGCTTTTGGCTTTTCAATCAAGGTGTTGAACTCGTATTATCTCAAGAAACAAACACTTCTAAATATAACTTCTTTCCCATGGAGAGCGATCTGAAGTCCACCAAACTAAGCGACTTCATTGCTTCATGTGGGAAGGTTGCGACTTTGAAGCTATTCTACCACCGAGAGGGACAATTTGTATCAATTCTCTCTCTCTCTCTCTCTCTCTCTCTCTCTCACACACACACACACACACACAGTGATTAGCTTTGTCATCCTCCCCGAGCAACTCCCTAGCTGCATGACCATAACCTCCCCTCTAAAGCTCCCAAAGGAGGCATATTAACCTCATTCATTAGGTCCCAAGGGTTGCAGAAAATGAATTGCCTTTTACTTGCCTTCTCTTTATCGATAATATTGTGGGGGCAGGGGGCAAGGGAGCCGGTTGCTTGGTTGCTTTTCGGAAATTTGATGGATGGTGAGATACTGTAATGTTGATTATTATGATCAACTCCAATGATATGGTATATCCCTTAATTATGGAGCACTTGGCTTTTATGAGTTTATCTCGTTTCAGGCCGGAAAACCATTTCATGGAGTACAATGTATTTCTTGATATTATGTTATACTTCCTTCATCCCAGCTTTTACAAAAACCAAAGTGTATCATCGGCAAATTAAGCATGCATACCATTATACTCCAACCCTTCGCATATCTCAGGCCAACCACCTTTGCCTTTATAATATCAAGTGTCTAACCAACTTGCTGATATGGTGTTGCCAAGTCTTTACAGTGTGTTGTGCAGTAGAGGTAGCCGATCTAACCTGTAAAAATACTTCCGTGAAATCTTGGCGTGCAGAGAAAGAAGCCAACAGTCTAATGTTAAGGGTACGTCTTTATCCCGTGAACAAATTTATCTTGCTTCCACCAACTTGTGAACCAGGATAGCAGATGAGTAAATTCTGCAGCCTCTTTATCTGGCACAGCAAACTATTGCTTAAGTTTGGCAATGGTTGAATTGTTCAACCAAACAACCACAAGAAGCATCCAGCCTTCGACAGTGGACATCCAAGCACAGTTCCCTCAAAACTACAGGATGTTCTCTGCAGTTCATGATGAACACAGAACACGGGGTGAAGCTGTTCTCATTAAGACAATTAGTAGGACTAAAATATCTAACCAAAGTTCAGATAAGGATAGACGGAAACGTTGATCCCCAGACAGCAGCCCAGAAAACCAACATAAGAGGCTGCCTCCCAAGTCCCTCCAACCCCTTATCGCCCACCACTAGGGTTTCTCTCTCAATACCACAATACCATCAATAAATCAATTGAAACAAATGCAATCCCACTTGTAAATCTAACTGTCTGGAAAAGACTACGTATTTCTATAAATAACTGAGTACTTCCAAGTTAAGACATTTACAGGCTATCTGCTCTCATTAATCAGAGACAAAAAAGGGGGTATCCGTGTCGCTAAAAGGGGCCACCCCACAACACATCTAAGGTTATCTACCAATGGAATCCAATGTTCGTTTTAAAATACCTATCTATTGTACAATTTACCAGACGGAGCAAGTCTTCATCAAGAAGGGGAGGAAAATGAATTTATACGAGGCCTGTTCAAAACAAAACAGAGGAAGCATTAGAAACACCTCATACACAACATTAGTAGATAATGCATATATTGTTCTCAGAATTGACAGGCCAGCTCACCAATCAAAAGGAAGTCTGGAATTGCCAGCCTGATCTTTATCTGGCTTCTTCATAAATTGTTCCACCAGGTGTACCTTTTAAGACTCCCAGACGAACTTTCTCAAGGGCAAAAATGTCAACCTACTTCGATTTACAACAGCGCGGTAAGACGGGTTGAGACACCAGAACATCCAACTAAGCTTTTTTGACCAAGAAGGTATCTGGAAGCAGGTCAGACAATTTTCTATTCCATGCAACATAGATCTAACTCCCCTCTGAATCTGAGTCAATAGAAAGATACAATCTAGGTCTTACAGAACGCTTTTGACGAGGAAATGAGAAAGGACTATCAGATCTTTCCCTACTTGACTTAGTAGATTTACCGTCACTCATACCAAGAAGCAATGAAGCTGCAGAAATAGAATGGGAAAAAATCAGCAGTGAGAGATTGTACAACTGATAATGAGGTAATGTTAAATGTGAGACAGAAGGTCAAACACTAACTTAGAATGATTGACACTACATTCGACTGTTAGTAAGTTGCTGTGTTCAACTCCCCAAGTTCTCTTGCGCTCTGGTTTATTTCTGTGGCTAACGACAGAAAAGAAAAGTTGGGTAGGAACAACTAAAAAGGTCTAATGATATCAAGTTCATCACCCAAAACTCGATGCTTATGAGGGGTTGATTTCCAATCATTACACATACAGCCAACAGGACTCGATCAGTGTTACTTGTATTGCAGAAAAACTGCAATATAGACTATATAGTGCAGCAAACAAAACATTGATAAAGAAAAATCAAATAGAAAGAGGCGCCTACCAGTATCCGCCAATGAATTCAAGGCACCTTCCTTGGATGGTAGTTGCTGTCTGGAGTTCAATCCGTTTGAAGCAGTAGGCTCTCCATGGACCCCACTGCCACCACCACCAAGCCTAAGGGAAATCCAATCATCCGATCGAAGACCATTTGACACGTCTGGTTGATCTCTAAAATCAGTCTGCTCTGCTGCATTCGATGGCCTCGTAGGAAGAAAAATTTGCAGAGAGGGGTCTTCCGCACCAAATGCTAAGGGATTATCAACCAACCCATCATTCACATCGGCATTGGAATGGTGAAGTGAAGAATCAGGCACAAGAGCAGCTGATCCCATGGCAGTTTCTGCAGTTAAAGTGTAGCCATCCATTGATGTAGGGCAACTGAGTGAACCATGGTGTACATCAACTAAAGCATCTGAAACATCAGCATCAGAACCAAACAGCTGAAATCCAGGCGCCCCCTGACTAGCAGAAGGTAAAGACCAGAAGGGCACCCCAAAATCATCATCATTGGTATTGAAAAGGCCAAGGCAACTGCCACCGGTACCTAGGGCAGGATCTTCAGAATGCGGATCAGGAATTTCATGGGGTAGAACTGAAAATGTGACTTCCCCAGCATTCGCTCGACTGTTATTGTAAGCCAGTGCTGAAGGTATTTGGTTTTCTTCTTCTGAATCGCTAAGAACAATGACTTCTGCTTCCCCTAGAGCTGCAGAAGGATTTCGATCGGCATATCCATAGGCTTGATCAATGTTCAGAGAGAGGGAATCAAGCTCAGCCCCATTGGTGGTGGAATAATCAAAGTTTCCACCGCCATCCTGATTGACACTTGGATCTTCACCTTCCCTGCCACTACCAGTGGCACTGCTGCTCATAGGAATAACATTATGACCATGGTTCTCAAAATTTTCCGGAAGTTTATTGCCAGAGGAAAGGGAATGCGGATCTTCAGGTTTGCTGACTTCCCAAAACCCATTTCTATTTTTCTTTATCCCAAGTTTCAAACCAGTATGACCTTCCGAAGCACCTTCCTGCTTGACCTGCTTTAAAACTTCTGGTTTAGGTTTAACTTCTACATCCATAGGGACGCAGAGATTACCATCAGGTAAATGCCACTGCCCAAGATCACCAAGAGCCCTACGATCATTTTCTGCCTTTGCACGCCAAGAACCATCAGGCTTCACCTCAATCTCTGTCACATCTTCCCCACAACCCCGCATCTTCAAAGAGTAAATAAGACTTAAATCAAAAAATGCACAAAGAAACAAACAAATAATATAGATTAGAGATACACAAGCAACAGTACCTTAGAAGTGATGCGGTTAAAATATGGGTCAATAATGACACTCTCCAGAGAGTAATTCTTGAGACAAATGGGGCACTGCCACTGCAGCAAAAAAAAAAATGATTGCTAAAACACACATATTGGATAAAACAAGAAAGACTAAATATCTGAGACACAGTTGAGGTAAGACCAGAAGAGTATCAGTTACTTGCCTTCCGAGACCGTTGGTTCATTTCAACAAATACGTCAAGATCAAAACAGCCCATGTGAGCACACGGTTTGAATCTTCCAGCAACTTTCATTCTTGAACCACTCATCTGTAATATGCAAGCACGTGATAATAAATACAAGTCCATTCCAGGTGGCATTGACACCAATCACAATGCCATACCATATTATCAAGCCTACAAGCCCAATTGTTTAGTGACAGCTGGTGTTAAAATATTACTGTTCCCTTGAAAAAAGTTGCACTTTGCAATTACTAAGGGTTTTACTTCAAAGTTATGATATGATATTCTTTGCACTCAAAGCACCGTGGCAGTTTCAATCTATGTACATCATGTACACGGTGTGAATTTTGTTACCCCCTCCATCCCTAAATTATTGTCATGTTTGACCTGGCACACGAATTAAGAAAAAACAATTGACTTGATTATTGATAATTGTATAATATGTAGTTTCCTTTAAAGCCAATGTGCATGTGACCCATAATTGAAGTAGGAAGGAAAAAAAAGGATAAAATGCTTAAAGTGTTTTCCTTTTTTTTGATAGTTGGTGCGTTTTCTTGAAAAGAAAACTTTTCAAGGACGGACGAAAAAGGAAACCAGGAAAATAATTTGAGGATGGAGGGAGTATAGCTTACTGCCACCTTTTCTTACAAGACAAAAGAAGGCCATAAACAGAATACCAAATGAAGAAGTAAAAACAATTAGAATATTAATTCCTGAGAAACAATCAATTCCAGGAAAGAAAAGCATGCTTATAAGAAGTACCAGGAAAAGAATACTCCATACAGTAAAAATAGGAAACTTACAACAATAGCACACCAAGAAAATTTAACTATTTCCACATCGATAAATATTGCAGACACACATATGATAGGGATGCAAAACTTCAAGAAACAGAACAATCGTGTTGGATAAAAAGAAAGGTCGATGGGTAAATTCACATACTTCCAAGCCAATCAGAAAAAGATGGCCTCATTGACATCTTACTTGAAAGGTCAGAAATCCCTACTATTATGTCCACTCATACTCCCACTGCTACAGTTAACATGCTTAATGAACCGCAGAAAATCTGATTTTGACTCATTATTACCCATTCTTGTTAGATAATGCCCTGGTTAGATGACATTTGGGTGCAGTTAAAACAGTGCAAGTTGGTATCTTCAAGAGAATGATTCGAAAAAATATCGAGATTCATTGTAGTAGTTTGAATAGAGCATCTACAAACAAAGGGTTGAGTAGGAAGTAGAGAGAATGAATGGTTCCTTGAAGTTTCTTGTCAATTAACTTCCGTTAATAAAACAAGAAGCCAAACCTTGCGCTACCTTGTACTTAATTAGTTTCAAAATTGAGTATAACCCATTCAAAATGGAGACCGTTACTTCACCGCTCCAAATTTTGGGTCAAATCTCAATTTGCAGTAAACTAGTGATTAGATTTTGTAATTGCCAAATTAGAAAAGGCCTAAAGATGAAATAGAATGAATGAATTAAGCAATGCCCTAACAATGAGAACTGACTTCATTGAATGAAACTGCAATGGACCATCATCAACTTTGATGGCACCATCTTGAAATTTAGATTTGTATCTTGAGTCTCAATTCAGACAGAATATACAATAGAATGCATAGTTGAGACTTCGACCAAAGCCTCAGGGAGAAAAATACGATCCACCATTCTAAAAGATGTAGCCTAAAAATCTTCACATCTTGTCTCACATATCCTGAAATATCCTCCTTGCATTACCGCTAATGGTGGTGAGACCCCCTTAACTAAAATGTAAATTAGTTGCACAAAGTGACAAAGCAAAAAATACTCAAAAGCTAAGATGAAACTAAATTTTCTTCATAGTGTTTTCAAGAAGACAATTAAGAGACTGTAATTCATTGTTCTTAGGAGACGGAATACAAGAATGTGTTTTTGTTTTTTTCATTTTCTTAGATGTTTTTTTGGATAAATGTGGTCGCCACTTTTTAGGTGGATTTTTTCTGAGAAAGGCCATTTAACTAGTTATTTCAACAGTCTAATGTATGCCCCCACATCCAACTTAAAAGCCCTCCTAGAATTTGTAAAATACAGCTATGAAATTCAAACAAAGAACGTTGCTGCAGATATTTTCAAATTTCCAAATGACTTGAACTCATAAGGTCAAGTACCTAATGCAAACACATACTTAGTTAGCTATGGGGCTCTAAGGACAACCAAAGTTGTTGAAGAACATTCACTTTGGAATGCATTAACTAGGAAAGAATGACAGTCATTGTGGGATGGAAGATATCTAAGAATGTGTCCAAGAATAAGTAACATAATAGTTGCTTGAAACGTGAGACGAACTCATTTTCTTGTGGGAATGTTCAACATATTTCCACCCATATGTGTCAATGGCCATACCGTAAAATAACATAGTCTTAAGGTAAACATTGTGGTACCAATTAGCCAAACAAAAGAAAAAAGTATTGTTAGCACAAATACAAATGGCCAAATCTAATCATCCCTACTCACACAAACAGTTCCTGTGCAATTGAGGGAACAAGCTGAAAAACATAAAGTTGACGCGTTACTTACAGGACAACGCAGATTAACTGGAATAGAATCAGCAACAACCTCCAAATCACTGTCACTGTCAGCATTCTCTGTTTCGGTTCCACCACCGACGCATCGGCGAACACGAGCAAGGGCATCCTCAAATAGCTCACCATCAGACTCTTTAGGAATTAGGTTGAGAATCTACAAGAAAGGGTGACGAACATAAACAGAAAGGAAAATAAAAGCTAGGAAAATGTGTCCCTAGGAGCAATGCAAAACTAGTCTTTCTCTATTCTGCTAACTCGATATGTGAAATTTAATTTGCAGTAACATCCAAGTTCACTGTGAGAACTTGTTGCAAAGTAACAATTGCAAATTATACACGTATGAAACACCAGAAAGATATTTCCACGAAAAAATATATCATAAAAAGCAAATGCATTTCAACCTGTCAAAAATACAGTAAACCATTTTATGCGGTAGAAGCGTATAGAACCCAGTTGCAAAAAACAACAATTACTTCCTTAGATATTTGATTGTCTTTCCCAGTACCCAACTGAGAAACCAAATGTCATGGGAAAAACACCATTAATAAAAAAAATATCTTGCATTTAAAGAAGAGAACCCACCTGTTGGACAGTACGCCGCTTTACAATTCGAACACCCAAACAAAATACGCGAGCATCGCATCCTGTTAAGGAAATTTTATTAATTCCATCTCTGGTGCATGGTGTGATCTGACAAGACAACAAGAAAATAAACCAAGTCAAAACCACTAAATGAAACAAAATGTTGATGTTTAACCTGCACCTATTTAGTATATATCAAATGGAATTAGTATAAACTTTTGGAAAACATTTTCTGAACATGGATTGTAGAGGATGGACAACACAAGCATAAGTAGACAAACACAAGAGATAAGTCAAAAATGGAAAGCCGATTTCCACACAACACAAGGATCTGAACCATAGTACAGAAGTTCAAAAACTCACAACAGGACCATCGTCACGACCATTAGCCCCCAGCAGTTGTGAGCCAGGTCTATTTATTGCCCGCACTGGCACACCTGTCAGGTAATATGCCAAAATGATAGCATTGTAAGACATGTATGCAAAAATTAGATGAACCAGATATGAAAGAAGCGAAAAAGATGCTAGGCTTATGATGTGCTAGCACAAGTGCAAGCCTAAGCAATTGTTGTAACCGGAGTAGTTGTAAATATGAGCAAGAAACAAAGAAAAATCTCCAAAAAGAAGAGCGAGTGAGCAGGTATATTTTAAACCAGCAGACTGTAAAATATCATTATATATATATATATATATATTATCTATTGAGTGAAGCAGGACTAAAGATGAAGTATACCATTAATTTGTAGGTCCGCATATTGAGGCCACTGCATCCTAAACAAAACCTTATCATTCAGGAGCATACACCAGGCCTAGAACCAGAATCAGTCAAATATCATCAGTACACATCAATCATCCTCAACCTCCCAAGTAAAATTGGACCAACATTACACGGAACCAACCTGAACATCATACTCTGGTTTTGCCAACAAGTCCCTGTCTGCTCTTGTAAGTTGAAATGTTTTCTCAACACTTTGCACCGGACTCGTACTGAAATTTAATTTTTTCATTAAGTATGGCAAATGCAAGTGTATGGAAGCACTCACTAGCGCACGTATACAACAAACTGAAATAAAAACATGCAGGACAACACTGTACACCTAGAACTGATTCACGAAAGGGTATGAAAACGATCATTCCCCTTGTGAAAACAATGATTCCCCTTGCACTGGAGAGAGAGAGAGAAAGAGAGAGACGGAAAGGTCCTAAAATGCAGACTAAGAGAGTGGAATAAAGAAGCTTGTGGTTAGTTGTTGTTACTTATTACATTCAATTACTTTAGTTCTCTTTTGATTTCCAAAACAATTTTTTCACTTGCTTTGATAACTATTTATGTTCTTGTTTGAAGTTTTAGTTAGTTCATCAATTGCATTGGAATTTCAACTATGAATGATGAAACTTGTGTTATTGATATCATGTAAGAACTTAGTTTCACGTATTATGCTCACTTAAAACATGTTTTGTTGAGATATATATATTTTATATTTTTTTTTCCTTAATAGTGTTTCTATGTTCGCCTTTTGCTCGCCCGCCTCTCGCCCAAAAAAGGTACCTCTCACCTTCCCCTTGCTTTTCACCTATGACAATTATGATATTACCCGGCTTCGATAACTCGTATAATTTAACTGAAGTAACATCATATCCCTGAGTTCTTAATTCAACCTCGTCAAAGCACAAGCCTTTGGCTTTGTTTGGCCCCCTTTTGTCTCACCATTACGATTGGATTATTCTCCAACCACTGCTTCTGTCTTGGGCAAGATCAGACCAGAGGCCTAAAACCTGTCCTTGCTTGATCTCAAAATAGATATAGACTCTTTGAAGCTGATGTCTAAGCGAGAAGAGTTAGCCTTATCACAGAAAAGAGGATGTTGCCACTGCCAAACTCCTTATCTCGCCTCTGTCTACGGAAGTACATAAATATAGAATGCCCTTTAGAACGTTTAATTTTTCACATGGAATTGAGTAGACAACTTTCAGAAACACAGATACACCAGAATATTAACAGGAAAGTCGAGAACTTTACGAAAAAAACGAGTAAAATCTAGAGGCACTGACACTGACCACATTACTCTGATCGTGACTCTTCAAGGAAAAGAATCAAATCCAAAACACATATATCCATTCGAATTAACAGTCCAAAATTAAATTAGTCAAATGACAAAAGGCCGTTGAAATAACTCTACAACTCTACTTAACGATACTTTTTTTAACTTCAAAAAGTCAGCCTATTATATCAGATTATTTATAGCCACAAGCTTTCAACATAAAGTTTGAAGCATCATGATCGAATAGTGAGGAGAGAAAAAGGAAAGATCAACACACTTACCCATCTGCAGGAACACTTGAAATGGCCAACTTCACAGGATATAAAGGATGTGCCACTGTCACCCAGAAACTGCATGAAGAAAAAGCAGTTAAGGAAAAGGTATAACATCCCCTTTTCTATTAGTTAGGAGCCTGGGAGTGACCCAGGACATGGTAAAATAAATTATAACTACACCAACAATAAGGGAAAGCTAATACCGACACTATGATACCATGTGATCATGACACCGAGAGGATGAACTTAACAAAATAATAAAGATGAGACTAAGGAGGAAGATGACAATTAAATCAAACACGAGTACAAAGAGAAGGTGAAATTAAATGAAACAGCAGAAAAGCCAGCTAAATCAATGACAAGATCTGCTATAGAGAAAACTGATACTTAGACAATAGATAAAAGGGGTCATCCATCAAAGAAAAACACCTAGTAACTGAAGCAGGATATAAAAATGTACTGTAAGAAACAGGTCATAACACAAATGTAAAGGTGCTCGCATACAAAAACAAATAGAGAAAAAAGAAACATAACACTAGTATAACTTACGGATCAGCACGAATGAGTCTGCATATTTCACAGTAAAAAATTGTGGGAGGAGTTGGCAGAACACCCTCCATAGGTTTCTCTGGGATAATCACACAACCAATATGCTGCCACACATTACATCTTCGATCCTCGCACTACAAAAATAAATAAACAAAAATAAGATGATGCAATAAATGAAGTAGGTTCATCCAAACAAGCAGAAAAATGAAAATAATATTGATCGGCAGTTAAACTGTAGACATAGATGGCTAAATGAAACAGAAAAAAGACAAACTAATATGGAATGCGGAATAAGTTAAACAAGAAAGCACTCGGAAACATGATGGAAAGAATAAACATTGGTAAATAGATCCATGTACATGAATGGCCCAATCACTCAACAAGGAACTTGACTTTATTGATAAAAAAAATCATTCTCGCCGACATGGTGACCGAATTTGATGATGTTAAACAAACATCAAGAAGATTATGGTGTTGTAGGGTGGTATGACCACAACTCAATTATCAAATTCGGTGCAACGCAGGAAACCTCTAAAATAATTAAACTTCCATGGCAACCAGCAACATAAGGGCCAAGATATTTGCTTCAAAAACCTATAAAACATGGATATTAACTATTATGGCATCAAATTGTGTGACCACATGTGAGGAAGCAAAATATTTGAGCACTTTTAACCCCAAGGGTTGGGAGAAATGGCAAGGGCACTGACCTGGGCAAAGACCTTGAGGTCCTTGGTTCCAATCCACATACCAAGGGGCCAAACTTATCTATCCAAAAAAATTATATGCTTGAGCACTTTTAACAAAAAAGAGCACCAATTTGACCAACTGCATAGAAACTTTTATATTGCTTCAAGAAAAAGCCAAGCAAAAGAGCAACCACCATAGTGCTTTGTTGTAATTCTAATTTATGTCTCGCTTGTAATTCTAAACTGATAAAACAGCAATGCTAAGTTGCATTGAGTAACAGGAATCTAACAAAACGAGTGGTAATGTAAAACAAATTTTTAATCTTCAAACACCATGGAAGTCAATAGTACACAGAACAACTCAAGTCAAAGCCTTAATCCCAAATACGTGGGGACGGCTACATGAATCCTTCTTCGCCGTTTGATTTGGTCCATCGTCACATAAACCACGTGCACTTATATCTTTCTTTATTATTGTTGCCACGTTAGTTTTGGTTGTTCCCTACCTCTAGCCTGAAAATAAGACCAAATGTGCAAGAGCAGATTTTCTCCGATATAGTATTGCGTGAAATCGTTACGCTTCATATTTCTTTACTTTCTTCTTTCTTTTCTTTTTTCTTTCTTCGGGAAAAATCATAGTGCCATACTTCTAATAAAGGCAGTATAATTTAATTCACTTCAATTGCAAACCTGGGTGCAATAGAAAGGTTGCTCCTCTCTAACCTGGACATAGAGGATACATGTTCAAATTGCAGGAACACGCTCTCCACTTGCAGAACTCAAAATGCAAGAACCTTGTGCATCGGCTGATCCTGCACTCTCTATGATAGCTATAGAATAATGTCCCCTACGCTCCAAGGAAAGAAGAAACACCAACAACAACTACAAAAGTTACCATTATCAGTTGGTGGTTACCAACTAATATTGCCTACCACCCTATCTTCCGTGTATCCTTCTATTTCTCTCTCAACCATGTTCTCATGGTTCCCCCCTTTCTCACCCTCACTCCCGCTCCATTCACCAACTGCTCTTAAGTCTAATTTTAGAAACTTAGCATAGCCCAACAAAGAATTTTTGCCAGTCATTATGATGTTTATATAGTATGGATCATTATGATGTTTATATAGTATGGATAAGGGTGTAGAGGAATCTTGATCACTGAATTGACAGACCTAAAGATACTCCATCTATAGGGGACACTTGTTTACCATCCTTGCCATTGGTTACCTAAAAACAATTGTGCAAGAACTTGACCTTTCGGTGAATTATCCCTCACAATGCACAATTTGATTTATACACTATAAATCTGCAAATTGCATGAAATCTCTCTGGACAATCAAGCCAATTTTCTATCCATGAACTTAGCCTAAGTAATCGGTAATCAGCACAACAGACTTCATTTGACAACCTCTAGGAGTAGGTTAAGGCCAACTGAGCAGACATCCCTACTCCTTGGAATGATTACAGATTAGTATGCCATGTATTTTTGTTGGACTGTATGACCTTACATATAGAAGGAATCAGCATCTAAGACACAGGTTTGCAAATAAGCCACATCCCATGTATACCCAACAAGATGAGAAAAGCTTGTAAAAAAAAAAAGCATTGAATATAACAGAAACCAAAGGATCACCATGGAAAATGGTATTCCAATTTAAAGCGGCAACAGTACTTTTTCGCAATAGCACAATAAGGCCAAATGGCCAAATGGTGAATAAGAAACACTTTTTTTTATAGGTAAAGTTAGAGTATATTAGCAAGTGCCAAAACAAGTTACGCGGAAGCATCAGTTAAGCTTGGGAGATTACACCCTAAAGGAACGATAATGAGAAATAACATTGCCCCAACATGGCAGATGATTATTAAAATGGCATGCACAAGATAATACAACTTAACAGTTCCTGCACATGGGACTATGACAAAGGCAAAAAGAAAAAGAAAAGGAGAGCCCTGAAACTGTTCACTTTACAAGTAATAAGGAAAGAACATTTTCCAGAGGATTCTGAACAGTTAATACCCAAAGAGAAACAGAGAGCGGGATTGAGAAGAATTGCAGCAACCTTTATCATTGAATCGGCTTGTAGTGTACTTCCGCAAGGGCAGCGAATTTTCTCCATTAGATAAGTATCTTCAACTTCCTCCTTCAACTTCGTATTAGTACTGTCCGAGACACCTTGACCTTTTGATGCTAAGTCAGTTGCACCAGACACCTGCATTTTTCTGTGGAAAACAACGGAAGTCGATGCATATTTATCAGTTTAAGGCGACCAAGAGAAATTATTTTAATAACCTTATACTGATATGCATAAACCATTAGCAAAACTTGTACGCCACTGTTACACATCCCTACTACCAAACAGAAGGGAGAAAATCCATCACTAATTAGCAACTTTTGATCAGAAACACACCTGTATATGTCATCTACTAGTTTAGCTACTTGTTCCTTTCCAACAGCATTTTTCTTTGCCCACATTCCAGAAACTTCACAATATGAAATAGAGTTGCATCATTATGTATAGCAATGCCCAAAATAAGAAAACCAAAAGTAGCATTCAGAAAATCAAGAAAGTAACATGGAAGCAAAACAGAAAGAGAGAGAGGGAGAGAACAACACTGCATCGACACCCGTGATAAAACACACAGATGAAGAGATAGTGAGCTAATCAAAGCACTAAGCTTGAGGGGCTCTCCTAGAATGCAACGAGAGTTACAATCATGTAAAATGAAAGCAGATAAAATGTCAACCTAGTTAAGAAAGTTCCAAAAGAACATGTAAATTCATGAACTATCAGAAATGGACTAAAGGCATGTGTTCTAGTTCAGAAGGAAAGGATACATGATTAAAACTTAGTAACTCAAATGGGCAAGTGCAAGTTTGTGCAGGGCTCTTCAGTCTTGAGGAGTGGGTTGTTCACTTGTTTGCTCAGGAAATTAGTCCAATTCACTACAAGGTACAAAGAAAGAGAGAGAGATGGGCTGAAAGACTGTTTAACCCTCTTCTCAAGCTTCTTATAGATGTATATTTATTTTATTTAGATGGTTAAAAGGAAAACCAAAATGCTTTATTCATCGAATTAAAAAAGCTTAGATGGCAACCAGAAATCCTGGTTAGAAGTGAGCTCCCCATAATATTCAACAGGTACCTACCAAGAATGCATAACAGCTAGAAGAAAAAGAATATGTTCGGTCATATCTGGTGAATATATATAGTAGATACAAGGAAGAAGAAACCAGACTACCAAAAGTTAATAATGTGAACAAAGAATCTCATTATAATGCCAAATATCTATAAACTAATTCAACTCCTGGACTTGAAGTCTTGAACATTCTTCCCTACAAACACCTCAAACTGCACACTGGAAATAGTAGGAAGAAAGAAAATCAAAGAAAAAGCCTGAATTCATGAGCATTACGTCAAAGACCAGCTGACTAATTGATAGTAACTATAACTTGTACATCACATTTCACAATTGACGGAAGAGAACCGTTACCTCTTTCATCTGAGAGAATAGCTAAAATCCGGTCAACAAGGTCCTACACAGAATAGCATACAAAATTCAGAAAACATATCACTTCATCACAATCAAAGCTAAAACAATAAAGAAGATAATCATATGAAAAAACTGCACAGAAAGCTCCTGTACTGTAGCCATTTCTGGGTGAAAAAAAAAAGTTTTGATAAAAACCCCTAAAGACGATTTTCATTGGAATCAAGTCTTGAAACTAACTGCCGTTAAATAGTCATGTGCACCCTACCTATTTTGAATAGGTAAATCACATGACTTACATGAAACTAATATTGAGGGCCTATTTTAAATAAACTATGAACTCAAAGGTTCTACAAATCTATATTGAAATTTGTAATTGTTAACTTTTAAGAGCTCAAAGGTTCTATAATCTATATTGAAAATTGTATTTGTTAATTTTAAATCCTACCCATCCAAAAATTAACTACTCTATTTCAATCCCAAATTACCATCAGCCCACTGCCCCACCTCTCTCTCTCTCTCTCTCTCTCTCTCTCTCTCATCATTCACTTTGTTTTTTTTTGTAAGTAAGATATTATATACCAAATGCGTCAAAACAGGTGACGCGTCCTTGTACACTAGGAGTATACACAAAAGACTAATCTAAAGAAAAATTATTAACAATATCAATATGGGAAGAATTAATATCTTCAACACACCAAAAGTGTAACGTACGCAACAACTCGTCCTTCAACTTATCCACTGCCGTTTCCTCATTCTCAAACACCCTTCTATTTCTTTCCCTCCAAATGATCCAGTAAATGCCCAGCGGGGCTGCGTGTCATATGCAATTCTTTCTCCCTCTTTTATACAGCATCCAACTCAAAAGAAAATCTTTCACCGACCAAGGCATAACCCAAGCAATTTTGAAAAGTCTAAAGATGAGACTCCATAACCCTCATTATTAACTTTGTTGTAATCTATTGAAGAAGAAAGGAAGGAGGAACTAATTTGCTACCACAAAAATCTACATATATATATATATATATATATATAATCTTCTGCTTGATCCCCCACTCCCCCTAACCATCCCCGTAGACCATTACACCTGCCCCTCTGTCTCTTTCATTCTCATGCACATTGCTTACTTGCGTCGCCTCGACTGTTCCTAGATGCATTACATCCCTCACCTTTGTCCACCATCGGTGACATGTATCTCGAATCTCCCTCTACCTCTCTCTTGCTGCCATACATAACCCCTCCCTCAAAAGATGCAAACGCAGGCCCACGCACAACCACAAAAAGTTGTCCGCCCTAGGTTGCATTGGTAATAACGCCAGTAAGGGATTTGGAAAGACTGCAGTAATGGTGGCAAGATTAAAAGTTTAGGAAAACATATTAGATGGGTTCAATCAAACTCTGGATAAAGATAAGGATGGGGTTTGGCAACAGGTGGCTTCTTCGATTGCAACCCTAGTTCCTTCTTCCTTTTTTTTCATTTTTGAAAATTTTCACCAAAAATTGCAACACTGGGTCCTTTGCTTCTATGATAGATGACAAGGAAGTGAATAACAGGGAGGAAGAGAAACAGAGGGATTTTGAAGACCCTAAACCCTTTTGAAATTCAGATTTGAGGGCGCTCACCCATCAGAAGGTATTTCATTAGCATCCGTTTTAAGTAGTTTTGGTAATCATCAGATGAATGCTTCGGGTTCGGACCTACGTGGTGGGTATTGTGCATAAACGCAGGTCACCATGATGAAACCGACAGATGTGGAGTGGTGGGAGTGGGCACATGAGAGGTGTTAATAGTGGCTTGGTAGGGTTGAGAGAGAGCGCGAGAGCTGCATGTTAGATAAATTGGAATAAATAATTTGTTTACACCCACCACTTAAAGTAATATGTTTTCACTTTCTGGAAGTCATTCTCCTAGTCCAAGACAGAAACAGGGCCTAAGCGAATGTAAAACAAATCGTGCAAGGTTTGAACACTTACTAAGTTTCAAAGATGCATACAAATGTAAATAGATTATAATGCAACGTTAAATCCGTGAAACAAACCTGCTTCTTTCCTTGCTTGGAAAGACCTAGTTGAGTAAGAATGTCCTTGAGCTCTTTTATCCGAAAATATGCCAGTTTTTCCTAAAAGAGAGAAAAACCAAATAAACACCTAGCAATGAAAGCAGTAGCAACAACAACTAAAATCACATGATCCATGATCTCACCAAAAGAGGAACGAGAACACTGACTCATAAAGGCAACTATATCTATAATGTGTCCATTAATCTACAATTCATACCACACAATCCATTGGATCAAACAAAATCAGACCACCTGTCCATGATCGTACAGAGTAGCTTTCACACTTTGCATATACAAGCAAGCTTATAACAACACCAGACTACAAGTACCCACCTAGTAAGCATAGTTCTAGCGTTATTTCAAAATTCAATGTCAGATACTGATTCGATAGAGAATTCAATGAATGGGAAAGCAAATAACACAACATAATTTCTCGAACTCTGCCTACAGCGGCTTCTGCAAATGCAACTATCTTTCAAGAGCTTTGGCCATAAACACGAAAGTGATAACTTAAAATTTTCAGCATGATTCACTGCCTTATGTGATGTGCTCTATAAATCCAAGGAACATTGTCCTATGAATTTGTTTAAAAGTCATGAAGGAAATTGTATCTGTAAGATGGGTTATAAATCCAAGTTAGGGGATGTTATTCGCAAACACATTGGTTTTCGAAACTGAAACTACGTCTCCACAGCCAGGGAAATCATCAAATCTCATCTCGTCCTACAGGAAAAAGTTACTGTCAGAATACATTATTTTTTTCTGATTGAACTGTCAGATGCATTCTAAAACAAAACTCGGTGGAAGTTATTCGCAAACACATTGGTTCTTTGAAACTGAAACTGCATCTCCAGGTCCAGGACATAACTTCTCAAATCATCAAATCTCATCTTGTGAAGCCCTCAGCTGTTACTTCTAGAATCATGAAACTTTTACATGAATGAAGCTCCTCTGCTTCAACTTCTAAACTCTAAGACCATGGTACTTTTAAATCTCAGCCTGAAATGGCTGGTCAACAATCCAAGATTGAATGTATGCTGCACATTTCAAATAAACAAAGTGCAGAAATGATTTTGTATAGTGTATACTAGTCACTGGTGCTGCAGAGCTGTAGAATATCAATAGTTAACATAGTACTGGGGAGCTCATAATAACATAACCCACCATGGTTGTCAAATAAATCAATGAATCAGATGAAAATTTCTTGGTTAGACTAAGATTTTAGCTTGGAGGATTAGCGTATTACAACAGCCTAGAGATGAGGTTACTCAGGTTAGTTACATTGCTAGGCGCCAAATACATGGCCCTAACATAAGAAAGAGGATAAAAAAACATTGAGAATGATATACAGTGTTGCTGAATTGAGTTGAGGAATGTTGAAAACTATTGAACCTTAAATATGAAGTTTGCAGTGAAAACCAATTCCAATACTGATTTTCACTAGAAAACATGAATACTTTCTTTACATTTCAAAACTATTGATGGTACTGATCTTCCTTCTAGCTAAGAGGATTCTCATGAGCCAACCTGTTGTATTACAATTCGATTGACCTTTGGCACTTTCTGTATCCGACCCAAAAAAGCAACCACACATTATTATTATCAAATGATTTTGGCCAAATATGATTTCCTTGTTCAAGATGACATCTTCACAAATGATAGTCTAGAAAGGCAATCTCTATCAATTCCTTTAACTAAAACATTGTTGTGAAAAGTGGGTAGAATCAAGGACTTAAAAACCTTGTTAAAACTGAAGGAAAAAATTTTGTGCTTCTAGGGAAATGTCTTTCCAAATGAGGAAGAAATGAATGCAGAAGGAAAAGACTTGTCAACTTCGAACAATGAGAATCTATCTCACCCGGGCTTCTCATCGAACCCATGATACTTGGACAAGGATATCGGAAGCAATCAGAAATATCTTCCTACATATGCTATTAGCAAGGGCATTTGATACCTAGATTTTCTCAGAAAGTACTTTCAAACTAGTCTTGCTATGTCAATTGTTACTTGATCTAATAAATTAGAAGACAATGATTACCATGGCAGATGGATACCTTTGTCTCAGAAACATGTCCATGCCCAAAACAGGTAGCAGGCAACATATACGAGAACCTGTCACTGTGTTATTATTCTCGTAGCAGGTAACAAAGTCATTCAAGTATGAAGATCTAAAAAGAAAAAAGGCCCCCACTTGCTACAGATAAAAAAGAGGACTAAGCAACAGCGGATAGCCATTTGTGAGAGCAATGTTAAATAACTGTTGGGTACCAGAACATTAGGTTATGCAAAAATGTGTTACCATAAACTGATCTTCACTTGCACAAACTACTTGAAACCGTTTTACAAGCCATAATAGACTAAGTGCAACAGCTTACAAGGCATAAAAGGGTGAACAACACCCCTAACAACCTACTAATCCTTCAGCTAAAATTAGCAAACTTTGCGTCAATAGACAAGTTCGCCAAACATAAATGAACCAATAAACTTAAACATCATCCATAATCATTAAGTTCTGCTATTACAAAATGCTCGAAACAATAACAACCTACACGACATTTCAGTGTACCAAACAAAACCCAGCTGAAGCCAAATACTAATGGGGAAAAAAACACAATTTACTAAATTTCATAATCACACAAATTACATTAAAATAAAACACAAACACAAAATACCTTACAACTAGTTACCAAATCCATCTTTGAAAGCAACCAAATTGATGCTACTTTAGCCCCCCAAACAGTTCAGATAATTAGCAAGCAAGCCAATGAAAACAGCTCATCTGCTCTCCAAACAACGATCGATCTAATCAAAAACTGATCAAGCATACAGCAACAACAAAAAAAAGCGTTAATTAATCAAAAATTTAACACATAATCACTCAACAAAATCCGCCATTTCTTCTTAATTACAATCTCAAAACCTTTAACGTTAACCATAAGAATATGCATATAATATTGGAATTACTTACGGAGGAGGGGGAATCGATTGGGGGAAAAGGGGAAGATGAATTTGGAGGAGGAGAAAGTAGTAAACTCAGATGAGATGAGAGGGCTTACGCCGACTTAGCTTTTCTCTCTCATCGTTGTTTTGCGTTTTTTTTCCTCTTTTTTGACCGATACGCACACAGCCGGAAAAGCTAATCCTCCAATTACAATGTTCGCGGATGTGTCGACGTTTCTGCAATCCGGTTTAGTTCATGCAACACACATCCGGGTTTGGATCCTCTGTTACTTGCGTACGGTATGCTGCGGTGTCCTCCTCCTCCAATCAGTCTTGGCTGATTGCCTCCCCAATATTTTAGTCTTTGGACAAATTGCAAATAAGCCCCTTTTGGTTTAACCTCATTACTAATAAGCTCCGGTAGATTTTGTTTAGGAGTAGGTCTCCTATAAGACAATTATACAGACTCTAATTCGTAAGAGAAAACTCCGCTCTCTCACAACTCAGCCCTCCAATATACGGTAGGTCGAACCAGAAATATCTTAGTGTTACAAAAAATACTCATAAAACGGTTTTTCCTAAGTTTTTTGTCTTTTGTAATAAATGAATTAAGTTAATGTGGTTTTTCAGGACTTAGCAGATATTTGCTCCGCTTTCAGTAAACCTTGATAGAATTGTAGATAATTATTGAATGCAATTATTGACTTTCTTAATTAACAACCTTATTGGGTCATTTATTAGGAAAATGATATCCTTACCACTAATCCTACGACTTTCCTTACAATTAAGCATTGAATTGGGAAAAAATGTTTTGAACAAAGACAATTTTACCCTTCTTCAAAGCTTAGTTGTAAAAAAGTTGTAGAAGTAGTTGTAAGGACTAGCAATGTTGCATTTATTATTGGCACACGGTACACAAAACGAGTGGGGCGAGGAGAAGGCATGGAAACAAAATAAATTCAATTTTAGAAATATTTTTAAAATATTAAAACCATTTTAATCTTTTGAATGTGTTGTGCTATTGGAATTTGAGCTATATAAAAATTGGTGTACCCAGTGCCGAAAGATCCCCACACAATATGAGATCTCGGGAAGGGATCATCTAGGTCACATTTCCCTTGTCTTGCAAGGAAATCGGATTTGAGTTATGTATGGATAAATATTTATTTATATTGTTTGTCGTCGTAACAAAAAGATAGCCTAGATAAAACTATCAAATATACTTGATACATTTGTTAAAACTTAAAAGAACATAATAGTTCATCGAGCAATGTTCAAGTTATGAATATATATATATATATATATATATATATATATATATATATATATATATATATATATATATCATTCTTCTCATCTATTTCAGTTATTTAATTTTTTTAATGCTTTTTATAGTTATTTTAACTAGAAAAATATAAAGTGGACTTTTTTTCACCTTGTATGATAGTAAAAATTAGAAAATTGTAATTATTAATTATAAAAAATGTTTGTGTTGTACTAAAAGCATGCATTAGCCACGAAAACATTTCACATGCTCAGTTTTTGAGTTGAGATCACCCACAATTTGGACAAATAATATTACAAGATCATGAAAATTATTGTAGTCAAAACATGATTTACTGAAATATAGGGGGTTTATTAGTGATAAATTGTAACTACAAGGAGCTTATCCGAACTATGCACATTTTCTTACGTAAGGCAATATGTTGGGAAGTCTGACTAGATCAGGAAATTGAGTAAAAGTTTGGGAAAGTGCAAATGGACCTACCCAGCAAAGAGGCCAAAACAAATATAGGGCACAATTTAAACAGGATGTTTTTTATTTATTTTATATTATGAAAATTTTATTATTGTACTTTTAGTTCTGATTGACCTAATCTTACTTGCAAGACTACATTTTGCTAGTCTCCAAAGTCCAGTTTGGTATGATCAAATCTAACAGATACAATTTTACTGATTCACATCTTTGTTAAAGAATTTATTTTGTGAAATCTATCTATCTATTAACTATAAGCTATGGCGAACTACATTAAGTTAAGCTTAATTTTATTAAGGAATTTGGTGCTGCCACGTATCACTCTTTATGAATTATATTTTTAAAAAAATCTTCCAAAATTGATTAGTTTACGATATAAATAAGAAGTTAATGCTTACTGTTAGTTTAGGATAAATTTTATCACATTTGTAATTATCAAGTAGATTTTATCGCATTATCAAGTAGGTTAGGATAAATTTTATCACATTTGTACTTATCAAGTAGATTTTATCACATTATCAAGTAAGTTAGGATAAATTTTATCACATTTGTAGTTATCAAGTAGATTTTATCACATTTATAGTTATATGTACTCTCTCTCTCTTTTATCTTCTAATTTAGTTTAGAATAAATTAGTTTACAGTTAATTTATGATAAATTTTATTACATTTGTAGTTATCAAGTAGATTTTATCACATTCGTAGTTATCAAGTAGTTAACCATTTTTTTCACTTTTTTTATACTTACTCTCTCTCTCTCTCTCTCTCTCTCTCTTTTCTCTTCATACGAATTATTTCTTCTTCTTTTTTTCATACAAACCTGGGCTTCCTAATCATTTGAATCAACAATTGAAGCGACAAGAATAAGGCTTGTGCAGGTAATTTTGTTTCTAGGATTCTTTCTTTGATCTTCTTCTGCTTAATAAATTTGATGTTCTTATTCTGATTTCTTTTTTGTTCTTGCCTCCAGAAAACAAAATTCTCTGTTTTTGACAGTTTTATTCAATCTCTTTGTCAGTGCAAAACACAAATAGTCATAAATTCCAAAAAGTCAGCTTCATTATACAATATTCTGGTTCTGGTACATAATTTGATACAGTCCAATGCACAGTAATTTCTTGGGGTAAAAGGGGCAATGGCAAATAGTCCCATGGAAACTCTAGAAGCTTCATAGATTTCACATTCCCAATCTCATAAATGTTTTCTATATGTTTGAGAAAATGCTAAGTGTGTTTTAAGATAGTCATCAACTACAGATAATTTTAATTAATAGAATCAAATAACATCCATTGACCGAGTTTTGAAAAATGCTACACTTTTCAGGACGGTTGAAGCAGCTAAATAGTGATTTCCGTTAATTTAACTAACACTTTCTCTCTTAATTTTTTCTTCTAATTTAATTTATGATAAATTAGTTTACAATATAAATAAAAAGTTACTGATAAAAGTCAACAATTAATTTAAGATAAATTTTATCACATTATCAAAAATGCAGGAAGTACTCATGCTGGCATGGCTGATGGGATTAATCTTCTTACCTCAAAAGAATGGCGGAAATATTAATGGAAATTCTATTAGATTGCAAACATCTAAGGCATTCCAGCTCAACTCCAACGTTGGAGTCAACTCTGGAAACTAAGTAATAGTGAAAAGAGGAGATCAAATATTCAAGTTTTCATATACTACTTGAAAAACATATGTTATGTGGCAATCAATTTTTCTATGCAGCTCTGGTAGATTCGTTGATAGCCAAGACCAAGAAGTGGGAAGAAGAAAGAACAAAAGTTTTCTTATATGATGAGGTAGATTCCATAATTTGATTAATGTTGAAATAATATCGGAGTGTTTCCCATCAATGTGAAGCATCTCAGCAAATATTATTTGGATGATTCATCTTTATACTAAAAAGTGGAATCCTAAATAAGCAAATATCACTGGTCTAATTTATTTGTATAAATTGTCGTTTGTATCATACAATTCTCCCTAATTGCCATTCGGTTATATTTTCAATGATGAACCATAGATACTTACCTGGAAATGATTGTTATGCGTCATAGGTACCTCTTCTTGCAATGATGGAAGAATACAATATGTTGACGCAAGAAAAAGAAGAAAAGAAGCAGAAACTGAGGATTAGTATTATTTGCATTACGAAGCAAACTAAGTTCAACTAAAAATCAAGAGAGGCAAATATCGTGGTCTTCTTGTTTTATACTTCTCAACATGTAGTGTTTCTTGAAGTCGAATACAATATCATGGTAGGGCTATAAACGAACCAAGCCAAGTTTTGAGTGTACGAGCTCAACTCATTCATTTTTAACCAAGCTTCAACTTACTTCAGCCAAGGAGCCAATGTTCAAGCTCAACTCAACTACCACACAAAATAAGTTATAAAAGAGCCGAGCTTGAGCTTCACTCAAACCTAAATCAAAACAATGCTATAAATCTAATAAATTATACATAAACTATATATATTTTGTGATTGCGAAGCTTATTCGAGCTGAAGTTGTTTACACTTATAGCCTATGTTCGAGCTCAACTTGAACCGAGCATGAGCCGGACAAGCTAGAGCCGACTCAATTTCTTAAACAGCCATATTCCCATGAAATAAACTCAAAATTCACAATGACCCTTATTTGTACAGCTATATTCTACTTTCTGAAAGATGTCATCTCCTTTCAGGAAAAGAAGAAGGTGCAAACTCAATAAGTAAATGTTCCGGATAATGTATTTGTGACCAAGCCAAATACCAGCTGTCGGCGCCTTCCAGACAAAAGCTTGAATAGGGGTTTTGGTAATGCTTCCCCTATAAACAAAAGGCTTTCTCTGGGCATTCAGCAGCTAGGATCAAATAGCATCAATTCAGCAACTCAAGGCATATCCTTCATAAAGGAAGGGAAGAAGTCATATATACATAAGAAGTTCACTCGAACTGGCCTAGGGCTTATAGATTTTATCACATTTGATTTAGACGTGTTTCTCTTGATTAGGACACTAAATTTTTCATGGTAAGTGTTTTTTCCAGATAGATTTTACCGTGCTCATAGATTTTAATATTTCAATTACCTATTCATACGTTCAATTTTGAATACCTTATTTATTTATTTTCAAATTATTCTAATTAAAATTTTTAATTATTTATTACAAGTTTAGAAAATCATCTTATTATGAACAACTTTTGCAAAAAATACTATTAAAACCGAGCATACGGTACTATATATATATATATATATATATATATATATATATATATATATATATATATATATATATATATATTTTTTTTTTTTCATACCAAAAATTAAAACCTGATAGATTTTAAAATCGGTGCCTCATTTATACATGGTAACATTTGATTAATACTTTCAATTACATGACTATATGATCAATTTTGAATATTTACCTTATTTTTTCAGTTTTTGCAAATTATTGTAATTTAAAAAATTAATTATTTATTACAAGTTTAGAAAATCATATTATTATAAACAACTTTTGCAAAAAAAAAAACTATTAAAACCATGCATATGGTACTAAATATATCTATATAAATTCTTTTTTTTCCTGCAAAAAATTAAAATCTGATAGATTTTCAAACCAGTGTCTCCTTTATACATGGTAAAAGATTATTTTTTTACCATTTTTTGTTGTCAAAATCAGTTAATACCAGATAAATTCTATCACATTTTATTTTAACGTGTTTCACTTGATTAGTACTTCAAATTTTCATGGTAAAAGTTTTTTTTCGCGGATAGATTTTATCATATTTGATTTAAAACTCCTCAATTCTCATGGTAGAAGTTTTTTAATTTTTATTATTTTACCATAACTCGGTCAATTTAAAATAAATTTTATCCAATTTGATTAAACGTGTTCCACCGACACCACAAACAACCACTACAAAATTACTTGCAAATTCTATCAACAAAATGCGCATGAATTTTTGGTTTGATGATTAGGCGTGATCTCATGTTTTTTTTTTTGATTTATTAATTATGTGGACATCTTGCTGTTGTTGGTTCATTCAAATAGCTTGCAAATTCTATCTACAAAATTAAATTTCAGAAATAACACTAAGTCAACCGTGTATCGCACGGGTAATAACCTAGTTAACTATAACTAAAATAGAAGTCGTTGCTTCTACTTGACGGCTTTCTGTTAAATACTTAATTTTTAAGGGAATTTTATACTTCCACATGTCACTTTCTATGAATTGTAAAAAAATATTTTTCTTCTACCAAAATTGATTAGTTTACGGTATAAATAAGAAATTATTGATAAAAATCTACAGTTAGTTTAGGCTAAATTTTATCACATTTGTAGTTATTAAGTAGATTTTATCACATTATCAAGTAGTTAACCATTTTTTCTCTCTTCTTTTTTTATATGTACTATCTCTCTCTCTATTTTCTCTTCTAATTTAGTTTAGGATAAATTAGTTTACAATATAAAAAAAAGTTACTGATAAAAGTAAATAATTAATTTAGGATAAATTTTAATCACATTATCAAGTAGTTAACCCATTTTTCTCTCTTCTTTTTTTATACCTACTCTCTCTCTCTCTCTCTCTCTCTCTCTTATTTTCTAATTTAGTTTAGGATAATCTATTAACTATAACTAAAACATCTATTTATCTATCTATCTATTAACTATAACTAAAACAGAAGCTGCTGCTGCCACGTGGCGGCTTTCTGTTAAGTGCTTAATTTTTTAAAGTAATTTGATATTGCCACATGTCACTATCTATGAATTATAAAAATTACCATTTTTGCAATTTTTAAAAAATATTCTATTCTTAATTTTTTAAAAATGTGATAAATTTTAAAATTTTACTTTTTGATAACTACAAATGTGATAACTAGATTTTAAAATAATTTCAAAAAATATTATAATCTTACTTTTTGATAACTACAATTGTGATAAAAATTTCTAATCAAAATTGCCGTTAGTATTGGGTAATTTTTATCAAATTTGTAGTTATCAAAAAGTAACTACAAATGAAACTTACCGTTAGTATATGGTACTTAACTAAATTTGTGATAGAAAAGTAAAAAATTACCGTTAGTATAGGGTACTTAACTAAATTTATAGGGTACTTTTTGAAATTACCATTTCTACAAATGTTATCAATTAAATTTTATATCACAAATTTAGTTAATGCACGCCTACTAATCAATTTAGTTAATATGATAAAAGTTTACAGTTAGGTTAGGATAAATTTTATCACATTTGTAGTTATCAAGTAGATTTTATCACATTATTAAATAGGTTTGGATAAATTTTATCACATTTGTAGTTATCAAGTAGATTTTATGACATTATCAAATATCAAGTAGGTTATGATAAATTTTATCACATTTGTAGTTATCAAGTATATTTTATCGCATTATCAAGTAGTTTATGATAAATTTTATCACATTTATAATTATCAAGTAGATTTTATCAGTAGTTAACATTTTTTTTCTCTCTTTTGTTTTTACACGTACTCTTTATCTTTTTCTCTTCTAATGGGTGTTTTAAAGAGATTTTGTGCTACCACGTGTCACCTTTAAAATGAAATTTTTTTTCCTTTTTCAAAATCGATTAGTTTAAGATAAAAATTCTAAATCTAATTATATATGATAAAATTCATAAAACTAATTTGATAAGATAAAACAAATTTAAGATAGAGTTTTACGAATAAATTTATGATAGAGATTTAGGATTTTGGTTTTTTTTTTTTTTTCAAATATCTCTTTTTATTTTCATAATTTTTAATTTATACAAACTATCCACGGGATAATTTTATGTTAATTGTTCTTCTACTAATATATAATTATTAATTATTAGTTACTAATTTATTAATTATCTATTAACTATTACTCCCTCCGTTCTTAAATTATCGTCCTCATTTTTTTTTCCGTCAGTCTCAAAATAATTGTCCAGTTTGAAACTTACCTTTTTAGAACATCACTTTTACCACTTTACCCTTACTTTTTCATCCTACTTTAATTATGAGCCACATACACATGGGTTTGTATCGGATAGAATTTATCACATTTGAATTAGACAAATTTAATTTGATTAGGACTCCTCAATTCTCATGGTAGAAGTTTTTTTAATTTTTATTATTTTACCAATATTCGGTCAATTTAAAATAGATTTTATCAAATTTAATTAAACGTATTCCACCAACACCACAAACAAGTAAACAACCACTACGAAATAACTTGTAAATTCTATCTATAAAATTCGCATGAATTTTCTATTTGATTGTTCGATGTGATCACACGTTTATTTATTTATTTATCATGTGGAAATTTGCTGTTGTTGGTTAATTCAAATAGCTTGCAAATTTTATCTATAAAATTAAGTTTTAGAAATAATACTAAGTCAACCGTGCATCGCACGAGTAATAACCTAGTAACTATTACTAAAACAAAAACTGCAGCTGCCACGTGGCAGCTTTATGTAAAAAGCTAAAAGTTTTAAAAAGATTTTGTGCTGCCATGTGTCATCTTCGAAATGGTAAATGTTTTTTCTTTTTTCAAAATCAATTAGTTTAAGATAAAAATTCTAATTCAAATTAGATATGATAAAATTCCTAAAACTAATTTGATAAGATAAAACAGATTTAGGATATCGTTTTGCGAGAAAATTTTTGATAGAGATTTAGGATTTTGGTATATATTTTTTTCTTCAAATATTGCTTAATTAAACTAGATTTTATCCTATATAATTTATACAAGTTTAATTTGACTAAAACTATTCTATTTCCATCTCTTTTTATTTTCATAATTTTTAATTTATACAAATTATCCACAGGATAATTCTATAATATTTGTTCTTCTACTAATCTATATTTATTAATTATTAATTACTAATCTATTAATTATTATTAAAACAGAAGTTGTTGCTGTCACATGACGACTTTCTGTTGTACGCTTAAAGTTTTAAAATAATTATGTACTTCCACGTGTCACCTTCTATACAAGTTTATAATTTTTTTTCCTACCAAAAATTAAAATCGATAGATTTTAAAATCGGTGCCTCATTTATATATGGTAAAAGTTTTTTTTTTTTACCATTTTTTGCTGCCAAAATCGATTAATACCGGATATATTTTATAACATTTGATTTAAACGCGTTTCATATTATTAGAAATCCAATTTTTATGGTAATTTTTTTGTGGATATATTTTATCAACTCTCATAAATTTTAATCTTTCAATTACATGACTATATGATCAATTTTGAATATTTACCTTATTTTTTGTTTTTTAAAATTATTCTAATTAAAAAAATTATTTATTTATTATACGTTTAGAAAATAATCTTATTATAAATAATTTTTGCAAATAAAACAAAAACTATTGAAGCCATGCATATGGTACTAAATATATCTATAAGTTACTCTCTTTATTGTACTATATAAATTCCTGTGAGTTTCTTGTGATATATACAATTGAAGTATACTTGAATTCTCTCATATATTTCAACTAAAACTCTTTTCAAGGTTTTATCTTACATGATTTTAGAGTGGAAAGTTGATAGGAAATTATTTGCAATAGTTGTGGACAATGCTACCACAAATGATGCTATGCCGAGAAGTTTGAAAAATTGGCTTTGTGATAAGTCTCTGTTGCTTTTAAATGGTGACTTGTTTCATTTAAGATGTAGTGCTCATATCTTGAACTTGATCGTGCAAGATGGGTTAAAAGAGGCTAGAGAACTTGTTTACAAGGCTAGAGAGAGTGTAAGGTATGTACATCAGACTCCAAACTCAAAGCAAAAATTTGAAAATATGATTAATCACGTTAAGTTGAAAGGGAAGAAAAAACCATGCAAGGATTGTCCAACTAGGTGGAACTCAACTTTTGAAATGCTTGAGGCTGCTCTATGGATGAGGGATGCATTTAATCATTTGGAACAAATTGATAGAAACTACAGATATAATCATTCTAAAGATGAATGGGAAGTGGCACGAGTTATCTGCGATTGCTTAAGAAAGTTATTTGAAGCGACCAAACACTTTTCTGGAACTAGTTTTCCAACTTCTAATGTTTTATTTCCTGATGTTTGCAATATTCAATTGCATTTAATGGAATGGGAAAATAGCAAACATGACTTTCTTCATAACATGGTAGTTTTAATGAAGGCGAAGTTTGTAAAATATTGGGAAGAATGCAGTTTACTTTTGGCTATTGATGTAGTTCTGGATCTGAGGTTCAAGTTAGCTTTAGTGGAGTATTATTATTTTAGGATATATGAGAGTGAGGCTGATAAATATGTTCTAAGAGTTCGGAGTTGTCTTTTTGATTTGTTCACCGAGTATGGCGGTGAATCCTCACAATCACATTCTCATTTAGATTGTGGCAACCCTCGTAACGTCCAACAAATAATACTTTAAGTGGGTTTGATAGTTGGTATGCGACGGTTTGAGCCTCTAATATCCCTGTCTATCAAAAGTCAGAGTTGGATCTATACTTAGATGAGCCTATGTTTCCTAGAAATGATGATTTCAACATTTTGCAATGGTGGAAAGTTAATAGTGTCAAGCTTCCTACATTGGCGAGAATGGCTTAAGATGTCTTAGCTGCCCCAGCAACCACATTTGCATCTGAAGCTGCATTTAGTGTAGGGGGAAGGGTTATTGATGAATATCGTGTGTCTTTACTTCCAGATATTGTTGAGGCTCTTGTAACTAATGATGATTGGATTGAATCACAACGAAAAAGTAAGTATTTTATTAATTCTTAATATTTGCAAAAAAAAATTAAAATTGTTTAAATAAAATATTTTCTCTTTGTACAGGCCTTGGAAACTATGGTAGAGAGTCATGTTAAAAGGTAAACCATGTCGGCATGTCCCCTTCTAACTCATTTAGATGTTTTTCTTTTTACCCTCGTAGATATTATTCATTGTTTTCTACTAAAATATTAGAATATATTGACATAATTTATTAACTTTTATAGGTGTTTTTGGCTAAAAGTTGGTGAAGGATTAAGCCACAACTTGTGACTTGGCATACTGGAAGTCTCGAACCAGAAGGAAGTATATAATTTTGAAGTGTTGCTTTAAGTGTTTATTGTTGTCATCTATTGTTTTAAAGTCAAGTTTCTTTTTTGATTGAAGTTGTGGTTTATTGACAAATTAGTTTTGGTGATTTGTTCAAGTGTATTGCTATTTTTTAGAATGGATATATTTAAAAAGCTTTGGAGAAAACTTGATGAATATTGATGGCATATCAATATTTGAGAACTTTTTGTTGCTTTCTAGTTTTATAATGCATTTTTGGTTTCATTATGTTATTTAATTTATTATGTTTGTCAAAAGAAAAAAACCTTATGTAACAGCTGAATTTGTGCCAACTTTATTGGTACTTATATAATATATATTTTTATTCATAAAATTTAATTAAGGAGAATTTTAGATCGGATCGGATATTTAGTCGGATATGTTAATTGGTTACAGATTCGGATATGGATTGAAATACACTTGATCCGTCGGATTATCGGATCGGATCGGGTCGGCGATATAGGGTTTCAGAGAAGATTCAAATTTACCTATATCTGATACATATCTGATAAATTGACAGGCCTACTCGCGAGTCCTTTTCACTCTCCATTCTTTCAAGTCAAACCAAGTCCTCAAATTGAGGTTTTCAAAATTCTTTGTAAATACTCAAGTCAAGTAATTTGTTATTTAACTTTCTTCTGTTCAGCTTGTCGTGTCATCCTTCGATCTTTGAGCATCGCTCATTTTCGAGTATCTCTGACATTATCAATCTTCTCAAAGATAACGAATTAACTCTTTTGAAAACATGGTAACTTTATTCGAGTTAATGATGAATCATTTTGAAGACATGGACCTGTAAATCATTAAGCATGTGAAATTTGACGAGTAAATAAACTGTCTCGACGAAGATCACCTTCGACCTATTTCGGTCGTTCTGTTAGTAGCACACTGGGGCTTTCTACCATACACCAAAACCCATCCAAATCCCAAACCATACCCAAATCCACCGTATGTAAAAACCTTTCCAAAACCAAAGCCTTGTTAAAAAACAAAACTCATACCCAATCCCTCCAAATCACAAACCTCCCTTATAAGCCCCATCCCGAGCCTCTTCAAACACCAAACCCAAAAAATCCCAAACTTTATTCAAAAGCCCAATTCGTACCAAACCTAATTATACACCAAACCCAAACTCTGTTCAAATGCCCAATTCGTACCAGACCAAACCCCAAACCTTCATTTGAAGACCCAACCATGTCTAAAACCTAGACCTTCTAACATCATCAGTCAAATAAGTCATCTTCATTATCCAACTTCGCAAAACTAGGGCTGTTCCACCCTTATATCAACCAAGAATGACATTCACATGAATCACAAGTTCCAAATAGAGAGATTGAACATGTTTGCATCGTTTTCCTATAATGCTCCGAAAACAAGGGGGAGAGAAAGAAAAAAAGAGAATAAAAAAACACCTCTAGAGAAAGCCATTATTTGTCAATTTTTCTCTCTTACAAAAATATGTTGGAGCCTCTCTTGAAGAATCGACACGTATCCAGTTCGCCGACATGGACCAAAATCAAAAGCCAAAAGGCCAACCACACAACAACAAAAAAAAAAACACAACCAAAAGCCAGAAACCAAGTTTCCATCCCACAACCTAAAGGTCAACCAACGACACTTTTGATCGCCCTTCCAATGATAACCAAAGACCAAAAGCCAATTTCTTATCCATCCTCAAACACCTTCAACTTTTCTATCCCAGCCCAGTAGCCATTCACATATTTGCTTCAATCGGTTATAACATGATCGGAGTCAAGACAAAATTCTTTGCTAACTCACACATAAAATCATCAAAAGATAAATATCAAGAAGGGTCCATAACCCACCAATCCGGTGATACTCGGCATATCTTTTTGTTCATTAGAGTCATTCTCATTTCTTCAAGCATACTTTTGCCTTTCCCTTTAAATTCTCTCTTCAGTCGGGTCTTCCTGGGGTGGACTCCCATCTATCACACAAAACATATCAATCAATTCTTTTTGGGGCTATCCCCCATCAATCTCACAAAACTTATTGGGGCTTCCCCCAAAAAATTCATAAATTCATCCAATCAATTTTTGCTGAAGCTGTCCCCATCCATTTCACAAAACTCGGATTAAGTTTTCATAGGGCTTCCCCAGCTTTTTTTTACAAAACATATTGACCAATTATTTCTAGGGTCTGTCCCTCATTCATTTTTACAAAAAACTCGTAAATCGGGTCTTCCAGGGGCTTTCCCTATCTATCTTACAAAAATTATTGATCGAGTCTTCTGGGGCTTCCCTATCAACTTTTCAACCTCATCAATAAAAGTTACCATGGGGCTTCCCCAGCAATTTGACAAAACCCATACTTCGAGTTTTCCTTGCGTCTTCTCGTCAAATTTTACAAGATTCCTTGATCTAGTCTTTCGAGCATACTCTCACAAGCCTTTTTCCCATTGAGTCTTTCTGTGGCTTCTCATACTAAACTCATAAGTTTTGTCCATACAGTCTCCTATCTTCTCGCAAAAGGCACACAACAATGGGCTACACCCCTTCATCTTCAAAGCCATGGTCCTTCTACATCAACAAATAGCATGCATTGGACGACAAGGCTCCATGTATGTGAAAAAGAAAAAAAAGAAGAGCTCGTTAGATTGAAAACCCGCAAGGGCGGCCTAGGCAAAAATTAAAGTGATAGAAAAAAAAGGTCCATTATGAGGCATCAAATGGTAGGATCCACCAATTTTGTGATTGAAATCCTTTCTTGAATGATGTACTAGTCAAATGACTGGACTGGCTCAAAGTTTCACCCACCTTCATTCAAAAATCACTATTAGGCCCCGTACTCATAACCCTACAAAGCCGGCCAAAAGCCGCATCTTAATCTATCTTAACACATTTCCATCCCTTGTCCCATCTTATCTTAGCATGTTTAAGAAACAACAAACACCTCACATTCAAGAGTCCAATTTTGAAAAAAAAAAAGAATAGTTTTTTTCATATGCAAGTCATCATAGCTTGCATCTTTTCATTGCTCATCAAGTGTTTGCCGCATCGGCCAATGCAAAATGTGTATCTTCTACCGTCTCCTTCCAAGGACCGTTGACACCAATCTTCATCAAAGCTTGCCAAACCTGTGAAACAATGCGTTGCCAAAGGCCATGCATTTCAATCATGTCAATAACTCCTTGCCAGTTCTCACCCAAGGCAGGCCAAAGCACTGCCAGTAGCCTCATCACCCCACACGGGCAACACATCCTGCCAGCATCCATATCACATCTCGCCAAGAGTTACTTTATAAGCATCCTTAGCAGCGTTGCCAACGACCCTGCAGTTCAATTATGTCAACAACTACTTGCTAGCTCTCGCCCGAGGTCGATCCCTGCAGTTCAATTATGTCAACAACTATTTGCTAGCTCTCGCACGAGGCCGATCAAAGTGCTGCCAACAACTTTGTCATCCTGTACAAGCAACACATCTTTGCAGCATCCCTAGGGGATATTTTGCCATGGGCTACTTTCCAAGCATTCTTAGCAGCGTCACCAACGGCTCTGTAATCCAATCATCAACGACACTCCCCAGCAAGTATCATGGGCACATCAGCCAATCCTGCCGACAATGGCAAATCAATCAATCCTGCCAAAGATGACATAGTTTGTCCACGGTAGATCGAAGCGTCGCTGACAAGATTTGAATAGAAGAGGGAGAGATTTGCAAAACAAGCCCCTCAAAGTTTGAAGAATCTGCAGCCAAACCCACGAAGTCTACAATTTGCAAGAATAGCTCTTCAAGATTGTACCTGACTTCACGGAAGTTAATGTTCTCCAACAGAATTGTTACTGGAGGCCCACCGCCTGACACAACACAACATCATTCCGTGGAGAACATCATCACATGATCAGTAACAAAGTATCTATATTTTTTTTATGTTTTACATATATATATATATATATATATATATATATATATATATATATATATATATCATTGAGCACTTTTGCAAAAAAAAATTGGGTTTTTATCATTTCCCGCTAGGGGTATAAACCATGGGCATTGGGCACGATCCACAAATATCTCACTTTTACAAAATTTCTAACTTTGGTCATTCCTGCAAAGGGCATAAACCTCTGGTCTTGAGAATTGTCCACACACACACGCCTTGCATTTACATTTACGTTATACATTTCAATTTTTAAAATGTTATATGTTGCAATTTAAATTGCATCATGTTTTTAAATGTTATATTTGCATTTTCATTATGTTGCAATTTATATTGCATCATATCTTTTAATGTTATACCTGCATTTTCATTATGTTGCAATTTATATTGCATCATGTTTTTAAATGTTATACTTGCATTTTCATTATGTTGCTATTTATATTGCATCATATCTTTTCATGCTAGACTTGCATTTTCATTGTGTTGCAATTTATATTGCATCATGTTTTTAAATGTTATACTTAGATTTTCATTATGTTGTAATTTATATTGCATCATATCTTTTAATGTTATACATGTATTTTCATTATGTTGCAATTTACATTGCATCATGTTTTAAAATGTTATACTTGCATTTTCATTATGTTGTAATTTATATTGCATCATATCTTTTAATGTTATACCTGCATTTTCGCTATGTTGCAATTTATATTGCATCATATTTTTAAATGTTACACCTGTATTTCACTATGTTGCAATTTATATTGCATCATATTTTTTTAAAAAAATGGTATACTTGTATTTTCACTATGTTGCAATTTATATTGCATCATATTTTTTGATGTGCTTGGCCCAAACCCGGTACGACCAAAGCATGAGCGATCACCACATGCCAGTCACGAGCTCGATTAACATAGGTCTTACCAGCCTAGCGGGCAGAGCTAACAAGGTACCCGAGTAGAGAGCCAGATATATCTCGTCCAAGCTTGGCCGAGCACATGCCTTGCATGCCCGACCAGAGGGCCATATCCGAGAATTACACTTATCATCATCAAACTTGCATCATGCAGTCGGGCAGAGCCATGCTCGCCCGAGTAAACATCGAGCAAGGAATCTCGGAGACTTGTTCTCCAAGACAGGTCAAAGGTTTCCTTATTAGAGCAGAGTACTTGTCATATCTACTCCGACATTCTCGCGGTCATCTGCCTATCATACATATACTTTAGGAGTTTCCTCCTAAACCTACTAGGTAATTAACTATGGAATTGAATCCCACAAGGATTCTATATCATTGGGGGACTAAAAATATCTCTTCATAAACCCTAAATAATGTACACACTCTTTACAAGCTTCAAACCTCTGCCAAATTACTTTTTGAATCTCACACGATACTTACTCCTACACCGGAGTGGTTTCGCGAGGCCAAGCCTTGCACTCCAACTAAGGTGTTTTCATATTGTTAGACAGTTTGTGAAGAGATCCAATCCATATAATCAAGCCTAGGTATCCTATGCATCAATCAGACGGCCCAAGACTGATTTTTGCATCATCATTTTTTAAAGTTACACCCGCATGGTCACTATGTTGCAATTTATATTGCATCATTACACCTGTATTTTTACTGTGTTGCAATTTATAAGATTTTGTCTGAGAGATATAAGAGGATTATATGATCTAACAAAGCACAAGCAAGGTAAGTGTTAGTAAGAGATACGTTTATACAAAAATGGAAATCAAAATTGACACTTGTTATAACTTAAGTGGTTGATGCGAGCTGACAATTTTAAGCCGCTGAAAAAACATCGGCTGATACAATTCATTTTAAAGAATTATAACCTTTAATCAAATATTTATCATACGTTAATAATCAATAGATTTAAGGAAATCTATCATGTTTCAATAGTAATATTCAATAAGGAAACAAAAACCAAGTCAAAATAGGAAAAATAGACTCCAACTTGCAATAGGAAAAATCTTGATTTCAGTGTAGCGTAGGTGTGGACATTTGGTTTCAGGTTTTCATGTCCCGACCCGAACCGATCGGGTAATTGTTCAGCATTTCGGTTATGGGGTTTACCCGAACCCGACATTAATATATTGGGTTGGTTATCAAGTTTTGATTTGCTATCTGAATTACCTTATCATGTACCCGACATTTAGTGCATTATACACACACACACACACACACACACAAATACCTAAATATGCTTGAATATGTTTGGACAATTGGACTTTGTTGACTTAAAAAAATAACTAAAAAGTTCCATACCTAATTTGCATTCTTTTTAGTTTTCAGCTTGCCATTTAGCATCCGAATCTGAAGGTGATGCTTCTACTGCTATGCTCCCAAAATCTACATTGTGTTCAAAGCTCCAACCTCCGATCATTGTTCAAGCGTGGGATTAGACACATAGTTGACTCATCTAGCCCACCTCTTTCTCCCTCCCAAAAAAGCTAGATATGAGATTTTAGGCTTCCAAGTTTCAATTCTACCCTTCGGCCACCGCCTCGCAATCCACCTACCAACCGCCACATACCACAGTGTTTATCTGCCTCTCTGACACTCAATGTCTCAGTCATCCGACTCTCTCTCAACTGCTTTTTTTTTCTTTTTTTTTTTTTTTTGTGAAAAAAATGTTTCTTCTGTGGTGCACATCGTCACTCGTGAGCTTTAATTAATTAACTATTTCCTTGCATTTTTTTAAAGCGTGGGGTAATCCGAACCCGATAAATCGAATACTCGATCTTTTTGAGTACCCGACATGCGGTTACCCGATATATGCAAATGTTTAGGGTAGTGAAATTTGCTATTTGATTTTTCAGACACTCGATCTGGAAACCCGAGAAACCCGACCTGATGCCTACCTCTAGCACTATGCTCACAAACATAACGCCTAGTTTGCTTAAATTTGCGTAATTGCAATGGCTAAGCTTGTAGTTTTGACATTTTGACCTCTTAAAGTCTCCAAATTATCCACCCAGCCTTCTAACTTGCCCCTAAGCTTCCAATCTTTCCACAAAGGTCCCTCAGTTCAGGAATTATCCCTAGGGTCCTCGAAATCACATTGACATTTATTTCCATTCATAATTGCCAAATTATCGAACCAAATAGAATGATCTAAGCAATTCTTTGAAAGATAATTTTCTTTTTTAATATTTAGTTCATGTATTAATAAGTCCAGAGTGGACTCAATATCATTTCATCGAGAAGTATTTTCAAAGACATTCCAAATGTTATGAGTTTTGTAGCATTCCTACCAATGTGGATAGAAGTTTCCTCCACACTATTACATCTAGTGAAGGTATTAGTATCACACAGGCGTCCACTAACATGTAAGTTAATCAACATAAATCTATCATGGAGTAACAACTACTAGAAAATCCTTGTCTTTACAGGGAAATTAAGCTTCAAAGGACTTAGTGTAGGCACTCGTAGTACTAAACTTTTTATTGCTCTCAATGCCAAGCTGCATAATGTGTAAGATTAACCTCTTAATTTTTTTAATAATAGAAACTAAAATACATAGTAATCACCGATTAACTAGGACAAATCGTTGAAGATCTTATGCTAAAAAGAAAAGAAGAAGAGACAATCTTTAACTATAACTAAAAAACAAACCAAACTGTCCACGCGACAACTTCTTAAAACAAAAAATTCAGCCCAAGTTCTATTCCATTTTAACCTTTGAGTTGGAAAAAAAATCATATTACTAATTTTTCTCTTAAAAAAACTATTATGACAATGTTCTTTTTAATAATAAAAAAAGTTGACTAGCATAATTTTCTTCATGCTCTTTTGGCTATCATTGTAGTGTTCAATTGCACTATATCTCTCCTTTCGGTCTCCACACTCTCCATTTTTCTTCGATATGGGTTCCACACTTTTGTCTTCACACTCTCCTATCTACTCTTTTTTTGTCTCACCAAAAACTTTTGTTTGCCGGTCTCCGGTAAGTCTTTTCATTGATTATTTTTTTTGGCAATCATTCTCGCTCTTATCCACTTTTTTACTCCTTGATACGATTTGTTCAATTTTAAAAAAGACTTTTTTTAGATCAAATTTCATGTGTATCACACATGGTGCTGCTAATTTGAAAGTAAAAAGGAAACACAAACAAAAGATTGAAACTCAAAGAAATTGGAAAAGAATAAACAGAGAGTAGGACATGAAATATCAATATATAAATTTACAGGGACAACATTGTAATTTGAAACTGTAGAGCCCACACCTCGCTACCGTCAAAATTAATTAATACAACCGGCGAGAGAAAACAGGACTCCCAAAGGGTGGGGGATATTCACACCCCAAAAACCTATATTTACACCCCACTTGTAAAAATTACACAAATGTCATTAAGTGAAATGACCTAACAAGCCCTTCTAAGCATTACACCCCATAAATTAATCTTTACACCCCATTGAAATAACTATAATACCCTTATACTAAAAGACAAATAATACTTCCTACACCCTATTGTGTTATATTTACACCTCAAATCTCAAATCACAAATACATGTAGAGTGCTTACGAGACCTTCATTGTTTTTTCTTCTTCCAATTTTTTTTTTCAAAACTCTCCCAAAACCAACCCTAAACATATCGCATTGTCAAAAATAACATTACAATGAGCTTAATAAGTCATGGGGTAGGGTAATGTAAGTATTCATTTCATATTTTTCGATTAAATTTTGGTTTTTTGCCCAAAAAAATTGAGCTAGGTACTACGGCTGTTCGGCTCTGGTGTGATGAACACCCTTAAAGTTGTTCGACCAGTGCTGGAAAACAACCTTAAAGGTGGTCACCACACTCTAGCCGAACACCAACACGTATGTTCATCTCAGCCTGATCGAACACTCTCACTGATGTTCATCTCAGCCTGGCCGAACATGCTCACCTCTGTTTATCTTAGCCTGGCCGAACACTCTCACTTCTATTCATCTCATCCTAGCTGAACGAACCCACATCCACACACTGGTCGGACAGTGTATGAACAGTGCAAAATCATGAATTTTTAACATGTTTTTTTTTGTTTATTTTTCAGGAAGAAAACATGTTTCCGACTGAGTACAATGTCATTGGTCCTATAAATGATGTGATCATTCCTCTTCAACAACAGATTGTTATAGATTACATCAATGTGTTTGTAAATCACTCATATTTTTCATCTCGGGATGATTTATTTGATTGGTTGCGTGCGGTCGGAAGGGAGAATGTGCTTGTGATAGTAATTACTAGTTCTAATAGTGGTACGACAAATAGAGGATCTCGGTTGACTTTAGGTTGTGAACTTGGTGGGCAACCTCGTCAAAAAAAGGGTGATGATTTGAGTAAAGTAACAAAGAATAACAAGAGAGAACATGGATCAAATAAATGTGGGTGTCCATTTCGTTTGAAGGGCGTACAATTATGTGAGGGGGTATGGGAACTTCAGGTTGAATGTGGGTTGCATAACCATGCCGAGGCCCCTCACATGCATGGCCACTCATTTGTTGGTAGATTATCAGACCCGTAGAAGGCTTATGTTCTTGTCATGTTGCATTCCAATTCGAGGCCCAAGGACATTTTGCAAGGTTTACTCGAGAAGTTTCAAAATAATGAGTCTTCAATACAGACTATTTACAATGTTCGTAGCAAGAATAAAATTATCGAGCGTAATGGTCGATTGCAAATACAGCAACTTGTAGCAAAATTGATGGAACATGGATATTACTACCATCATAGGAGATGTGAGAAAACCAACACTGTTCAATATTTGTTCTTGGCTCATCCAATGAGCGTTGAGCTATTGTGTTCTTTTTCCAAGTTCTCTTTATGGATTGCACTTACAAGACAAACAGATATAAGTTACCCTTGTTGGAGATTGTTGGTGTCACGCCGACAAATATGACATTTTTGGTTGGAGCTGCCTATATGAGGTCGGAGTTGCAAGATAACTACATTTGAGCACTTGGTATCTTGAAAGCTTTGATGAATCAATCCTCCTTGCCAAATGTGATAGTAACTGACAGAGATCTTGCGTCAATAAATGCAATTGAGGTAACTTTTCCTACCTCCCAACACTTCCTTTGTCGATGACATATCAATAAAAACATCCTTGCGAATTGTAAAAATACTTTCGCACAAAAGTACAATGGGATTAATTTACCCTCTGTTGGAATTTTTTTGTGGATGCAAAAAATGAGCAAATATATAAAGAATACCTAAAGAGATTTTAGATGGATTTTATTGATTATTCCGCTGTGGTTGAGTACGCCATGAAGTAATGGATACAACCGTACAAGGAAAGATTTGTGTCGGTTTAGACAAATAATGTAATGCACTTCGACAACAACACAACAAGCATGTATTTAAATGTTTTCAACATTTCATTGTTTTCTATAAATTTTGTCATGCTATACAAATATTAATTGCATCTTATTTCAGGGTGGAGAGTCAACATGCAGCTTTGAAAAGACAGTTGAAATCAAGTCAAGGTGACTTTGAGACATGTTGGAGACAGTTGCACACCCTGAATCAAGGTGTCATTCACGAAAAGCCTTACAGTGGTTCTTCCGAAATACAGATAAGTTATATTTCAACACCTTCGAGGTTTGGTGTCTATTCATGCATTGAGTCTGATATACAATGAGATGACCAATATACCTGAAGATGGTTATATAGACCCGTTGTTGTGTGGTTGTGTACTTCGAAGAACATGTGGGCTGCCTTGTCGTTATGAGATTGCTGAGTATATGAGAAATGACTGTCCAATTCCCCTTGATCAGGTCGATTCATTTTGGAGGAAATTAGATATGTTATCTACTCCTGACAATGTTGAAGTTTCAGTGAAGCTGGATATGGACAATCGATTCAATAGCACATATGATGAGATTTGTGAATATTATGGGAGCAATCCCGAGTCTGAAAAGTTGTTAATCATTAAAAGAATGATGGAGGTGAATGAGGCGAGAACGAACTCCTTGGTTGTTCCACAGGATGAAGCTCGCACTCATGGTCGTCCGAAGCATGCGAAGGTAAAAAAAGATAAATCAACCAAGATTGATCCGAGTTTGTTTGAGCATGTGGAGTCGATGATAGATAGTTGCTCCCCTTGTGATCAAGGATTTCTATACGAGGTTGGTCCATCGCAACAACCTCTCACGTTCACTACAGTTCCCCATCTTAAGGAAAAGATTCCGGTATTAATCTTTTTTTATTTTATTTCAAGGAATGCTATATATATATATATATATATATATATATATATATAATATGTTTTAACTTTCAATAGGTTGTGCGACCACGTACGAGGGCCGGGAAAGCTAGTGGTAATTACGTTCAACAATTCCCGAAGGAATTTCAGCCTTTCATATTGGGCACAACGAATATCATTGGTGACGGTCATTGCGGTTTTCGTGCCGTAGCAGTGTTTATGTATAGAAGTGAGGAGTCATGGAGCAGGGTTCGAGTAGACTTGTCGATGGAGTTGATGTCAAACCAGGAGTTGTACACACGTGTCTTAATTGAACGTAATCGTGTTACTAAAGTGAACGTGGGTCTCCAATACAACGACATTAGTGCTCCCAAGGCATATTGGTTTGATGCAGATGATATGAGTCATTTGGTTGCATCGCATTACAACATTGCTTTCATGGTATTAGATAAAAAAACATTGCTTTACTTACTTACCATTGATGACCGCACCTCCAAATGATCCACATATTATTTGTATCAAAAGAGTAAACGGTGATCACTTTCGATTGCTTTACTTCACTTATTTACAATTGATTGATATATTATTTGGTTTAAATTATTTATTGACATCATCTCAATTTATTTGTAAGTTTTTTACGTGATGGTTACCCTTTAGCAGCTGTGCCGTGGGTTTGAGACCAGAATTGCTCGTCGTCTGCTAATGTGTGGAAATTACTTTATATTAATCGACAACTTTCATATAATGAATCTGTATGCACATCTATAGTTGTTGGTAGTTCTGACAGCATACATTTAGAGTAGTTCTGATTGTATTATATTAAAAACATGTATTTGAATGTGCCATTTTGGTTAATTATCTGCTGTTAAATGCTTCGGTTATGTATATTTAAATTATGTATGATATTGGGGTTCTACTAATGCTTCTTTTATGTTGTTATGAAATGTCATATGCTATACAAAGTTTGCAATAAGATAATTACATTAAAACCAAGCCACACGAATTCATGAAAGGTTTGCTAAAAATTTCATAACCACAAAAAATACTTAAAACTGTTTTACAAGTTATAACATTAAAAAACAACATAAACATAGTCCAGATCATTATTGCCTCCTATGAGACGGTCTCGCGTCATCAGGTGGACCGTTTATAACTGTGTGAACTCTATCAAGCAATGAGCCCAGCTCCTCATACGGTATAGATCGATCACTTGATCTCCAGCGCCGCAATACGTGATCAATCATAGTCCTCACAACTCCCAACATCCTATCATCTGAGTCGGCTGCAACGACATCAGTCGAAGTGGTGTTAACGTATCTGGATCGTCTACCACAGGGTTGGACGACTACATGTGAACGCTCCCGATACCAATCTAAATAACCAGGATCACAATCCCAAGCACGAAGGGCATGCCTACCGAGACATTTTTTAGATAGGAGATGGCTATCTGACGTCAACCAGTACCCAGCAAAACCAAGCCACAGAGGCAAGGCCTTCGAGTTATCTCGAGGGCCACAGTTCGGAGCACTGACTGTCCTCGGAATCGTTTGCACATGCCTGAATTGTCGAAGGACTCTGTCCGGATGGTATGGCTCGACAATATAGCTCATTTGTATGCATCCTAGATACGTGACAATCTGATGCCATGCAAATCGGTCTCTAATCTTACTGTCATAAGGAAGTCAATCAACCTAAAACAATAGACCAACAAAAAGTCAAAAACTTTCAATACGAAGCTTAATATTAAAAGTTGTTGAAATTGATAGAAAAATATGTATACTCACGTCACGACTCGTTAGTCTATCTAACTGCTCACGTGATGCCAACAAACGGTCCACGCGTCGTCCTTGATTCCTTTGCGGGATCCACCTACGTGCAAACGGGTATCTGGACTTGTAATCAACATTATGTGGAGGCCTCAGATATGGAAACCGCAAGTAGATCCACGCATAAAAGTAATAAAATATACATTTTAAGAGATTAAAGTATCAAATCAAACATTTTAACTTTAATAATAAGTACATAACATAAAAGTATAAAATAATTACAATTATTACCTTAAAGTATTGCCATGGAACCATCTATTTGCTTCGTGTTATACCTAGACGCTTGTCCTAGTTGTCTATATAAATATGCAAGAGTGGCAATTCCTCATGCATAAGTATCTAGATTTTCAAGATCCTCAAGCCACTATAAGTATGCAATAGGTACACGGGTCCCGCTCTTATCAGCAAATATCATCCAACCCAAGACCAATAAAAAGTACGCCCTCACAGCACAACCCACCCTAAACTCATCGTCAGACGTGACATCATCATTAAACCTCACACGTAGCCACTCCAATGTCACCGAAGCCCTCCTCTTATTTCCCATGCCCTAAAAAACCTCTTCAACTGACACTCCCAACATCTGACTCACATATGCGGCATCGACATCCCTAGCACAAGATAATGGATCACCTACAATTGGAAGACCGAGCAGACAAAACACATCGTCTAAAGTATTGGTCATCTCCCCGAAAAAGGCATATGGAAAAGTGTTAGTCTCTAGATGCCATCGTTTCACGAAAGCAGAAACTAACATCTTATTCACATCAGCATAGCATACCTACCTTAGTCGACTAAGCGCACTGCCCCTGACCATACCCCAAAAGACCATTGAATCTTTGTCATTAGGAATGACTCAATTAAGCAACTTTTGTATGTGATTGTGACATTTTAGAATACCACACTCTTCTTTACCAGCCCAAATATATGCAGCTACGTGTGACTCATATGAAGTCAGCAATGATGTATCATGTGGACCACCAAGAAATCCACGCTCAATCCGAGGCTCATAAGTCTGCTGAAACTGCCCCTGCGACTACTCAAACTGAAATGGCTCCTGATTCTGCTAAAAAGTCTGCTGGAACTGCCCTTGTGACTGCTCAAATTGAAAATGGTCCTGGTCTTGCTGAAAATGGTCATCTTCCTGGCCCTGTTAAAAATGCTCATGCTCAAAAGTCTGCTGGAACTGCTCATCTTCCTGTCCCTGCTCATGAACTTGCCCCTGCCCCTGCCCATGCCTATGCCCATGTTCTTGTTGACGTGCTTATTCCATTTATTTCCTAGCGGATGCCGTCACCTTTTTCCTTGTATAAACGTTTCTAAACATTTTCCCTGTAAACACCAAATAAAATAAATAATAATTAGGTTATAGTTCCAATAAAACAAAATCAAAGTTTGAAAGGTGTGCCCAGTCTGAGTTTCGGCCAGTGTGAGATGAACAACTAAGGGAGAGTTCGGCCAGTGTGAGATGACAGACACTGGATGGTTCGGCTAGGCTAAGGTGAACATGCAAAGGAGAGTTCAATTAGGCTTAGATGAATAGACAAATGAGCGTTCGGGTAGGCTGAGATGAACGACTTTGGGTAAGTGCGACTAGCATGGGATGAATAGACAAGAACTCGTTCGGCCAATCTGAGATGAACGCCTTAAAAGCTATTCGCCTAGTTCTAGACGAACACCTCTAATGGTGTTCGTCAAACCAGGTCCGAACCGAGCCTTATATTCAAATTTTCATTTTTTTAAATTTTTTTTAACAAATGCAACCCAAAATCATGAATGAAAAAAAAATCCTACATTGTGATTGATACTTAAATTTGACCTATAACTAGTATTCACGTGTAGAAGGAGAATGAAAATTCATATCTATGTTTGAAGACATTGTAGTATATATGTTTCAAAATAGAAGCAATATGTTGTTGTTGCTTCAAGACAATTGAACTCTTACTTTTTTGTTGTAGTATGTTGCTTGATCTAGGAAGGAATAAGCGTGAGTGCGCAATAGCCGTTGTAGTTCACAGGAAGAGGAAGAAGAGAGTATCTGTTTTGCGTTGTCCTGATTTCAGAAGGGGTTGGGAAGGGTGATAGGTTGGTTAGAATGGTTAGATTAGTAATTAATTGGGTTGGTGGGTTGTTAATTAATTTTGAATAAAAAATGCTAAAATAGGTATTTAGGTGCTGTGTTTTTCAGACATGTGAGAAATTAGTGGGCGATTAATGAAGCGTAGAAATAGTTAGAAATTGTTTTTGGTGTATCACTTTTCATTTTTATCATTACATCCCAATCAATGATTACATCAACCAAGATTTTACGATCTCTTGATCACTCATTAGATCATTAATTGTATAGATCAAATTTTTACAATAATCATGATCGATAACTTAAATCCAACGACTCTAACACTAAAGCTCGTAATATCATTTGTCAATAAAAAGTGGTAAATCAATCAAGTGGTATCGGATATCAGACTCTAGTTATTCCCGCCCCTCCCAAAGTTTTCTTGACAAAAGGGACACCAAAATTCATATTAGTACTCAAATTCGCTCGCGTTTGCCTTTCATCTCAGACGAATCAGTTCCGGGCCTTTCGGCCAAGCCAAAAATACGAACAATGAATGTAAGTTTTCCGGCTGCAGATGCGCTTTTATACTTCATCTCTCTCAGAGAAGATCATTAATTTCGTAATCGTTTTTGTCCGCAGCTTATGCACTCGATCGACACTGCTAAAGCTGAAAATAGCTTACTGAGCCCCGAAGGAGATTCACAGAGAACTCAGTATGTACTCCTTCTCTATATATGCATTTGTTTTTATTCGTATATTGTTGATATTAATAAAGTTAGATCTGGTTCATTGGGTGTATAAATCATCTGTTGAAAAAAATTAGGGCTTTGAATTTGATTAACGTAAGGAATGCCAAAAAAATTGTTATGAACCATGTGTTTGGTTAGTGGGTGGGCCCCAAAAGTAACGAATTGCACGACACTTGGGTTAAAGTTGGGGAATTTTTGGGATCCTAGCATTACTGATAATTTTAGGTAATTTTTGTGGGATTATAATTTGGATGAGTTGTGAAACAGGTACCCCTATGTAACAGGGACGTCCGTTATTGGCATCAAGTACAAGGATGGCATCCTCTTAGCTGCTGATATGGGAGGTTGGATTCAGGTTCATACTTATTTCTGTTAATTGTATAAGGTTTTAAAATGGGTTTATGGTAATAATCTAATTATACTGAATTGGTTGTTTGTATAGTGCAAGTTAGTTCTTAATCAACTTGGATCCCAATTGTGTGGTCTGCCCATTCCCTGTTTATTGATAGTTTGAAAAAAATTATCTTTGTTTCCTTCTATCTTATGACAAAAAATATAATCTTTGTTTCCTTCTATCTCATAACAATATAGTCGATATAATAACAATTTCTACATCAATTCACCTAAAAAGAGAGCAGTAACTCATCACTAAAGCACAATCAAATTATTATAGTAAGAGTGAACATCCATACGATAGGATTTTTTGAGGGCCTCAGGTATTACATTTTGATTACTTAACCAAATACTTATGCTGATGCACAACTCTTAAAACAATACAAAATGAGAATTCGTTGTACGTAGGCTGTAGCTTTCGCGTGAAAGATTAAATGGCCACATCTGCAATGCACCAAGTTAGAGAAAGAAATGAACACATGTGCCCAGTAGTTACTGATATTTTGCAGATTACACACTTACATTATAAGTACCTTAAATTATAAGGTCAAGTCTAGGGCAGAGGTTAGAGACAAAGTGACTCCTCCTTCAGATGAGCCTCAAGCCTGGGCCACCTTGTGATTTTATTGTCAAGAGAAAAGTGGCTACTGAAATTGTGTTTTATAGGTAGGCTATGCATGAAACAACATTTCGGTAGGTATCTATGTATAGAGAAACAAATACAGTCCTATATTTCCAAAGGATTTCCTCAAATAGGGAGTCGGAAGAGCTTTCCTTTCGGATTTACAGAAAAAGGTGGGTATCCCCAAGGGTGGTGGAGATGTTTTGAAGTGTAAGATGCATCAGAATTGTTGTGTTCTGTTACATCATAATTACCCAAAATAAAACAAATAGGCAATTACCAGAGAAAAAGTAGAAAATAATTCAGACAGTTATACCCTTAGATGGAATGTGGTTTTCTGAGTGGCGGACTTTAAAACACAGTTTCAGTAGCCACTTTCTGTGAAAGGCGTGGCAGGAGATCATTGAGCAACTAGTATCTGAGAACTTAGTGGGACCAATGCTCAAGGAGAGCACATAATCACAAACAACAAGCAAAATAGAGAGAAAAAGTGAGAATGAGATTTGTTATCTGATACTTTGTGGTGAAATGAATTGAGGTAACGTGTTTCTTAGTTTGTTTTTCTCCAAAATCAACTGTCTCGCTGAACATCCTTAATATGAAAAAAAAGAGAGGGTATATTTTATATTAGAGGAAGTACTCTTACAATTTGATTGAAAAGAATTGCATTTGTCAATGAGCTGAGGCTATATGAGTTAAACAGAGTAAGCAGGTTGGGAAGCTAATGACTTCGTCTAGGATAAATTACCTTAAAAGTATCACTTTTTCATCTGTTTAATCTGATAAGGAAATGTTATTTGGAGAAGTTCATGTGTTGAGTTATGTTTCGTCCTTTGCCTGTTCTCATTGCAGATAAGGTGGAAACTGTTCATATGAAGTGTGAAAATTGAGAAGCCGTATTTTTTCTTCTTATTTCTCTCTCATTTTTTTAATTAATTTTTTCTACTTTTAAATTCTGTGTTGGATAATAGGGGATAGGTTGGATGATTTTCCCATGATTGTGCCAAAGTTGGCATAACTTGGAGTTCTGTAAACTTGCTGCTAAATAACTTGAGCCAAGCAAGGATAGTAGCATGGCTTAAGACTGATGCCACTCATGACTCATATGAGTGAACATTATGTGATCAACTTGAACTCCACATCTTCACCCTTAAAAATGTGAAATGGTCTTGTGGTGGTTGTCAAAGCTCACTATAATACTATGGTGTAACTGTACAAAATAAACACAATAAGGGAATTGGGAAATTTTGAACACATGCCTTTATGATCCCATTTAGAGACCTTGCCTGATAGCCAAATCACAGATACCTCTTGTTTTTGCAAATTCTGTTCTCAGCTATCTAACTTTGATTTTAGCATGTGAAGTTTGGTGACTGAGACAGCAAAAACAACGTAATTTAGCTTTGGGTTTTCTCTGTATCTAGAGAAATGAGTTAGGATTCGGAAGATTTTTCTTTAGCTTTGCAACTAGTAAATAATTTATTATTAGGTTGAGAGCAAAGTGTCGTAAATAGCAAAACGATTTACTGTTTAAACACTGAATGGGCTCGTTTGATTTATCTTTATAAAGTCAAGTTAAATGGAATAAACAAAGTGGATACCTGAGGAAGTGAAACGTGTCAAGTCTTTAACATTGCGCTGTTATCCTAGTAGTACAGATTAATTTCATGTTCCTATGATCCTACTATCCGAGATAAAATTATTTTTATTGTGGATTAAACCCCACATTTTTCCTGGAAATACTTTGTAATACAAACAATAACAGTTTTGATTGTACGGCTTTTAGAGCAGATTTATTGTGTCTAACTGGCCAGATATTTTTTCATAGCTGCCTTGATTTGTACAATTTCAATAATGCACTACTTCTGTTCCTTAGTTGCTAGTGTATGCCATCTGATGTATGATTTCACAGGTTCGTATGGGTCTACTATTCGTTACAAGAGTGTGGAGCGATTGAAACCAGTGGGAAAACATTCCCTTCTTGGTGCAAGTGGAGAAATTAGTGATTTCCAGGAGATTTTACGTTATCTTGATGACCTCATGTAAGTATCAGTTCATTTGAGAACATGACGTGCCAATAGATAATTAGGCCTGATACTTATCAATTTTTTTTAATTATGACTAATAGTTCTGTGACGATGTCAATTTAGTATAATATACTCCATCTGCCCCATAAAATCATTTTTATAGTGGATTTAACCCCACAATTTTCCTGGAAGTACTTTGTAATACAAAAATTATTTGCCTCGCGAAATATGAATGGCACAATTGATAGTATTTTGAATGTAGTTTCAACGACTATAATTTATCACCTCAACCGTAATAAATTTATGTTAAATATTGATTGACATTGTACCATGTTCACTTTTCAACATAGAAAGTGGACTATTTGTCTGCGACAGATGCAGTGGTTATTTTAGATTGCTTTTAATGTTGAAATGTGAAGTGCAATATGCAAATTTTGATCAGTGATTACTATTTTGTGCAGCTTGTATGATAACATGTGGGATGACGGGAATTCATTTGGTCCTAAAGAGGTGCACAACTATCTAACCAGGGTGATGTACAATCGTCGCAACAAGTTTGATCCATTATGGAATTCACTTGTACTTGGTGGAGTGAAAAATGGAGAGAAGTATCTTGGAACGGTAATCCTTGCTTCACTTTCTAGTCTCTTTTGGCAACCCCATCCATTTGCAGCAAGGAGAGGACTCAGTTTTTCATGATAAATTATAATCATGTGCAGGTTAGCATGATTGGTGTACATTACGAGGACAATCATGTTGCCACTGGATTTGGTAATCACCTTGCACGGCCAATTCTTCGCGATGAATGGCATGCTGATCTAACCTACGAGGAAGGTGTTAAGTTATTGGAGAAATGCATGCGTAACCTTCTATATCGTGATAGGTCGGCTGTCAACAAGTTACAGGTGTGGTACTTTTGTTCTTATTAATGCCCCTTGTTGTCTTTTGGATATCATCATACTTCATGAGAGTTTATTGATTCGTATGTTCTATACTTTCATTGCGTTCTGAATTATGTAGCTGTTAGGGAGTAAAATAAGCTTTGAATTATTTCTTCTTTACCAACCTAAGTTGAGATCTCGTTTATTGGTCAAATATTTTTAGCTGTAAGTTTTTCCTCGGGCTCTTTTTTATATTCTACCGTTTGAGGATACTTTCTTTTCTTTTGGGAAATATTATTGAGGTGTTGCTTAAATGACCTATTGAGATTAGTATTTTCAGTTTTTGAAGAATAAGTTTTGTTTAGATATATGCGGAGGGCATTATTGACAACAAAAATCTCTGAAAAAGGACGAAAATTTTGTTGAATGCATGCTGTATGTGTTAATCATTTTACATTTTGTGTGCTGTACAGCAAACCTTTTCTTGTTTTATTTGTTGTTGCATAACATCTACATGATTTCTCCCCCATCTCCAGGCATTTCTATTTTTATACCAAAATTGCACTTATTGATGAAATATTTCTTTGGACAATTTGGTTCAACTCTGTGATTAGATGTTGTATTTAGTTCCCCTGAATTATTTATTTGATAATTATTTAGTATTGTGTTGCCAAGTATTATCATTGGCTGGATTAGACTAGTTAACTTTGGATATTTCCTTCTGCTATCTTTCTTAGTAAATACTGTGATCCCATTAATTGCTTCATAATCCTTAGTTCCCTTGTTTTCTATCCAAGATTCCAAATTATGCTGTTTGTTATATTATGTTGGTCCATTGACTAGTCCTCATGTTTTTACATTTACACTTTACAGTTTACACTCAATATTAAGCAATACATTGTTGCTCTTGCGAGTCAATACATAGCCTGTCTTTGTGATAAATGAGGTGAAATATAGAATAAACTGAAAGTTGTTCCCTTAATTTTGGAAAAGATATTAAAATTAGATGGCTACATAAGGAAAGGAACTTTCTAGATAGAATGGAGTTCGTGAAGACTCTCCTGGTTAAATAGACTTAAGGCACCAAAGTTGATCAGGTTTGGAATGTAACCAGTGAAGTGTTCTTTGTTGCAGTACTAAATATATTCAGTGTTCTGATGTTTATGGTAAGTTTGCATGCAGTAATATGGCAACTTCTCATGTGATTTTTTTCCCTCATACTATTGCAAAAACATGGTGCAGAAGTTGGGGAATTAGGAAATGGTCATCTGTTACTGGGGCTGGATGTAACTTAACTATCTCCGGTGAATAAATTTGTATGTGTAACGAAATCAATGTCTGAAATTGCAGATTGCAAAAATCACAGAGGAAGGTTTCTCTATCTCTCAGCCATACTCTTTGAAGACTTTCTGGAATTTTACTGCTTTTCAGAATCCAACGGTGGGTGCTGAGGGATCATGGTAGGGCTCTAAGTGTGTCGTAGTGGCCCAAACCATATTCTGCTGAAACACTTACGTTTTCTGTTGTGACATTATGAAATTTCTGACCCTGTTTCAGTTAGAAGTTGCAGTAATATTGTTATTTGAACTCAGTTGTTTGAATCTTCTTTTGGGAGCTATCATAGGCCTTTTGTTACATAACTACAGTTATCTGAAAATGGATCTACACATTGGTTCCTTTTAGTATGCTTTTGATGAGCTTGCTGTTTGCTAGGACTTGTGTTCTCATTTTCATAGAAAGCTTGTAGGCTCGTGGCCTCCCCTTTCCTTTCCCTTGGTCAAAATGTTATATTCCCTGCTGCCGAATTTCAGCTGTTGAAAAGTTACATGGTCAATGCAGATACTCTGCAGCTATTAGAATCCCTCCGTTCCTAAATAACTGGCATGCTTCTTTATTCGTTCCTAAATAATTGTCGTGCTTCTTTATTCGTCCGTTCTCGAAAAATTGTCTTGTTTCCAAACTCTCCATTTTAGCAGTCATTTTACCACTTTACATTTCTTCCTACTTTAGATATAGGTCACACTTAGGTACTTTTAACAGAAACTATATATTACACTAATATTTATAATATATTCAATTGATTTTTCTTAATATTGTGTGCCCATCAAAATGAACAATTATTTAGGAACGGAGGGAGTACTTTTTTTTAGCGCACTCGAGGCTTGTATGCCCATTTTGATGGGCACACAATTATTTAATACAACATTTTTAATTTTTCTAGATCATAAATTTGTCCAGACGTTTTTAGTACACAGAGCAAAAGCATGCAACATGGCACAGAGACACGAAGAAAGAGAAATGTGATAATGGGGAGAAATGAGAGTGAAAAAAAGATTACTAATCTAATGGGATGAAATATAATGACCGGTGGAGAAGAAATTGGGCAAGGTAGACCAAAATGATAAGAAAGAAAAATAGTGCTTTGAAAAAAAAGATGGCATATTTTAGTAAGGGATGACTAGATAAACTCACTCTTAGTAACGAAGATTATTGACATAATTTTCAAAAGGTAAACTCTTTAATTGGAAGTTAGTGCGTTAGGGTCATTTAGATGGGGAGGTTAAAGCAGATATATATAAGACCTGTAAGAAAAATAAACTTATAAAATAGACAGAATGAGATGAAAAATAGACAGAATGAGATGAGGTTGTTTGTAACAGAGGTTTCCTCTTACGCTCCCTTGGGATTAAGGCGGGGAGAAGTTAGGGGACAGATCTGACCTCCTCAACTCAACGAGAGCTTATGGAGGTAAGGAGCCAAGTTCACGATTCAATTCCACTGCATCAAGTTTAGACAGACTGAGTTGGCGAGTGTACGTAGTTTCAAGTTTTTCAATGCAATAAATAGTAATGCAGTGAATAAATAAATATTAGAGTGGAAATAATATCTCCATAACATTTATTATCATGACAAAGTAAAGAATTTGAAGAATACCGAATCAAGTCGAGTAGTAACGAGTCAAATCATCAAGTACGAGTCGGGTTAACGATTACTCGTTTGAACCCATAATACGAATTGAGTTTTTGAGTTGAATATGGAATAACTCGATTCGTATTACATCCGTATCATCATTAACTCTCTTCAAAAGTCCATAAAAGAATGAGTAGATCTGATAGTGTTTTGAACTTACCTCCACGTCCGTAATCCTCAAGACAAATTGTCTTCATTGGTTTATGGTATGGCACACCATAAGGTTTCCTACGTGGGAGAAATGGTGCGGCCGCCCGTTCTGTGATGACCCGGTTGACAGCATCATCTCTCCTGCGTAGCGAGCCTTTCCATGCCTTTTCTCATTAGTTCCCAGAATTAGGAAGACATATTGCTTTCCTTGTTGAGAAGGTGGGTGGTTTATTTATAGACAAACACAAGAATCTGCTCGTGTTTTTTTTATCTACTTGTTTAATTTATCTTACCTTTTTGGTATTCCGAGGTGTCTTTTATATGTCAAGGGATATATTAGTGAGTTCAGATCTCCTGTACCACTTGTGTATTATTTTTTATCTCAATTATTGCATCTCAATTATTACATCTTAACCAATGGTTGAGATGCAAAGTGGTATACCAATGGTACACACAAGTGGTATAGGAGATCTGGACTCTATACTAGTGAGTTCAGATCTCCTGTATCACGTGTGTGTACCACTGGTGTATCATTTTTCATTTCAATCATTACATCTCAATCATTACATCTTAACCAATAATTGAGATATAAAATGATATACCAATAATACATACAAATGGTACAAGAAATCTGAACTCTACGTGAGTTCAACTCCTATTATTTACTCTGAAATTAATGACCAACCTGGCACACATTTAACATGACACATCAGTCAATAGTCAAACTTTAAATTTTTGTCCAGAGAATAAAATGTTACTTTAGTTTCTAAATAATCATCCACTTTTTTCTTATCCGTTTCGAAAGAGATGTTCTCATCTAAAACTTTCTTTTTCAAAAAAATATTTTTATCATTTTATTTTTATTTTTTATAATTATTTTAATTTTAATTATATATGTATAAATATTAAAATAAATCACACATTACATAAATATTTTATAATGTAATCAATTAAAATTTTTTAAATGGTGTACCAAGGAAAAAAAGAAGAAGAAGGTTATGTGAATGTCTTATACTCATTCTGTCATTCATTCAAATGTGGTGTGGATTTAGCGGGAGGAATGAATGGCCAAGGACACGGCCAATCGGAACGTCCGTATTGTTTTGTTGTATTCTCATGTTTTTAAGTTTTTTATTATGTGGTTGGTATTCTCATGTTTTTTATTACGTGGATTTGCTGTCGTTTTCCTTATACACATAAAGCCTACTCTTTTTATGAATTTATGTGTTTTTTGTTTTGTGTGTGGGTATATTTGCTATTTGGCAGGATTATTTTAAACTTGATTTTTAAGGTGTAACTAATAGTGTTTATGTGCCATGTACATAAATTATAATTATAAAAAAGTTTCAAAACATTTTCTCAAAAAAAAAAAAATTTGTTAAAAAATAGCAACAAAAAAGAACATTCGAAATAAAAAATGGGGAAGAGTGAGAATGGTTACCGAAGAAAATTTTCGATGAGAAAAATCAGCTAAGACCACAAATGGACGCATGTTTTCCAATGGGAGAGAACAATGTAATCTATGAAGAGAGAGAGAGAGAGTTTGAACCGTAAAAGCGTAGCTAGCTGCAAGAACATGAAGAAAGTTGTGTTAGACAACCTTTGTTATTAAAAAAGATCGTTGTTATGATAGTTTTTTAGAAACAAAAATATAATCAAATTTTTTTTTCCAGGGTTAAATTGGAATAGGACTTGAGCGGGTTTTTTTTTTATATGAAAAGCTACACATGAACACTGTATTTTTGTTTTAGTTATTAATTATTAGATCTTCAATTTTGTACCAAAGCACTTCTCTATATAGTGCAAAAAAATAATGCAGTACTTGAAGTGCTGTAGTACAAAATTGGTGTGTTAATATACTAACAATTTTCGGTTTTATTTTGTGAGGAATGAATAAAAGTTAAAAAAATAGTACTCCGTACAAAGGTTGGTAGGGCCAAAGATTGAAAAAGTCATACAGTAATTAAAAAATCAAAAACCAAAGTACGCACAATTTTCAAGGAGAACATAGCCATAGGGTGTGATTGGAATTGGGGTCGGTAAGACATCATCATTATGTAAAATTCTTACACAATTTTTTAATTAGGTCCTATTGTTATTTACATATTTTTCTCTTATTATATAATTAAAAATATATAAGTATTTCATCGTATACTATTTTTAATATATTATTAACTAGGTCTCATTGCCACCTTATTAATTTTATATTTCATTCTTATTTTTATACTTCTCAACAAATAAATTTATTTCACGTTATTTAATAACCAACCCATATACAAACAGCCCCCCCAACACATACACATAGCCGCCCCCTCCAAATTCAAAAACATTTCAATTGGAATTAAAAGAGTTGTAAACTATTAAAAAAAGAAAAAGAAAATGGTTGGTTTTTTCAAAGCTGGGCCCCACCCCACGCCCCTCTCACTCATCCCCCCACACGTATGGTGCACGCGCTAGTTAGGGGAGTACCGTTCACCACACCTTCGTCTTCATCGTGTATTATTCTTGGCAATTTGGTATCTTCCTAAATAGGAAGAATCTTTTTTCTCTTTCTTATCTAGCTTGTACAAGAAGAATCTTCCTATTGTTTATTGGCAAAAACTTGTATAGGACGGTCTTACGGATCCTAAATCCGTAAGACGGAGCCCCATTTAAAAATTCGCGGGTTAATAACTAAACCTGTTGATAAAAATCACAAATATTGGTTGGATGAGTTGGTGATGGGGAAAGATTAAAGGCTTAACCGCGTGGAAGACCAAGGTTCGATTCCCACTAGCAGCGAATTTTTTATTTTAATGTTCATTTTCTCTATTTGCTCCGGTACCCCTCCACTTTCAATGTTTGTTAGCTCCGTTAGCCATCCGTTAGCATTAATTGCCTTGGGATACTTGACAGACCCTAACGGATTTTGACGAAATGCTAAATGGCACATTTAAAACCAATGTGACACATTAAAAACACAAAAAGTGACACATTTTAATGTTAAAAGTAACTCTATAAATGAAAATTTATTATAATTTTTATTAAAATACAAAGTAACACTCTTAATACTAAAAAGTGACACATTTAATACTAAAAAGTGACACTCTTAATACTAAAAAGTGACACATTTAATACTAAAAAGTGACACTCTTAATACTAAAAAGTGGCACATTTAATACTAAAAAGTGACACTTCACTTTCAATGTTTGTTAGCTCCGTTAGCCATCCATTAGCATCAATTGCTTTGAGATACTTGACAGACCCTAACGGACTTTGACGAAATGATAAATGACACATTTAAAACCAATGTGACACATTAAAAACACAAAAAATGACACATTTTAATGTTAAAAGTAATACTATAAATGAAAATTTATTATAATTTTTATTAAAATACAAAGTAACACTCTTAATACTAAAAAGTGACACATTTAATACTAAAAAGTGACACTCTTAATACTAAAAAGTGACACTCTTAATACAAAAAAGTGGCACATTTAATACTAAAAAGTGACACTCTTAATACTAAAAAGTAACACTCTTAATACTAAAAAGTGACACATTTAATACTAAAAAGTGACACTCTTCCTTAAATAATTTACTGAACCAAAATGAATCATCTCGTGTTTCAAGTTCATCTTCTACATGCCTAGAACATGCTCGCTCTATTACGAAGGGAAAAATAAAAAGAATTAAGGGAAGTATTGAAAAGGGTAAGAAAAAGACTACGGATTTTTCTGATTTCCTTCAAGCCAAGGAATTTGGTTCCAAGACTCCTAATGCTCGGTTATTTTAGACATATTTTCAGTAAATTTTGTAAGTTTGAGTAAGAAACATATACTTTACCTTGAAAAAGTTATGATTTTATGTTTTTAACGATTGACACTTGGGATTATATACATTTATATGAATGAGAAGATATGTTTCAGTAGTGCTCAATTGGTTATTGCTGTTAAAATCACTAGCTCAAAAGTGACACACTTTAGTCCTAAAAGTAACACACTCCAACCCTAAAAGTGACACTCTTATTGATACAAATTGTATGATTATACAAATAGGTTGTTTTACCAAAAGTGACACACCTAATGCCTAAAAGTGACACAATTAATACATAAAAGTGACATACTAAACGTGACACTTATGAATAAAAATTTAAAGATGAAAAGTGATTTTTTTTTTGCCAAAAGTGACACACGTAAATCTTAAAAGTGACACATTCTATGTTTAAAAGTGACACTCTGATTTAAAGTAACTAAGTAAAACTTAATCAGACGCAAAACAATCCTAGTAAGTTTCGAACCTTAGACCATACAAATTCCAACAACTTATGAAATTTGTTATGAACCATCTCACCAAATTGGTTTTTATGACTGCATATAACGTATTATTAATTTATTATGACCTGAAAATTTATAATTCTCATTAAGAAGAATTTAAACGAAATAACATACAGTAGGAGGTTTCGAACCGCCGACCTCTGGCCGCCCAAACCTTCAAGTAGCGCTTCTGTCCATCTAGCCAAACAGGTGTTTATGATTTTTATTAACATACTTAGTTATTAACCCGCGAATTCCTAAATGGGGCTCCGTCTTACGGATAAGGATCCGTAAGACCGTCTTATAGGAGACCACCTCTTGTTTATTTTGTCTTCTTAATAAGAAGATCACTAAAAAGTGGTAGGAATATCACGATGGTGATGCTCTTAGTAGATTTTAAAATTTTTGTTATGTAAAATTGAAAAAATATACAGAAAGAAAGAGAAAGTGAAAAATTAAAATGCAAAGTCTTAAAACATTTTTTCCCATTAGCTTCTTTTGTATCACTCGATCTCTTGTGATTTATTTTTAAATTAGATTTTTTGTAAAATTGTCTTTCGTATCTTAATTTATAAGACGAAACTTCACTTTCGCACAACATAACCTACTGATTACACATGGTAGGTCGGAATAAGGAGATCTGGCTTACAGAAACTAATCATAAAATCATTTTCCCTAAATTTTTGCATTTCTTCAATTATAAAAAGACAAGTGATATTACGAGATATAACTTATGATATTATTACGAGTTTTAGCGTTATATGTGTTGGATAATTAAATTAATTATAATTTGAATGCTCATGTCATTACTTAAAAAAGAACATATTTAATCTAACGATATAAAAATTTAAGTAGATTGAATCTAACGACACTAACACTATAACACTAAAGCTTGTAATAATGTCACAAACTCTAGCTCGTAATATCATAAATCTTATAAAAAACAAAAAAATACCAACCACAAAATTACAATGAAAAACAGTAAACACAACCTATATCACTTAAAAAACTGTACAGATCGATAAGGGCATCACTAAGGACAAGTTCAATGGTAGGGGTCAAAACCAAATTTTGATGTCTATGTAAAAGTATTAGGTTTTTCAATGGTTAAATTAAAAGGTATCAAAATTAGGTGTGGTACTAAGGAATGTACCAAATTTGATACCTCCCTTAGTACCTCACCTAATTTTAATATCCTTCATTTTGATACCTATGGTTGAAGATGATCATTTGATACCCATGAATAATAACCAATAGGTATCAAAATTTAGTTTTGATACCTATAGGTAAGTACCACCATTGGACTTGCTCTAATGTTTAATATTTTTACACAACTTTTTAATTGAGTCACACCGCCACCTACACACTTTTCTCGTCTTATCGACTTAAGAATATATCTTCCCATTGTATACTATTCTTAACATATTCTTAACCGAGTCCTACTGCCACCTCATTAACTTTACACTTCACTCTTATTTTTATACTTATCAACAAATAACTTTATTTCACGTTATTTAATATATTTCATATTTAAATATTTCGTATAAATAATTAATTTATAAATTAATACATAAAATTAATTTAAAAATAATAATTACATTATTATTTTTAAATTTTATAATTTATAATTTAATTAATAAATTATCTATAAAACACATATTATAAAGGATTACAAAAAAATGTTTCAAAAAATTAAAAACCAAAGTGGGCCCCACGACACACTCCATATCCCCTCCCCACCCCACATACAAACATCCAGCTCCCTTCCCCAAGCTTCAAATTCAATAATGAATTTCTTAAATTGAAAGTTTTTTTTTTATCACTCCTATATGGCATTATTGGAAGAGCTCCACCTCCACCATTATTAATATTTCATTCTTAATAGAAAGGAGGATAAGAATTGAGTTTTTTTTTTTTTTTTTTCGAACAATGATGATGCTCTAACTATTGGCAGCAAAATTAAGAATGAATTATTGTACGGTACCTTCGCGCCTTTGTAGCAATAATTGTAAGACCCAGCAAGTTGGAGAATATAATCATCAATAGTTCACTACCTCCCGTAGGCCTCAAATAATTTGGGTACCAAGTTGCATGTGTTTGAAAAGTGCAACTTGGCTATAGATTTTCTTAGTCACTGAAAATCCTAAGGATGTGTTAGGTTTACTTTAATTTTAATTTAAAATTTTATTTTGTAATAAAATATTTAAAGAAAAAAAGGATATTGATAGAGAAAAAAACTAGAAGAATCAAATAAAGAAAAAGTTTTAAATCACAAATTTGTGTATGCAAAATCATGTAAAGATAAAACAGATTATGCTTACACAAATTTGGTCTATTTCAAACTCTTTGGATCATAGACATATACTTATTAGAAGTTCTATTTCATTTGTGTGTGCAAACACGACATAACGGGGAGTTTACCCTTCAATGGCTCATAGCTTGAAGCTTTTCATTACAAAATCCCAAGTACTTGATAATCGTCGTGAGGAGATTCAGTCTTGTAGGATTTTGCATGAAAACTTGTCGAATGGAAAGGAGCAAGACAAATCTTAGAAGTTGCAACCAACCTCGTTATCCTAGGCATAATACAACGATAGAGAGATATACAATTGGTATCGAGAGCACCGTCACCAAAACAACTATCCTTGTTCAGCTAGCTAGAGCATAACTTGAGATTTTTTTAATCTCAAAGTTAGTACGTACAATTACTTGATCATCTCACGCTAAGATCAAATCACAGATCGAAGACGTACATACACAGCAGCAGCAGATCGACATCGAGCATAACCAACGGCTTCATTTGAGTATATAATTATTTGATAGCATTTGGTTTTGTCATAATGATATTTGAAACATAAATAGATTAGTAAAATTTTGGAAATGAATACTAAAATTTAAAGAATCGCAATCATGATAGAGGATGTGAGATTTTGATTCCAAATAGTTAGAATCCTTGCAAAAGGACAATTATCCTTCTATAGTCCAAGTATCCACATTACATTGATGAATAGAATATTAATTATTTTAGTTAAGTAGGGACACATATTTTTCTCGAAATGTTTCAAATATTTAAACTATCTTTATTTGAATTGGTTTTATTATAACATTAGTTTGTTTTTTAATATTAATTTAATGCATTTTTCTTGCTTTATTAAAATTACAAAATTTAAAATTTTCACCAAAATTAAAAAAAATTAAATGAAGAACTTGTTATTTTATGGAGCAGTAATAACGCTAATTTCTAGTTTTTATCATGAAAATTATTAACAAATACTTGTCCAGTTTGAGGTAATGTTGTCAATTGCCTTAATTTTATCTTTCATTCCAAGTTTATTTGCTTCTTACCAAACAATATAGTATAAATTCGTACTATATTAGTAATCAGATTCTTTATGCTACCGAGTACTTTCTAGAAATCATCTTCTCGTTTATTTATGTGCAACCTCTTAACTTGTAATCGATTCCTAAAAATTAATTCTATTTTCATGTTCCAATCGAGGCCCTAGATTTCTTTTAACTTAAGAAGCTACACCGCTTGTATCAAATTGTTGAAGTTGTGTAAGAACATAGTAGAATTAAAAAGTAAGTAAGAGTAGCATAGAAAAATAATGAAAACAAGAGGGGGAAAACAAAAAAATAAAAATAAAAAAAATACAAAGGGTCTGTTTGGCTAGGTATTTTAATTAGCGGTTTGACTTTAGCATTTGAATTTTTATTTTGTAATAGTCGAAGAAAAAACAGGAGGATTGAAAGAGATAAAGATTTTAAATCACAAACCAAGTCACTAAATAATGTAATAATAATAATAAAATAATAATAATAATAATAATAATAATAATAAAAATAAAAATGGTGAAATTCGGACGGGTCATCTTTTCCAAGTTTTTAATCATTTCAGTCTCATGTATTTATTTTCAATCGTAAAAAATTACTTTTAGGGACAAAATAATTATGATACCCTTAATGAACCGAATGCGCGTTACGAAGTTCACTTATTCTGTGCATAGCACTGCATCAACTTTTACACCGCGATACATCAATTTAATTGCATCAATTTTTGTACCGCCATTCATCAATTTAATTACATAATCCAATTTTGTACCGCCATAAAACAATTTTTTGCACCATGATACATAAATTTTAATTATCTAATCCAATTTTGCACCACGATGAAACAATTTTTACACCGCGATACAATCGTGATTTTCGAACTCACCAGAGTTTTGGATGAAGATGATCTGGGCATTTTAAGAAAAATTATTTGAAAATGAATTTTAGTGGTTGATGAAAAAGAACACTAGATTTAGGAGTGTAAGTGGTTCGATTTGGTTTGCTTTATGCCAAAACCACAAACCGAACTTCTCATAGTGGTTCCAAAAATCTCAAACCGAACAGAACAAGACTTGGAACCGAACCGAATCGAACCACTTGGTTTGGTTCGGTTTTGTGGTTTATATAAATTATTTTTAATAAAATTAACCAACATTAAAAATAACAATAAAAATAAGATTTTAATTTAGAATTAATATCAAAATTAGGAAATAACATACTAACAAAAAATTATCATAAATAAAACAATACAAATTCTAAAATAAATACAAACAATTGAAGAAATAATAGTTCTCCAACAATCAAGATTTTGTTTGATTTAGTATGCGTCTATATATATATATATATATATATATAAATCAAAGGTTCAAAATAGTTAATAAATGTAATATAATATATATTATATAATAAATAAATAAAAATATATATGTTGGTCTGGTTTGATACCAAAAACATGAACCGAAACGAACTACGTGATTTTTCAATTTTTGAAACAGAAACCGAACCAAACCGACTGATTTGGTTTGATTCGGTTCGGTTCCGTGGTTCGGTGATTCTGATTTACACCCCTTACTAGATTGGTAAAATTAAATATTTGAAAAATGAGACCGACACACAATTTCTCGTAATAAAAACCCTAAAAACAAACTACCAACTACAAAACAAATAGTGTATGCAAATAGGAGATTACTTACGGCCTAGGATCTTTGAACTTTGGTCTCTTTGGATCATCTAGAAGTTTCCCTGAAAAATTTGTGGTCAACTTTGAAAAGTTTTTAATTACGTTAGTGTTAAATATATATTTTTTAAATAATAAAAATAAACTTTATGCATAGCGACATGTATCAAGATTCATCATTTTGTGAATTACGGTGCATAAAAGTGTCTTATTTATGTACCGCAATACATAATGTGTTTTTTTTTATATTATTTGAAAAAAATATCTATAACTAAAGCTGGAACTGAAATTTCACCCAAGTTCTATTTCATCATTGTATGCAAACACAACACAAGGTACAGCCCAGGTTCTTTGAACTTTGATCTCTTTAGATCATAGTCTACCTTGGTTCCTGGGAGTAATATTTCATTGCGTGATAATATGTTCTAAAATCACACACAGGAGGCCTAGAATTAAGGCATAATTACCATTTTTTGATAATTTACATCAAAGATCAAATACATTGAATACAAATTTAATTTTTTTTATGTTTGTCATTTTATCAAACACTTGTCTATATTTGTAAAATGAACAAAAATATACAAATATATTATTAATCTCAATTCTCAATCTTTAGACTAAAAACAAAAAGATATTACGCGGTTATTACCTCCATCTCATTACCACCCCTTCTTCGGTTCGCCCCCTTCATTCTCCTTGCCACAAAATCAAAGCTACAAAAATAAATTTAGGTCGGCAAGGTTTATTTCGACTAAGAAAGTGAGGGGTCTAGCGCCTAGGCGGGATATAGGCGGAGCTAGGCGGGGAGTTTTAGAACACTGGATAATAGGTCGATTCCGTATGGAGAAAATATAACCGTAAAAGTTTATTGTATTTGTTTTAAATTGTTAAAATATATTTTTGAAGAAAAAATAACGAAATACTCTTAATGAATAAAAGACGTGCGGACAAAGCCACAATCCAAATTTGGGCATCGCAATGAAAAACATTTGACATTACTCAAAATTTTGGGCATCGAAATATAAAAGCCACTGACCAAATTTGGGTATCGTTCAAAACATTGAGCTTCGTTCATTTTGGATAGTGTACTGTGATTGTTACATTCCTACAATTTTAATTCATATTATCACATTTTGCAACTAGGAGGCAACGACGCTCACATCATAGACAACGACACACAAATCATAGACAATGACGTCCAAATTATAGGCTACGATGCCCAAATCATACCGAACTGGGTCTAATGAAAGAAAACGTCTCACTACTGCTGTATGACACTCCACTTTTCCTTAATCAATGTTTATCAATTAGGCAAAATAATTTTTTTTCTCAATCAATGTTTATCTATTATGCAAAAATAACCATATTCCATTTCATAACAGATATCATTCTCATACCAGCGGCAGTGTCGGCAAATAGAGTTTGACTAGTCCAAATGTCTGAAACATGATTTATGGATTAGAGGACTATAGCTAGATTGAGAACTTTTCCACCTTTCAATCAAAATCAAATAAGAGAAGCTGTTGATTCAAAGTAAATGCATTTACATTTTCGATTGGAGACAACGACGCCCAAATCATAGGCAACGACGTCCACATCGTAGTCTTTGACACCCACATCGTAGTCTTCGTCCATCTCCTGCACCACCATTGAGCAAGATTAGTCACGAATTGCAGCCAGAAATGAAGCAGAAGATTGTTATTATCATGCCCAAATCATGTAATGCAGCCAAAAAAGAATGAATGAGGAAGGAAGAAACTGAGTTGTTCTCCTGCTTTTTATCTCATTGAATACGCTGATGGATATTCTACGAAAAGTATTACTTACTCCGTTTTCAAATTATTATCTCATTTGACCCGATACACCGTTTAAGAAAAAGTAATTGACTGTATTATAAATATTAGTGAAATATGTGGTTTCCTTTAATGTTCTTGAACATTTGACCATAATTAAAGTAAATAGAAAAAGTAAGGATAAAATAGTAAAAATATTTTTCCTAATTAAGAAAGTTTTAAAATATGACAATTATTTTAGAACGAACAAAAAAAAAAAAAACCGATAATTTGGAAACGAAAAGAGTATTAAAAGACTTTACATGTTGAATTAGAAAATATGAAAGCAAAGTGGTTATAATTTTATAAAAGGATCCGACCCGTAATTATTTGTATTCATGGTTTGCCATACTTGATACCGGGTATTTACAAAAATGGCCAAGTCAAATATGACTTGATCATTTGTAGCCTCACTTAAAAAAAATATTCTTTTATGGTCTGGTTTATCGATAAACCACTGAGTGCTCGTTTGTTGCAGCTTATTTAGAGTGACTTTTGGCTTTTAGCTTTTGAAAAATCATATTTAAATTGTTTGTTTCAGCTTATAAGCCAAAAGCCAATAAGTAAGGTACAACACCCTTTATGCATTAAAAAGCCAAAAGCCAAAAAGCCAAAATTTTAAACTTTTTTGGTTTTTTTTAAAACATGAAGACAACTATTCATTAATAAATATTTGATTGTCTTCATTTCATCCTTTTATGAAATATACATAAAAATATGAATACTAATTTTCAAGTTTTTTTTTAACAAATAATTATAATGACTCATAAGCAGCTTTTCAACAGCTGTAACAAACAGTCTATCATGCAATCAACCAAAAGTCATTCAGCTACCAGCTTAAGCTATCAGCCATAAGTTATAAGCCATCAGCCACAACAAACGAGCCCTGATAAACCACGACTGGTTTATCGGTAAACCAGTAAAAGTACACCTCTTTAACATCCGAAATTACTGGTCGACAGAGTGGTCGACAGACCGACCACTTGGTCGACCAAGTGGTTTACAGTGATTTATTGATAAACCAATGTAAACCACGTGGTCGATAGAGTGGTCGACAGACCGACCACTTGGTCGATCAAGTGGTTTACACTGGTTTATTGATAAGCCGGTGTAAACCATGTGGTCGACAGAGTGGTCGACAGACCGACCACTTGGTCGACCAAGCCATTTTTGGTTGGTTTTTGGTCAAAGACTATATATGTTCATCAATCGGGTCAAATGGCCGTATTTGACTAATGCCACCTTTCTTGGGTTAAAACTTAAAAGGCCCTCGGATGTTTGTTGCGGATATCATCAAGTACAGCCATAGAACTCATTCATTTATTTTTATGGCTTTTGATTGGGTTAAAAAAGTGGTAAATAGAAACTCCATATTCTATCCTTTTTTTAAATCAGTAAGTGATCGAGTATTTAGCCAGACTCACAACAACATAGGTCGAGTAATTGACTCTACTCCTTGACTTCGAATAATCGACCTATAATCGACTGAGATAATCATCTCCTCTTTCACTATTTATTTGTTCGAAGAGAAAAATCAAATCAATATCCTACCTCTAACAGCTACCAGAAGACCCTATTTGGATCGATTCAACAGCTCTTCTTGATTTGCTTTCAGTTTCATCAATATTATTAAGGTAATTCTTTGAAATGCTCGACCTAATTCATAGTCAGTTACTCAACCCTCACAATTTTCCCACACAGTCTAATTAATCTAGATATATTGGTCCTCTGTTGTAGTTTGAGTGATTCATGTTTCAATTAATCAATATATTTTGAACTACAAATCCAATCAACTGTATGTGTAGAAACATAATTGGTATTTATGTTTATTGTTTTTTATGTGTTTCATGTTTACAATTTGCATTTTAATTTATTTTAATAGTTTATATTAATCTGTTTGGTTTTGCAAACATGGGTGAACTCTTTCAAACATGAACTGAATTTTTTTTTGTTTTCAAACATGAACTGCATGTTTTTTTAGGTTCTATCTGTTTAAAACATAATTGTTGTGATTAATATTTACGATTTGAAATTCTATTACAGAGAATATGTCATCCATTACTTCGCCATTAGAAAGATACTCTGCAAAAGTGTCATGCAGAAGTAAATTGTCAGTTATAGATTATGTTTATCAAAAATTAGATGAAGAACACAAAAAATTGTTCTTGGATTCTGCATTTGAAAAGTTGTATGGGATTAAGGAGAATATGAACCCCTCCAATATGTTGCTACATGTTTTAGTTATGCTGAGGATTGAGTCGCCCGATGAAAATGAGTTGTGGTTTTGTATTGGGGGTCATAAAGTGAGATTTGGGCTCTCAGATTATACGCTAATTACTGGTTTATATTCGGGTGATGAGATTGATTTTACTAAGGACATCCCTACAACAAAAAGATTATTTAATGAATACTTTGAGGGGCAGAAAAAGACTGTGAGACCTGAAGAATTAAAGGAAGCTTTTTCAAGTGCAAAAAATGAGTTGGACATATACAAATTGGGACTTGCTGTTATCAACGAATCTGTGCTGAGAGCTAAGGAAAAGACTACTTCGATTGACACTGATTTTTTGAATATCGTGGATAACTTGGAGTTGTTTAATAATTATCCATGGGGAAGAAGGTCTTATCCCAATCTTCTAACTATACTGAAAAAACTTTCGAACAAGGATGGTGTTAAAACCAATACGTTCTATGGCTTCCCATTACCAATACAGGTAAACAGTTGAATTCAACTATACATCAAATGACAATAAATTATTTTCATCACATGTTTCTTACATATAACTTTGTTTAGGTTTGGGTATTTTAATTATTTTGCAACTTTCCTGGATTTGAAGATCTTTATCAGCTGGAAAAGATAGGAACATAAGTTCCTAGAATGTATAACTGGAAGTCGACGGGAAATCCAAGCTATGAAGAGATTATTCAAATCTTGGATATACAACATGTAAAATCTTTCCATTATTTCTACCACGATAATGAAATATTTATTTTATTGTGCATTTCATTAATGAAGTTTTTATTGTTTTTGAATTGACAGGATGTTGCTCTTCTTCCTTTGGTTCCGAATGATGCGGAATCTTGTTTGCGTTATGTTCATGGGTTTCCGGGGACTTGGTGTACAATATACACATATAGTTTAGAGGAACAACCAACTGAAGAAGAAGTTGCCCCTGCTAATGATTTGATGAGGATAATCTTGGATGTTGTGACTTCTATGCAACAAAAGATCAATGATAACTTCCTTGAAATCAACCGGAAGATTGATGATCATAGTATTCAAATACGAAAGATTGATGATCATATGATTGAAATGAACCAGAAGATCAATAAATTAGTTGAGGCAAGGAGGCATCAAATACCATCCCACCACTGATAGACACCACCTAACTAGGATACGACGATAATACCACCTCTCCATGATACGATGATGACACCACCTGACCACAAGAAAATGAAGGCTACTGGAAATGCAGTGCAAGAGAGGCATGTTGCAGTTGAGAAAGCTGTTGGAAATGCAGTGAGAGAGAGGCCTACTGCAACTGAGAAAGATGTTGGAAATCCAGTACAAGAGACTCATGTTGCAAGTCAGAAGGCTGCTGGAAATCCAGTACAAGAGAGGCCTCAAGTGAAGGCTGCTGGAAATATAGTGCATGAGAGGCCTGCTACAACTCATCAAGTGAAGGCTGCTGAAACACAATTAATAAAAAGAATCAAAATTGAGAAAGGGCAACAAATCAGAAAATCAGAAAGAAATAAGATGAACATTTGGAAGAAGAAGTGTAAGGAAACAAATGGAATGACTATAGAGATAGATTAATGCATATAATAGTATGGTTGTTTTTCTTGTTTTTGTTGATGTTTGGTGGATGATGGCATGATATGGTAGTTTTGTTAATGTTTGGTGAATGATGGCAAGATTGTATATGTTTGTAGTTTTTGTTAGTTGACAATGATCACATGTAAAACATGGAGTTATTTTTTGGGAAGGTTGTATATGTTTGGTGGATGATGGCAGGGGGATTGGTATTTAGTTTTGGCAAGGTAGAACTGATTTGGGCATTGCCCACTAAATCTCGAACAGCCCAAAAATCAGATTCCACAATTTTGTCGCCATTGGGCAGTCAAGTCGTAGCAAGTGAATTTTAATTATAATAAGAGATTTGTTGGTTAATATTGAGATATGAAGAAAATTGGTGGCATGCTTAGTAAAATAATAATTATACAACTAAGAGAAACGAGTTAAGAAAATGAGCTATAGATTTAAGAAGATGAAGGGGGGGGGGGGGAAATGGAGAACACAGTTTATAAATCTGTGTAATTTGGTGGAGAAAAAAGCTAAGATTAAATTTTTGATCCCTTGAATTTTTGGACTCTACAAGTAGCCATAAAGACTAGGGTAAAATTCTGGCCGATCCTTTCTTCAAAGTTTATAACCTCAAAAGTCCACCTTTGAAATTACGAGTTGAAAATCACCATTTTTTCAACAATGGGGATAATTATCTTGGCCAGGACAAAGATAGCTAACCGGAACTAGAGGCGAGGGATAGAAGGATCTGCAATGGAGTCTCCCCCACCTCGAGTAGTAATGGTGGTGATCGGAGGCGGTGGTTGGGTCGCAGAATTCAATTTAGTTTAGTGACTATGAAAGAGAGATTGATGAGATTTGACTTAAAATGAGAAAATTGGAAGGGTGAGATAGGGCCCCATTTTTCATAAGTATCATTTTGAACCCCTTACCGTTAACGTGCCGTTAGAAAGATTATGCAAGCAATCACATCATTGCACCGTTAACAAAGTTGGATGGGGAGTTAACAGTAAGGACCACATGGCACCAAAATTGAAAGCTAGTGGTCACATTTTAGATATTGAAAGTTGGATGGTCAAATTGGTTACCCCTAGTTTTTACGATGGCCAAATATATAATTAACCCTAAACTATTCAATGTTAGGACGTTTCACTAAAAGAGTTCTCTTTCAAATTGGGTTGGCCTTTGCTCATGTGAAATTCAGGGCCTTATATCTATTATCTTGGACATGGCCTTTCTGATTTGTAGCATAATTTTTTTCTATTTTTTGAAAAATAAAAGAAACAAACATAAAACATAATAAACAAAACACTTCATCCCAGAATCAAGGGCAAAACACATTTATCGACTTAAAGCAACAAGATTATGGAAGATATTGAATTTTTATTGATAAAATATGAAAAGAAAAAGAAGAAATCTTACGGGTCACTGCAGTAGAATTGGCGTGTGGAAGGCAGAGAATCACCGACCCCACCAGTGCTGCGTTGGAATCGAATTACCTTCCCCTGTAGAAAAATTGTGAAAAAAAAGAAGAAATTAATTTTTGAAAGTGGACTTTTAATGTAAAACATGTCAAAATAATATAGTGGAATTTTTGCCTGAAACGAAGAGAATATAATTTTACGAGGCCCTGAAAATTGCTCAATTTTACGAGGCCCAAGGCCCAGTCTCAATGCCTTTAAGCAAGGCCGACCTTGCTTTTAAAAATTAAATTCAGAATCTATTTAACATTTTAACTTTAATTTTTACATATTGACTATGTTCGAACATTTTTTTAATGATGAACAACTCTAATACTCTCTTCGTTCCACTCAAAGTGTACACTATATTATTTTGAGATGTTTTAAGTAAAAAAAAAACTATTTTCAAAAATTATGTCTATATCTCATAACATTTCAATATTACCCTTAACATTTGATATTAAAATATTGATTATGCTCAAGTATTATTATAATTATGATAAACTCAAATGCTAGTTAATATCACTAAATTATTAGACATTTCAAACATAATCTATTGAGTGGAACGGGTGTCATAATACTGATCTTACCCGTAATAATTAAAAAAATTAAATATAAAAAAAGAAGAAATACTAATCGTCCTATATATATTTAGTGGTAAATTTTTAAAGACCCAAAAGTATATATTAATCATCTGACATATTAAGTACTACATCTGTTCCATGCAAACAATCTACTCTACTATTCCATTTTTTGATGTATCAATTAAAGAGTCCACTTTTAAAAATAAAGACATAAAAGTATCTGATTTTTATTAATGATTAATGAGCTACTAAAAGTTTGATTTTTTTAAAAAGTTCCGACTTTCAAATGGAGACTATTTGCCGGAGGGAATATCACTTAATGCTCCTACTTTGCTTTTTCTCTCTCCTATGAGATCGCGTGGGCCCACAAGATTTGGGAGGTTGCATCGAGCAAATGATGCAATTGGGATTAGGGGAAAATTTCAATATTCAAAAGTTTTTAATGGTCTAACATATTAAGTACTCCCTTCGTTTCTCGCAAATAATCCACTATTTCATTTTTTTATATTTCACTTAAAGAGTTCACTTTTAAAAATTAAGACATAAAAATGTCATTTTATTACTACTGGGCTACTAAAAGTTTCATTTAAAAAAATTGATTTTCAAACCAAGACTTTTTGCTCGGAATGGAGAGAGTATCACTTAATGCTCCTACTTTGCTTTTACTCTCCTAGGAGATCGCATGGGGCCACAAGCTTTGGGGTGGCATTGGTCAAATATGGCCATTTGACCGGTTGATGAACATATATGGCCATTAACCATAAACCATTTGGTCGACCACTAGTCGACTTGATAAACTAGTTGTCGACCAAGTGGTTTACACTAGTTTATTGATAAACTAGTTGTCGATCAAGTGGTTTACAATGGTTTATTGACCAAGTGGTTTACACTAGTTTATCAATAAATCATTGTAAATCACTTAGTCGACAACTGGTCGCTCTGTCGACCACACTGTCGACCAGTGATTTCGGATGTTGAGGGGTGCATTTTTACTGGTTTACCGATAAACCAGTCGTGGTTTATCAATAAACCATGCCATAAAAGAGTATTTTTTTTAAGTAAGGCTACAAATGACCAAGTCATCTTTGACTTGGCCATTTTTGTAAATCCCCCTGCTTTAGGAGGTTGCATTGAGCAAATGATACAATTGGGATTAGGGAAAATTTTCAATATTCAAAAGTTTTTAATCGATCCAGTTCATTATATTTTTTAACAGAAAAGAATATATTTGGGGATAAAAAGACCACAATATCCTTAATGAACCGAACACATGCATGCAAACTATCAATTCATGCATCGATAGTGCATTGCAATGCACAAATCGAAGTCAATTGTGTATCGGGATTTTCTGCAACAGGAATCCAATTTCTTAATCACAAATCTAATTTGTGCATCGCGGTTCAAATTGATGCATCGGGATGAACAGATTGATGAATCGCGATGAACAAATTGATCCATCGCGATGCGTTGGGTAAGTGGTACGAACGACACATAAATGACATAGTCATCTTTTCGTTGCAAAAGTGCATTTTTTTCGTTTAAAAAACATAGGGGACTTAAGAGATTTTAAAGGGAAAAAATTGGGCCGGTTCACTTTGATAGGTTTTCAACGGATGCAGTACCTACGCTTTTTTTTAAAAACCGAAATAAGACTCTTTTTTAGGCGAAAAGACTATGATACCCTTAATAAACTAAAGACGCGCTACAGATCACTTACTCGATACACTTACTCAGTATGCATTGTGTTGCATTAAATTATGCACCGTGATGTATCAATTTTAATAACCTAATCAAATTTTACATCGCGCTGCATCAATTTATACACCGTGATACATCAAACTTAAGTACCTAATCCAATTTATGCATCACGATGCAACAAGTCAAGCAACTAATTGATGCATTACGCTGCAAAATTTTAATTAACCAGACCTTCATGTCCTTTCTTTACCAAGCACAATCAACAAATGATTTCAAATTGAAGCATTTTTCCTACATCTCAAATATAAATCGATGCATCATGATCGACAAATGACGCAACGTGATTCAAAATTGATGCATCCTGATTGAAAAAAGGTGTCCAACAACGAACAAATTTATATTCGGACATTTTATCGAACTGTTTACATGCATAGCAACACAACACACAAAACTAAATCTATTTTGAATCAAACACACAAACATGAAGAAGAAGAAGACAGAGGTGAAACTGAATATCGATAGATGAAGAGAGCGTGTGAAGTTAAGATGGTGGATTAATCGAATTCAAGGTCAAACACACAAGTGTTCTTCTACACCACCCTACCTCCCCACCCTCCTTACTCTTCATCCCTGTTCTTTCTCTTCTGTGGGCATTTTAAGAACGATTTCATGAAAATAGACTTTAGCGGCTAGAAAAAATAAATATGGAGTTTAGCAATTACAAATTTGGGAAAGTGTACGGCCCACAATTTCTTAGATTAAAAACTTATGAAACGGGTCGGCCCGCAAGTTCTCCTTTGGATTATCTAGAGATGCAATCGGTTAGGCATATCGGTTTCAGCTCAATCATGTCGGTTTCGATCTCTAATAGGTTGCGGTTTAAACGAGTCGTTAAAAATGCAAACCTAACTGTAACCGTGCCGATCTCTGTATAAATGGGTCACTAACGGGATATACCTAAAAAAAACTAAAGAACGTTGATACTTAAATCTAAAATTCAAATTCAAGTAATCAACACAAATCCAATAAAAAAACACATCACCTAAGTAATAAGATTCAAAACACATATCATTGAAGTTTTATAATTTGCTTGAGCTCAATAATCAACTTGTTTAATGAATAATCATAATATATGTATTATTAGATTAAGTCAATTCAAATTAGTTTTATTTTGTTTTCACTTAAGGTTTTTTAGCAATTTCTTGGATGGAGTGGGTTGTTTGGTTAGATTTTGCGGGAATCTATGTAGACAACAGAAAAAGTTACTCCTTTCACATAAGGGGCTGTATTGGCAACTTAAAAAATCCATGTAGAGAAGCTAATCGGGTCAATCCAGTCAGCTTCGGTCAAGCCATGTCATTTTTAATCCCTAATAGGTTGAAGTTTATACGGACCGCTAAAAATTCAAATGTATCATTTTCTAAAAAACAAGGTGGGTATAATAAGGCAATTGTATCATGACAATGCATAATTTAACAAGTCATTATTAAATAAAGTCATGATATTACGGGGTCGAGTTTGGGGTATTTTTTCGAGTTTTGGTGCTAGTGTTTTTAAATCACATTTACTTAAAGCTCTACACCATCAAATCAAATGTATCATACATAGACGTTTAATTTATACATACATACATATATATATATATATACATACATATATATATATATATATATATATATATATATATATATATATATATATATATATATATATACACACACACACACACACACACACACACACACACACACACATATATATATATATATATATATATGGTAATATAAGTACTTGGAATTTTGAAACAAAGGATGGGATCCTCCTAAATATAAAAGTCATCTGCACAGTACACATGAACAAGTTAGTATATATTGTATTGTATTCACATTAAATATAAGAAACACAAACTAAAAAAATCATTCTCACTCTAACATGTCTCATCTTAATAGGCTCGCAAACAGGGAAAAATAAGATAATTTCCCTAGCACCCAAACATAGTATTAAACTCACACACTTAATTGGATGTTTTAGCGTGAGAGCTGAAAGAACTAGAAAACATATTGTATCAAGCCATCAACCCTCTTTTCAAAAACGTCCTCATAACACACCATCATATAAAAATATAGAAAATATACAAAGCAAAAATATGGGAATGTAATGTGTATATATATATATATATATATATATATATATATATATATATATATAAGCACACATATACATACACATACACATACACATACGTACATACAAAGATAATATATATAGAGAGAGGTAGATAGATTTATTTGGACTCTATTGGAAAGCACCGGTTACTGTGTGTATTGGAGCTAGAGCTATTAATGGACTAGAGCGGGCCACAAACAATCCTATCGGACCATGCCAAGATTGTATCGGACCTCATGGAGCTCAAGCCTAGCCCGTGCCAAACTCAGGCCTCCGAGTATTTGGGCCTATGGACCGAAATAACTCACACACCTTCAATTCTCTACATTTTAATTGAGATGAACCAAACCAAGCCCATTTCGAGCTAACAAAAATACTCAAGTAAAATTTCAACCGTAAATCATTTAATATACACATATACCTGTAGACACCCCAATTTCGTACCCATGGTATGTAACTCTGGCATGTGATATCAAGACCTGTCAAAACTTAACAAATGTCAAGTTACAGGATTTGAAAATGCAAAAGGCAAAGCAGGATGCGCAAAACAGTAAAATGCAAGGGTTAAAAGAAAAAAATTGAGGTTGGAATAGTGGCTGGGGCGCGACCTAAAAGGCCCCTTGGCGCGGCGCCCACTAGGCATTATGGCTGCCCAAAAAGCTACATTGTAGCTACAGTTGCTCCCCAGTTAACACATTGTGCAGCTTGTGATGCGCGGTGTACAAAGAAATGAAGCGCCAAGAGAGAAATTGTAATCCCCGATGAGTCCCTCCTCCAGCCTATAAATAGAGAGCTCGGGGTTCACTTTCAGACACACCTTAGACACCGATATAATTTCTCAGCGTCGTTGTTACGCTGAGAAATTAGAGAGCGAAGTGAGATAGGGAGCGATCCTTCCATAAAGCCTCGAAACCCTGCCAAAACTCCACCAAAAGTAAATCTAACCGGTCAAAGCGATCCCTAGCCTTCTAGTTAGGTATCCACCCTATTTCCTCGGTCCAAAACCCTCGGAAATAGCAGTTGCTCTGCCCGAGTGAAAAGGCCAAAACCACCAAAAATAAGTCGTTACTCTGCCCAAACCGCAGCAGCAGTAGCATAAAAAGTCTCCCTCTCTCGAGAAGGACAGAGCGAGCACACCACGCTCTGAAAGGTAAAACCTTTAAGAGCGTTTATTTTATAAAAGTTATTTTCAAATCCGGCCCAATGTAAAAATATAAGTTGTTATGCTGCTCGGATTTAGTTAGAAAATACTATGTAAAATAGTCGTTATTATGACCAAATATTTTTAAATGTACTTGGCTGCAAGTCCGTAAATAATGTAGCCATAAATGTATTTGCTTTTGTTTCCTGTCTTTTAATGCATTATTTATTTGCTAGATAAATATAACAAAAAGCATACTTTAGCCAAAAATCGCTTTTGAGACCGAAAGGGCGAGTTGGGTGCCTAGCACCTTCCCAACTCGTAACTTAGCCTCCGAACCCGTTTTTGCAATCTCTGATTTTTTCTCTTTTGGTTATTCTTTATTTCTTCCTTAAAATAAAGATGGCGGCTCTATAAAACATTTTGGATCCAGTGGGGCGTTGCAAAACTCCTTTCTTGCACTTTTCCGTTTTCCCTTAAAAAAAGGGAGGATGAGAATGAAATGGTGATGTATTCCTATATCCTGGTATCCCCTAAAAAAGAGATAACTTGATGTAGAAAACCCAAAGCACCCATAGTGATCCGAAATAGGCCATAAGGCAATTTTCATAAAATCCATAGTGGGGCCTTGCAACATCCTTTCTTGCACTTTTATGTTTTCCCCTAAAAAATGGAGAATGGGAATGAAAGGGTGATGTATTCCTATATCCTGGTATCTCCTAAAAAAGGGATAACTTGATGTAGAAAACCCAAAGCTCCCATATTGGACAAAAAATTCATTGAAGTTACCGAGGCGTATTCAACGCGCTATTTTAGACAGCACTCCTCTAGCATTTTTAATTTTGTCTTCCCCTAAACAAGGGAGGATGGAATGAGAGCAGTGGTGTCTCGCATCCGCACGTACGTGCACCCCTATCCAAGGGCGTGCGGGGCGCTGGCGCAGTCCCGGGAACCCACAATACCACACACACACACACACACACATTAAATAAGAATATTCATTTAATTTTGGATTTCATGGATTACTTTGGCCTATTGCAACTACAATATGGGTATGTGTATTGGAACTAGAGATGTCAATGGACTGACCTGGCCCGCAAACAATCCCACTGGGCCATGCTTAATACAGGGTCGGGCCAAGGTTGTATCAGGACTCATGGAGCTCAAGACCAGCCCGTGTAGAACTTGAGCCTCCGAGTGTTCGGCCTATGGGCTAAAATAACTCAAACACCTTCAGTTCTCTACATTTTAATTGAGAGGACCAAACCAAGCCCATTTTGAGCTAACAAAAATACACACGAAAATTTCAACTGTAAATCATTGAATATACGCATATACCACACACACACACACATACATTAAATAAGAATATTCAGTTAATGAGTTTGTATTGGAGCTAGAGCTGTCAATGGACCGGGCTAGCCCGCAAACAATCCCATTGGGCCATGCTTAACATCGAGCCGAGCCAAGGTTGTATCAGGCCTCACGAAGCCCAACCTGTGCACAACTCAAGTCTATGGGCCGAAATAACTCAAGCACCTTCAATTCTCTACATTTTAATTGAGAGGAACCAAACCAAGCCCATTTTAAGCTAACAAAAATACACGTAAAATTTCAATCGTAAATCATTGAATATACGCATATACCACACAAAGACACATTAAATAAGAATATTTAGTTAATGAGTGTGTATTGGAGCTAGAGCTGTCAACAGGCCGGGCCGCAAAAAAACGTTCCGTGCCAAGGTTGTATCGGGCCTCATGGGCTCAAGCCCAGCCCATGCACAACTTGGGCCTCCGAGTATTCGGGCTATGAGCCAAAATAACTCAAACACGTTCAATTCTCTACATTTTAATTGAGATGAACCAAACCCATTTCGAGCTAAAAAAATACACACGTAAAATTTCAACCGTAAATCATTGATTATAAGCATATACCACACACAGACACATTAGATAAGAATATTCGGTTAATTTTGATTTTCATAGATTACATAGCCTGTTGCAACTATAATATGTGTATTGGACCTAGAGATGTCAATGGACAGAGCCATCCCGCAAACAATCCTACCGGGCCATGTTTAACACCGGGTCGTTCCAAGGTTGTATCAGGCCTCTTTGAGCTCAAGCCCAGCCCGTGCACAACTCAGGCCTATGGGCCGAAATAACTCAAACATCTCCAATTCTCTACATTCTAATTGAGAGGAACCAAACCAAGCCCATTTCGAGCTAACAAAAATACACACATAAAATTTCAACGGTAAATCATTGAACATAAGCATATCCCACACATAGAGTCACGCACACGTACACATTAAATAAGAATATTCAGTTAATTTTGATTTTGATGGATTACTCTCTTAAACTTGTATACATGCATGAGTTTCAACCATAAATCATTTTCTAGAAACTCATGATATTTTAATAAAACCCAAAATCTTGGAACACATAATTCTCACGATTTAATGTACAAATACATGTAATGGAAACTAACCTGGATCCATGATGTCGACCTACAACTATTATGGAAAGCGGAATTTTCGACCTTGCCTTTTCTTTAGTTTTTCCTTGATGGCGAGGATAACCTTTCTTTTCTTTTTCCCTTTATTTCCTCCGTCCTCTCAGTGTTGGAAATTCATTGTAAGTGGTGTTTTTTTCTTTTTCTCACTTACCACCTTTTTAAAGGAAGAGAACCGACTCAAAGTCGGTTGTGAGAAGAAGTAAATCCTTCATGTTGATCCAACAATTTTACAGTGAGCACATGGTGGTTAGCCTTCATGCATGATAAGATCATGCCCTTTCCACCACCTGTTAAACTGAAATGATGTTATTGATAAACATCATTGACTTTGGTCAATGATGTTTATCTCCAAAGGAATATATATACATATATGTCCATTATTATGTATATATTATGTACAACTTTTAAGACATAGGAAGAGAGAGTACCACTTTAAAACTCTCAAGCTTTAACATAATTTTATTCTCACTTAACCATCAAAGTGAGACACTTTACATGTTAAAACTTTATTTAACATTAATTCATATGGGTCATATTCATATGTGTCACATTATAGAATAAATCCAACATTCTCCCACTTGGCCCATATGATGATTTGAGGATTCAACAACTTTAAGTGTATACAACGTTAAATCCACTTTAATGTCAATCTGACTTTTTTTTTCTAAGTCAAACTAATCGGATCATGGCGGTTACACATCATTCAATCGACATGTTCCCTTCCAAGCATCACAAATTAATTCAACTCAACTTTAACTTTAATGAGGTAAAAACATAAGCCTCAACCTTACTGTCTTCAAAGAAGACTAAATCCTTTCTTACATTAAACCGTACAATGTAAATAAACAGAAACATAAAACATATACATGAGCTCAGAGTGTCATAACCTAAAGAGAAAAACAACTGTTATGTATATATATACACATACATGCTCATTATGTCAACAAGGACTTTTCTATGATACCCATCCTATCGACATGACCATGAAATGTCTTATAAAGTTAACGGATCCGCTATCATTATGTCGGTGCTAATATGCTCTATAGACACTCTTTGTTTCTGCACTTCATCTTTAACAACCAAGTACTTTAATTCCATATGTTTAGCACCTTTAGAGTACTTGTCGTTCTTTGAGAAGAAAACAGCTGCTGAGTTATCACAATAAATTCTTAGCGGCTTAGCTATATTGCTGGCAATTCCAAGTCCTGAGATAAAATTCTGCAACCACAATCCATGAACCGCGGCCTCAAAGCATGCCACAAATTCAGCTTCCATAGTGGACGTAGCAATGACAGATTGCTTTCCACTCCTCCATGAGACTACTCCTTCGGCTAAAAGGAACAAATAGCCAAATGTTGACTTTTTGGAGTCAGCACATCCGGTATAATCAGAATCTGAATAACCGATTACATCGAGGTGATCATACCTCCTGTAAGTGAGCATGTGATATTTGGTGCCTTGTAAGTACCAAAGAACTTTCTTTGCGGCCTTCCAATGGTTTATTCCGGGATTACTTTGATATCGACCCAACATTCCAACAGCAAAGCTGATACCATGTCGAGTACAAGTTTGTGCATACATTAAGCTCCCAACCACTGAAGCATATGGAATAGAGTTCACTTCCTTCCATTCCAAATCATTTCTGGGACATTGCGTTAGACTGAACTTGTCCCCTTTTTGTATTGGAACTATCCCAGCCGAACAATTCTCCATTTTGAATCTCTCTATAACTTTATCAATATAGGCCTTTTGAGACAATCCTAACAATCCATGTGACTTGTCACGGAATATTTCTATTCCTATCACATAGGATGCCTCACCTAAATCTTTCATTTCAAAGTTCTTAGAGAGAAATTCCTTTACGTTATGTAACATTCCAATATCATTTGCAGCAAGCAATATGTCATCAACATACAAGACCAATAGTATGAACTTGCTCCCGCTAACCTTCATGTAGATACACCAATCAATGGTGTTCTCCGTGAAGCCATAAGATGTCATGGTATTATTGAATTTTAGATACCATTGACGGAAGGCCTGTTTTAATCCATATATTGACTTCTTTAATTTACACACTAAATTTTCTTTTCCTGTGGTCACAAACCCTTCTGGTTGGTCCATATAAACTTCCTCTTCCAACTCACCATTTAGAAAAACGATTTTAACATCCAATTGGTAAAGCTCTAAGTCATAATGAGCTACCAAAGCCAAAACAATTCTTAAAGAGTCCTTATTTGATACTGGGGAGAAGGTCTCTTTATAGTCAATGCCATCCTTCTGTGTATAACCCTTAGCTACAAGTCTGGCCTTGTACCTTTCGATGTTACCTTTTGAGTAATGTTTGGTCTTAAAGACCCATTTACAACCGACTCTTTTAGAACCTTCATGTAACTCTACTAAGTCCCAAACCTCATTGTCATACATCGACTTAATTTCTTCTTTCATGGCATTGATCCACTTTTCTGAATTGTTACTATTCACCGCTTGACTAAATGAGACTGGATCTTTATTAATGCTCAAGTCGCATTCATGGTCAAGATTATACACCACATAGTCATCAGGAATAGGCGATCTTTTACGCCTTCTGAGGCCGTCTTAAAGCTACTTCTGTGTTGTGGTTCATTAATATCTTGCTTTCGTTGGTTCATCTATAATATTCTCATTTTGTGGGTTTTCAACATTAACCTGTTGTTCTGGTATGTTGTTTGACTTTGATACAACAATTGGAACAACAAACTTCAGCATGAATATCGGGTAATGACATTTCTACCTGAATTTCCTGAATGTCAATTTCATGTGGTTTCCCACTCCCACGGGTTGAGCCATTTTCTATGAACCAAGCATTTCCTGACTCAACAATTCTCGTACTATGGTTAGGATAGAAGAACCTATACCCTTTAGACTTTTCAGGATAGCCAATAAAATATCCACCGACTATCCTAGCATCAAGTTTCTTTTCATGTGGATTATATACTCTTACTTCCGCTGGACAACCCCAAACATGAAGATGCCTCAAGCGGGTTTCCTACATCCATAACTCATAAGGTGTTTTAGGGACAACTTTACTAGGAACCTATTGAGGAGATACGGTCTTTAATGCATGCATCCACATTGATAGGGGTAAGGAACAATCATTTAACATACTCCTAACCATATCCATTAATGTACGATTTCGTCTCTCAGAAACACCATTCTGCTGAGGAGTCTGAGCATGGTATACTGTGCACAAATGCCACGACTTTCAAGGAACTTTGCAAATGGACCTAGACATTGTCCCTTTTCAGTAAATTTTCCGTAATACTCACCACCTTTATCTGATCTCACTATTTTCACTTTCTTATCTAACTGCCTTTCCACTTGATTTATGAACACCTCGAGGATGTTCACTGAATGAGACTTTTCATGCAGTAGATAAACATAACCATAACATGAGTAGTCATCAATAAAGGTAATGAAATACTGTTCGCCGCTCTAACTTGGAACGTCAAAAGGACCACAAATATCAGTGTGTATCAGCCCTAAGAGTTGAGTGCTTCTTGTGGCTGATTTCTTTACTGTGGTTTTAGTGCGCTTTCCTTTAATCCACACATACGTTCGATCACTAAAATCCAATTGAGGAAGAATTTCACTTTTCATCAACCTCAATAACCTTTTTTTTTTGGAAATGTGACCCAATCTTTGATGCCACAAGTAAGCTGAACTTTCATTTGGTGTACTACGTTTAATGCCTACATTACTTTCAACACGAAACAAAGATTCAGCAAAATCGTTGTTGAGATTTACACGATAAAGTGAATCATACAACTTTCCTGACCCACAAAAACAGTTATCTTTGTAGAACAAAAAACTGCCCTTACAAATCTCAACACAATATCCTATTACATCCAGCTTCCCTACTGAAACAAGATTTCGGGCACATTCAGGTACATAGAGACATCTTTCCAGGTTTAAATGACACCCAGTGTCCAAAAGCAACCTATAAGTCCCTATGCCCTCTATCTGTGCCTTCATCCTGTTTCCCATAAACAAGTACTGTTCATTTCCGTTTATGAGTTGGATCGTACTGAATCCCTGCATAACATGAGACACATGAGTAGTTGCACCAAAATCTAACCACCAGGTATTATTAGGAACTTCTATAAGATTCGATTCAAAACATACAGAAACATAATATGTATCTTTCTTCTCGAACCATTCCTTTCATTTATGACAATCGGCCTTTACGTGTCCTTCTTTGTTACAGAAGAACCACCTAACTTTCTTTTTCTTGATTTGGCCCTCAGAAACATTTATTGGGGCCTTATCACTTTTCTTGCCTTTTTCCCTTTTACCTGGTTTGAACTTACTGCTGCTAGCACCATCATAGACTGTGAGGTGGATGGAGTGATCTTTTATTTTCTTTAATCTCCCTTCCTCATGTCCTAACATGGCCTTTAACTCTTTATAGTTCCATTTATCTTTCATGGTGTTGTAATTCACCTGGAACTGGCCAAATTCAGCAAGAAGGGAATTCATTATGAACTATACGAGAAAGCTATCACTCACATCCATTCCCATAGTCTTCAACTTTACTGCTATGTTGGACATTTCTGTTACATGATCATGAATTGACTTTGACCAATCAAATTTATTTGTAGTCAATTCACCCATGAGATTGTTTACAATGGATTTATCAGCAAGATTCGATTGAAAATAATCTTTAACTTTCAGCATGAACTCTCTAGCATCTTCAGTCTTTGGCATCGATGACTTAATATTTTCAGCCATAGTCATTTTCACAAGGTTCAAACTCAGCCTGTTAGACCGCTCCCAAGCCCCATAGATGGACTTGTCATCTTCTGAGCTAGTGGCAGTAATGGATGTGGGCTTTTCATCTAATACTATAGATATGTCCAGATCCATAACACCCACACCAGTCATTATAGTTTAGCCCGTTGAACTTAACAACTGAACTTCCAGATGCGAAAAGACTAATGAGGCTGCAAAACATTTATACATGCTCAACCATTAGCGTTTTGAGTTGACTTTAATAAATTCAGAAACTGTCATGAACTTTAAGCATATATTTAAGTTCACCTTTGTGTAAGCCTTAAACACATAAACAATTTAATCGATGTCATACGATAGAAACTTTAATGGACAATCATAACATACAATAGTCAAATAAGTTGTCTATCTTTGGATATACATCTTATTTAACCAAGGTACAATGATTAGTCCCTTTAACGACATAGACTAGTTGCAATGGTCCATCTTTGGACGACCTTCTAACAATTAATCTATAAACTCAATTGTTCAATCAACTTTTCTTGTCATTTTACAGGCATCTCTGTACTCATGAACAACTGACATACAATTAATTTAATGTGTTAGACATTCCATTTAGCTAGGCCACTTTGGTGACTAACAAGCTATTAATGTCTTAACAATAAATTATACTTTTATATTTCAAGCCTTTAACAGAACATTAAAATTTTATTTGGAAAATAAAAACATAATATCCAATTTGTTATGCAAATTTTCGGTAAAGCTTGAAATTCAACATAACCAGTGTTAAACACCCAATTAATTTTGCGCAAAAACTTTGCTGCACAAAAACTTTAATTTTGCTCTAAAACAGTACAAGAGCAACAAAAATATTGCATGTACAATTACCGTACAAACTTTACAGTTAAAAATATAATTGATAATTTAATCGAAGAAATTATGAGTTCGCAACCTTAAGCTCTGATACCACATGTTAAACTTTTATACATGCATGAGTTTCAACCATAAATCATTTTCTAGAAACTCATGATACTTTAATAAAACTCAAAATCTTGGAACACATAATTCTCACGATTTAATGTACAAATACATGTAATGGAAACTAACCTGGATCCATGATGTCGACTTACAACTATTATGGAAAGCGGAATTTTCGACCTTGCCTTTTCTTTAATTTTTCCTTGATGGCGATGATAACCTTTCTTTTCTTTTTCCCTTTATTTCCTCAGTTCTCTCAGTGTTGGAAATTCACTGTAAGTGGTGTTTTTTCTTTTTCTCACTTACCACCTTTTTAAAGGAAGAGAACCGACTCAAAGTCGGTTGTGAGAAGAAGTAAATATCCTTCATGTTGATCCAACAATTTTACAGAGAGCACATGGTGGTTAGCCTTCACGCATGATAAGATCATGCCCTTTCCACCACCTGTTAAACTGGAATGATGTTATTGATAAACATCATTGACTTTGGTCAATGATGTTTATCTCCAAAGGGAATATATATACATATATGTCCATTATTATGTATATATTATGTACAACTTTTTAAGACATGGGAAAAGGGAGTACCACTTTAAAACTCTCAAGCTTTAACATAATTTTATTCTCACTTAACCATCAAAGTGAGACACTTTACATGTTAAAACTTTATTTAACATTAATTCATATGGGTCATATTCATATGGGTCACATTACAGAATAAATCCAACATACTCAGCCTGCTGCAACTACAATATGAGTATGTGTATTTGTGTTTGTGTTATATTAAGAGAGAGAAGAAGAAGAAGAAAAGGCGATCATGGATTGAAGATCGGAATACATTTAAGCCATTTTACCTCTCCTATTCTGCTCGACCTCGTGACTACCAGACGAAGATGCTAGTCTTTTCCGACGATTAGTTTTCGAGCTAACAAAAATACACACGTAAAATTTTAACCGTAAATAATTGAATATAATCATATCCCACACACACACACACATTAAATAAGAATATTCAGTTAATTTTGATTTTCATGGATTACTTAGCCAGCAGCAACTACAATATGAGTATGTGTATTTGTGTTCGTGTAAAATTGAGAGAGAGAAGAAGAAGAAGAAAAGGCGACCATGGATTGAAGATCGGAATACATTTCAGCCATTTTACCTCCCCTATTCCGCTCGACCTCGTGACTTCCAGACGAAGATGCTAGTCTTTTCTGATGTTTAGTTTTTGAGCTCGACGGCCCTGCTATCGAGTATCGTGATAGGTTGACGAAATAGTAATGATGATAGATGAGGGATGAGGGAATTCTGATAATGGTGAGATCACCGAGTCCTTTTAACGTTCCATAATACCTTCGAACAAGTTGCGTATTTCGTTGTCGTCATCTCTGTCTTCTAATTTTCTGAGTCCAAAACACACCAAATAGATTAATATCACATGCGTTTTTGTAGAGAGAGGGAGAGAGAAATGTGATATTGAATATAAATGGTTATGATTAAGGAAGAGACATTTAACACGGCAGAATGGCTAATGGGATAAGAGATCTTAGACTAGGAAGGAAGAGAGAGAAAAAAGAGACAGTGAGAAAATAAGGACACGATGGGTTTTGATGGTGTTGAACGAAGTCATAACATTAAAAGTTTTGAGATGAATATAATTAATTTGATTTGGGATGCATGAAAGTTTTTATGTTAAAAGTTGCTCTTCTCATAACACCACAAATAAATAAATTTGAAATTTGAATTTTTAAATATTAATTTTGTTTTGAATCATATGTTTGGTAATAAGCATGTTGTAATCAATCATTTACACTATTTAATCCAAATAAAATAGCCTTTTTTCTTCTTTTTAGTTTGTCCAGAAAAATAATCAAATTCCTAAACCTGAAAATTCAACACTCGCATAAACCAGGGCTGACTTCGAGCAAGAAGTCCACAAAAAATGACTCCAGCGGAAGGCGTAGTCCCACCCGAAAAAAGTCGGCGAAGAATAGAAATCCATCATCGAGCTCGTGGGATAACTCAACAATTATTTGGAAAAAAAAAGTAAGTATTCCTTCCATTTCGAGCAAAGAGTCCTCGTTTGAAAGTTAATTTTTTTAAGAAAATAACATGTTTAGTAGCACATTAGTAATAAAATGACACTTTTATGAATTAATTTTTAAAAAGTAACTCTTTATGAAAACATCCAAAAAAAAAAAATATTTTTTCCCTAAAATATATGGATAGAGTAATATTTTTCAGAAGTATTAAGTATCAGAACCAAAAAAGACAAAAACAAAGATTTCAAAGACGAGCTTTGATAGAGACGATGTGTCGTACAGTACCGCGTACGAGCATGGATTTGTTATTTTGTCCATATTCCACTCACCCGGTCACTCCCTCTCCCTCCCACGTGACCCCTTTTTTTTTTTTTCCATTTTTTCCAAGTAGGATTGTAGTAGTAAGCTATCACATTTTTAATTTGACATTATTTTACTATTACCTGATTACCTCCCTCTATTGAATTGTTTGTAAACACAGTCAAACCTCACTAACACATAATTTACATCTCCCATATTTTCAAAAGTTCAAATTAATATGTATATCTTCATGCATATATTCCACTAGATATAAATAAATAAATTCATACGTTTTATTTAGTATTTCTCATTGATGTGTTCGGCCCAAACCCGGTCACGAGCAACGCACGAGCGACCACCATGTGTCAGTTACGAGCTCAAGTAGTATGGGACCTACCGATCTAGCGAGAAGAGCTAGAGGGCATCGAGAAACTAAAACTAACTCTTGCCAAAACCTGGCCGAACATAGGACATGCCTGCCCGATCAGGGGCCATGCTCGGGATTTACACTTGTCTACAATAGATCTACATCATCATAGCCGGGCAGAGCCTTGCTCGCATCGAGCAAGACGCCTCGGAAACTTGCTCTCCAATATAGGTCAAAGGTTTCCTTATCCGAGCAGGACACTTACATTATTTGCTCCTAGATTTACGCGGCTAGCCACTTATCACGCCTACAGTTTAGGGATTTCTTCCTAAATTGGCTAGGTAATTATGGAATCCGAATCCCATAAGGATTCTACGTCATTTGGGACCTATGAATACCCTTCCACAAACCATATTCAAGGTACAGACTCTTTCTTGAGCCTCGAACCTCTGTCAAATTCTGTTTTGACTTCTCACACGATACTTACTCTCATGTCGGAGTGGTTTCGCGAGGCCAAGCCTTGCACTCCCACTAAGGTGTTTTTGTGATCTTAATCAGGTTCAAGGAAGCAGATCAAGCCCATATATCCTACCCATCACACGGACGGCCCAAGGTGCATTTTTGTCACATCAGTTTGGTTCCGTTGTCAACCCATTTCGTCTTCAAACACTGGCCGACAGCTCCCCCCGGCGTCAAGCAACTGACGCACTCTTTTTTAAATTTCTGCCAGTGGCAATCACCCCAGTATGGATGAATCTTTTCAGCCTCGTGAATTAATGGGCTCCACCTCGAGTAGATCTGCTCAAATCACGGTGGCCAGACGAAGATTCCGGGGATTGCAGACCAGTTCCTTCCAATCAAGTATGAATTCCGGGCCTACTCTTTTCCATTTTCCTCGCGGACCCCGAGAGCAGCCTTCAGTGCTCGCAATCGAGCACCCTCCCTGGAGCTAAAGTCCCACTTGGATACTTTGGGTACCTTCAATTCACTACTGGCCGTTGGCTTCAGCGACCACCCCAAACGGGAATCTATTATGAGGACTCTCTTGTCCTAGGCCTCGACCTTGCCCGAGACATCGCTCAGGAGCCTCAAAAATCTGGAGTTGGACCTAACTCCAATCCGTCCTCCGGTACTAGGCGCAAAAATGAAGAGCTTCCAGAAGAGATACATATCCGGCTCGAAGCCCAGCCAATGGCAAGCCACCGTAAAGGCCATAATTGCTAGGACCGTGTTCAACATAAGGTGACAAGGCAAGGCGTTGACTTCGAGCAAGAAGTCCACAAAAAATGGCTCCAGCGGAAGGCGTAGTCCCACCCGAAAAAAGTCGGCGAAGAATAGAAATCCATCATCGAGCTCATGGGATAACTCAACAATTATTTGAAAAAAAAAGTAAGTATTCCTTCCGTTTCGAGCAAAGAGTCCTCGCTTGTTTCAAAGTTAAATTTTTTAAGAAAATAACATTTTTAGTAGCACATTACTAATAAAATGACACTTTTATGAATTAATTTTTAAAAATTAACTCTTTATGAAAACATCCAAAAATAAAATATATTTTTTTCCTAAAATATATGGATAAAGTAATATTTTTCAGAAGTATTAAGTATCAGAACGGAAAAAGACAAAAACAAAGATTTGAAAGACGAGCTCTGATAGAGACGATGTGTCGTACAGTACCGCGTACGAGCATGGATTTGTTATTTTGTCCATGTTCCACTCACCCGGTTACTCCCTCTCCCTCCCACGTGACCCTTTTTTTTTCTTTCCATTTTTTCCAAGTAGGATTGTAGTAGTAAGCTATCACATTTTTAATTTGACATTATTTTACTATTACCTGATTACCTCCCTCTATTGAATTGTTTGTAAACACAGTTAAACCTCACTAACACATAATTTACATCTCCCATATTTTCAAAAGTTCAAATTAATACGTATATCTTCATGCATATATATATATATATATATATATATATATATATATATATATATATATATTTTTTCTTTTTTCCACTTGATATAAATAAATAAATTCATATGTTTTATTTAGTATTTCTCATTGATGTGTCCGGCCCAAACCCGGTCACGAGCAACGCACGAGCGACCACCATGTGTCAGTTACGAGCTCAACTAGTATGGGACTTACCGATCTAGCGAGCAGAGCTAGAGGGCATCGAGAAACTAAAACTAACTCCTGCCAAAACCTGGCCGAACATAGGACATGCCTGCCCGATAAGGGGCCATGCTCGGGATTTACACTTGTCTACAATAGATCTACATCATCATAGCCGGGCAGAGCCTTGCTCGCATCGAGCAGGAAGCCTCGGAAACTTGCTCTCCAAGACAGGTCAAAGGTTTCTTTATCCGAGCAGGACACTTACATTATCTGCTCCTAGATTTACGCGGCTAGCCTCTTATCACGCCTACAGTTTAGGGATTTCCTCCTAAATTGGCTAGGTAATTATGGAATCCGAATCCCATAAGGATTCTACGTCATTTGGGACCTATAAATACCCTTCCACAAACCATATTCAATGTACAGACTCTTTCTTGAGCCTCGAACCTCTGTCAAATTCTCTTTTGACTTCTCACACGATACTTACTCTCATGTCGGAGTGGTTTCGCGAGGCCAAGCCTTGCACTCCCATTAAGGTGTTTTTGTGATCTTAATCACGTTCAAGGAAGCAGATCAAGCCCAGATATCCTACCCATCACACGGACGACCCAAGGTGCATTTTTGTCACATCAGTTTGGTTCTGTTGTCAACCCGTTTTGTCTTCAAACACCGGCGGCCTCCCGGCCAAGCAAGCAACTGACATGCAGCGCACTCTTTTTTGAATTTTTGCCAGTGGCAATCACCCCAGTATGGATGAATCTTTTCAGCCTCGTGAATTAAGGGGCTCCACCTCGAGTAGATCTGCTCAAATCGCGGTGTCCAGACGAAGATTCCGGGGATTGCAGACCAGTTCCTTCCAATAAAGTATGAATTCCTGGCCTACTTTTTTTCCTTTTCTCCGCGGACCCCGAGAGCAGCCTTCAGTGCTCGCAATCGAGCACCCTCCCCGGAGCTAAAGTCCCACTTGGACACTTTGGGTACCTTCAATTCACTACTGGCCGTTGGCTTCAGCGACCACCCCAAACGGGAATCTATTATGAGGACTCTCTTGTCCTAGGCCTCGACCTTGCCCGAGACATCGCTCAGGAGCCTCAAAAATCTGGAGTTGGACCTAACTCCAATCCGTCCTCCGGTACTAGGCGCAAAAATGAAGAGCTTCCAGAAGAGATACATATCCGGCTCGAAGCCCAGCCAATGGCAAGCCACCGTGAAGGCCATAGTTGCTCGGACCGTGTTCAACATAAGGTCACAAGGCAAGGCGTTGACTTCGAGCAAGAAGTCCATAAAAAATGGCTCCAGCGGAAGACGTAGTCCCACCCGAAAAAAGTCGGCGAAGAATAGAAATCCATCATCGAGCTCGTGGGATAACTCAACAATTATTTGGAAAAAAAAAGTAAGTATTCCTTCCGTTTCGAGCAAAGAGTCCTCGTTTAAAGTTTAATTTTTAAGAAAATAACATTTTTAGTAGCACATTAGTAATAAAATGACACTTTTATGAATTAATTTTTAAAAATTAACTCTTTATGAAAACATCCAAAAATAAAATAATATTTTTTTCCTAAAATATATGGATAGAGTAATATTTTTCAGAAGTATTAAGTATCAAAACGGAAAAAGACAAAAACAAAGATTTCAAAGACGAGCTCTGATAGAGACGATGTGTCGTACAGTACCGCGTACGAGCATGGATTTGTTATTTTGTCCATATTCCACTCACCCGGTCACTCCCTCTCCCTCCCACGTGACCCCTTTTTTTTTTTCCATGTTTTCCAAGTAGGATTGTAGTAGTAAGCTATCACATTTTTAATATGACATTATTTTACTATTACCTGATTACCTCCCTCTATTGAATTGTTTGTAAACACAGTTAAACCTCACTAACACATAATTTACATCTCCCATATTTTCAAAAGTTCAAATTAATACGTATATATTCATGCATATATATATATATATATATATATATATATATATATATATATATATATATATATATATATATATATATATATATATATTTTTTCCACTAGATATAAATAAATAAATTCATACGTTTTATTTAGTATTTCTCATTGATGTGTCCGGCCCAAACCCGGTCACGAGCAACGCACGAGCGACCATCATGTGTCAGTTACGAGCTCAACTAGTATGGGACCTACCGATCTAGCGAGCAGAGCTAGAGGGCATCGAGAAACTTAAACTAACTCCTGCCAAAATCTGGCCAAACATAGGACATGCCTGCCCGATCAGGGGCCATGCTCGGGATTTACACTTGTCTACAATAGATCTACATCATCATAGCCGGGCAGATCCTTGCTCGCATCGAGCAGGAAGCCTCGGAAACTTGCTCTCCAAGACAGGTCAAAGGTTTCCTTATCCGAGCAGAACACTTACATTATCTGCTCCTAGATTTACGCGGCTAGCCACTTATCACGCCTACAGTTTAGGGATTTCCTCCTAAATTGGCTAGGTAATTATGGAATCTGAATCCCATAAGGATTCTACGTCATTTGGGACCTATAAATACCCTTCCACAAACCATATTCAAGGTACAGACTCTTTCTTGAGCCTCGAACCTCTTCAAATTCTGTTTTGACTTCTCACACGATACTTACTCTCATGTCGGAGTGGTTTCGCAAGGCCAAGCCTTGCACTCCCACTAAGGTGTTTTTGTGATCTTAATCAGGTTCAAGGAAGCAGATCAAGCCCAAATATCCTACCCATCACACGGACGGCCCAAGGTGCATTTTTGTCACATTAGTTTGGTTCCGTTGTCAACCCGTTTTGTCTTCAAACATTGGCCGGCAGCTCGCCCCGGCGTCAAGCAATTGACATGCATCACACTCTTTTTTGAATTTTTGCCATTGGCAATCACCCCAGTATGGATGAATCTTTTCAGCCTCGTGAATTAAGGGGCTCCACCTCGAGTAGATCTGCTCAAATCACGGTGGCCAGACGAAGATTCCGGGATTGCAGACCAGTTCCTTCCAATCAAGTATGAATTCCTAGCCTACTTTTTTTCCTTTTCCTCGCGGACCCCGAGAGCAGCCTTCAGTGCTCGCAATCGAGCACCCTCCCTGGAGCTAAAGTCCCACTTGGACACTTTGGGTACCTTCAATTCACTATTGGTCGTTGGCTTCAGCGACCACCCCAAACGGGAATCTATTATGAGGACTCTCTTGTCCTAGGCCTCGACCTTGCCCGAGACATCGCTCAGGAGCCTCAAAAATCTGGAGTTGGACCTAACTCCAATCCGTCCTCCGGTACTAGGCGCAAAAATGAAGAGCTTCCAGAAGAGATACATATCCGGCTCGAAGCCCAGCCAATGGCAAGCCACCGTGAAGGCCATAATTGCCCGGACCGTGTTCAACATAAGGTCGCAAGGCAAGGCGTTGACTTCGAGCAAGAAGTCCACAAAAAATGGCTCCATGAAGGCGTAGTCCCACCGAAAAAGTCGACGAAGAATAGAAATCCATCATCGAGCTCGTGGGATAACTCAACAATTATTTGGAAAAAAAAGTAAGTATTCCTTCCGTTTCGAGCAAAGAGTCCTCGTTTGAAAGTTTAATTTTTTAAGAAAATAACATTTTTAGTAGCACATTAGTAATAAAATGACACTTTTATGAATTAATTTTTAAAAATTAACTCTTTATGAAAACATCCAAAAATAAAATAATATTTTTTCCTAAAATATATGGATAGAGCAATATTTTTCAGAATTATTAAGTATCAGAACGGAAAAAGACAAAAACAAAGATTTCAAAGACGAGCTCTGATAGAGATGATGTGTCGTACAATACCGCGTACGAGCATGGATTTGTTATTTTGTCCATATTCCACTCACCCGGTCACTCCCTCTCCCTCCCACGTGATCCTTTTTTTTTTCTTTCCATTTTTTCCAAGTAGGATTGTAGTAGTAAGCTATCACATTTTTAATTTGACATTATTTTACTATTACCTGATTACCTCCCTCTATTGAATTGTTTGTAAACACAGTTAAACCTCACTAACACATAATTTACATCTCCCATATTTTCAAAAGTTCAAATTAATACGTATATCTTCATGCATATATATATATATATATATATATATATATATATATATATATATATATATATATATATTTTTTCCACTAGATATAAATAAATAAATTCATACGTTTTATTTAGTATTTCTCATTGATATGTCCGGCCCAAACCCGGTCACGAGCAACGCACGAGCGACCACCATGTGTCAGTTACGAGCTCAACTAGTATGGGACCTACCGATCTAGCGAACAGAGCTAGAGGGCATCGAGAAACTAAAACTAACTCCTGCCAAAACCTGGCCGAACATAGGACATGCCTGCCCGATCAGGGGCCATGCTCGGGATTTACACTTGTCTACAATAGATCTACATCATCATAGTCAGGCAGAGCCTTACTCGCATCGAGCAGGAAGCCTCGAAAACTTGATCTCCAAGACAGGTCAAAGGTTTCCTTATCCGAGTAGGACTCTTACATTATTGCTCCTAGATTTACGCGGTTAGCCACTTATCACGCCTAAAGTTTAGGGATTTCCTCCTAAATTGGCTAGGTAATTATGGAATCCGAATCCCATTAGGATTCTACGTCATTTGGGACCTATAAATACCCTTCCACAAACCATATTCAAGGTACAGACTCTTTCTTGAGCCTCGAACCTCTGTCAAATTATGTTTTGACTTCTCACACGATACTTACTCTCATGTCGGAGAGGTTTCGCGAGGCGAAGCCTTGCACTCCCACTAAGGTGTTTTTGTGATCTTAATCAGGTTCAAGGAAGCAGATCAAGCCCAGATATCCTACGCATCACACGGACGACCCAAGGTGCATTTTTGTCACATCGGTTTGGTTCCGTTGTCAACCCGTTTTGTCTTCAAACACTGGCCGGCAGCTCGCCCCGGCGTCAAGCAACTGACATGCAACGCACTCTTTTTTGAATTTTTGCCAGTGGCAATCACCCCAGTATGGATGAATCTTTTCAGCCTCGTGAATTAAGGGGCTCCACCTCGAGTAGATCTGCTCAAATCACGGTGGCCAGACGAAGATTCCGGGGATTGCAGACCAGTTCCTTCCAATCAAGTATGAATTCCTGGCCTACTTTTTTTCCTTTTCCTCGGGGACCCCGAGAGCAGCCTTCAGTGCTCGCAATCGAGCACCCTCCCCGGAGCTAAAGTCCCACTTGGACACTTTGGGTACCTTCAATTCACTACTGGCCGTTGGCTTCAGCGACCACCCCAAACGGGAATCTATTATGAGGACTCTCTTGTTCTAGGCCTCGACCTTGCCCGAGACATCGCTCAGGAGCCTCAAAAATCTGGAGTTGGACCTAACTCCAATCCGTCCTCCGGTACTAGGCGCAAAAATGAAGAGCTTCCAGAAGAGATACATATCCGGCTCGAAGCCCAGCCAATGGCAAGCCACCGTGAAGGCCATAATTGCCCGGACCGTGTTCAACATAAGGTCGCAAGGCAAGGCGTTGACTTCGAGCAAGAAGTCCACAAAAAATGGCTCCAGCGGAAGGCGTAGTCCCACCCGAAAAAAGTCGGCGAAGAATAGAAATCCATCATCGAGCTCGTGGGATAACTCAACAATTATTTGGAAAAAAAGAAGTAAGTATTCCTTCCGTTTCGAGCAAAGAGTCCTCGTTTGAAAGTTTAATTTTTTAAGAAAATAACATTTTTAGTAGCACATTAGTAATAAAATGACACTTTTATGAATTAATTTTTAAAAATTAACTCTTTATGAAAACATCCAAAAATAAAATAATATTTTTTCTTAAAATATATGGATAGAGTAATATTTTTTAGAAGTATTAAGTATCAGAACGGAAAAAGACAAAAACAAAGATTTCAAAGACGAGCTCTGATAGAGACGATGTGTCGTACAGTACCGCGTACGAGCATGGATTTGTTATTTTGTCCATATTCCACTCACCCGGTCACTCCCTCTCCCTCCCACGTGACCCCTTTTTTTTCTTTCCATTTTTTCCAAGTAGGATTGTAGTAGTAAGCTTTCACATTTTTAATTTGACATAATTTTACTATTACCTGATTACCTCCCTCTATTGAATTGTTTGTAAACACAGTTAAACCTCACTAACACATAATTTACATCTCCCATATTTTCAAAAGTTCAAATTAATACGTATATCTTCATGCATATATATATATATATATATTTTTTTCTTCCACTAGATATAAATAAATAAATTCATACGTTTTATTTAGTATTTCTCATTGATGTGTCCGGCCCAAACCCGGTCACGAGCAACGCACGAGCGACCACCATGTGTCAGTTACGAGCTCAACTAGTATGGGACCTACTGATCTAGCGAGCAGAGCTAGAGGGCATCGAGAAACTAAAACTAACTCCTGCCAAAACCTGGCCGAACATAGGACATGCCTGACCGATCAGGGGCCATGCTCGGGATTTACACTTGTCTACAATAGATCTACATCATCATAGACGGGCAGAGCCTTGCTCGCATCGAGCAGGAAGCCTCGGAAACTTGATCTCCAAGACAGGTCAAAGGTTTCCTTATCCGAGCAGGACACTTACATTATTTGCTCCTAGATTTACGCGACTAGCCACTTATCACGCCTACAATTTAGGGATTTCCTCCTAAATTGGCTAGGTAATTATGGAATCCGAATCCCATAAGGATTCTACGTCATTTGGGACCTATAAATACCCTTCCACAAACCATATTCAAGGTACAGACTCTTTCTTGAGCCTCGAACCTCTGTCAAATTCTCTTTTGACTTCTCACACGATACTTACTCTCATGTCGGAGTGGTTTCGCGAGGCCAAGCCTTGCACTCCCACTAAGGTGTTTTTGTGATCTTAATCAGGTTCAAGGAAGCAGATCAAGCCCAGATATCCTACCCATCACACGGACGACCCAAGGTGCATTTTTGTCACATCAGTTTGGTTCCGTTGTCAACCCGTTTCGTCTTCAAACACTGGCCGGCAGCTCGCCCCGGCGTCAAGAAATTGACATGCAAAGCACTCTTTTTTGAATTTCTGCCAGTGGCAATCACCCCAGTATGGATGAATCTTTTCAACCTCGTGAATTAAGGGGCTCCACCTCGAGTAGATCTGCTCAAATCACGGTGGCCAGACGAAGATTCCGGGGATTGCAGACCAGTTCCTTCCAATCAAGTATGAATTCCTGGCCTACTTTTTTTCCTTTTCCTCGCGGACCCCGAGAGCAGCCTTCAGTGTTCGCAATCGAGCACCCTCCCTGGAGCTAAAGTCCCACTTGGACACTTTGGGTACCTTCAATTCACTACTGGCCGTTGGCTTCAGCGACCACCCCAAACGGGAATCTATCATGAGGACTCTCTTGTCTTAGGCCTCGACCTTGCCCGAGACATCGCTTAGGAGCCTAAAAAATCTGGAGTTGGACCTAACTCCAATCCGTCCACCGGTACTAGGCGCAAAAATAAAGAGCTTCCAGAAGAGATACATATCCGGCTCGAAGCCCAGCCAATGGCAAGCCACCGTGAAGGCCATAATTGCCCGGACCGTGTTCAACATAAGGTCGCAAGGCAAGGCGTTGACTTCGAGCTAGAAGTCCACAAAAAATGGCTCCAGCGGAAGGCGTAGTCCCAACCGAAAAAAGTCGGCGAAGAATAGAAATCCATCATCGAGCTCGTGGGATAACTCAACAATTATTTGGAAAAAAAAGTAAGTATTCCTTCCGTTTCGAGCAAAGAGTCCTCGTTTGAAAGTTAAATTTTTTAAGAAAATAACATTTTTAGTAGCACATTAGTAATAAAATGACACTTTTATGAATTAATTTTTAAAAATTAACTCTTTATGAAAACATGCAAAAATAAAATAATATTTTTTTCCTAAAATATATGGATAGAGTAATATTTTTCGGAAGTATTAAGTATCAGAACGGAAAAAGACAAAAACAAAGATTTCAAAGACGAGCTCTGATAGAGACGATGTGTCCTACAGTACCGCGTACGAGCATGGATTTGTTATTTTGTCCATATTCCACTCACCCGGTCACTCCCTCTCCCTCCCACGTGATCCCTTTTTTTTTCAATTTTTTTCCAAGTAGGATTGTAGTAGTAAGCTATCACATTTTTAATTTGACATTATTTTACTATTACCTGATTACCTCCCTCTATTGAATTGTTTGTAAAACAGTTAAACCTCACTAACTCATAATTTACATCTCCCATATTTTCAAAAGTTCAAATTAATATGTATATCTTCATGCATATATATATATATATATATATATATATATATATATATTCCACTAGATATAAATAAATAAATTCATACGTTTTATTTAGTATTTCTCATTGATGTGTCCGGCCCAAGGTCACGAGCAACGCACGAGCGACCACCATGTGTCAGTTACGAGCTCAACTAGTATGGGACCTACCGATCTAGCGAGCAGAGCTAGAGGGCATCGAGAAACTAAAACTAACTCCTGCCAAAACCTAGCCGAACATAGGACATGCCTGCCCGATCAGGGGCCATGCTCGGGATTTACACTTGTCTACAGTAGATCTACATCATCATAGCCGGGCAGAGCCTTGCTCGCATCGAGCAGGAAGCCTCGGAAACTTGCTTTCCAAGACAGGTCAAAGGTTTCCTTATCCGAGCAGGACACTTACATTATCTGCTCCTAGATTTACGCGGCTAGCCACTTATCACGCCTACAGTTTAGGGATTTCCTCCTAAATTGGCTAGGTAATTATGGAATCCGAATCCGATAAGGATTCTACGTCATTTGGGACCTATAAATACCCTTCCACAAACCATATTCAAGGTACAGACTCTTTCTTGAGCCTCGAACCTCTATCAAATTCTCTTTTGACTTCTCACATGATACTTACTCTCATGTCGAGTGGTTTCGCGAGGCCAAGCCTTGCACTCCCACTAAGGTGTTTTTGTGATCTTAATCAGGTTCAAGGAAGCAGATCAAGCCCAGATATCCTACGCATCACACGAACGGCCCAAGGTGCATTTTTGTCACATCAGTTTGGTTCCGTTGTCAACCGGTTTCGTCTTCAAACACTGGCCGGCAGCTCGCCCCGGCGTCAAGCAACTTACATGCATCGCAGTCTTTTTTGAATTTCTCCCAGTGGCAATCACCCCATTATGGATGAATCTTTTCAGCCTCGTGAATTAAGGGGCTCCACCTCGAGTAGATCTGCTCAAATCACGGTGGCCAGACGAAGATTCCGGGGATTGCAGACCAGTTCCTTCCAATCAAGTATGAATTCCTAGCCTACTTTTTTTCCTTTTCCTCGCGGACCCCAAGAGCAGCCTTCAGTGCTCACAATCGAGCACCCTCCCCGGAGCTAAAGTCCCACTTGGACACTTTGGGTACCTTCAATTCACTACTGGCCGTTGGCTTCAGCGACCACCCCAAACGGGAATCTATTATGAGGACTCTCTTGTCCTAGGCCTCGACCTTGCCCGAGACATCGCTCAGGAGGCTCAAAAATCTAGAGTTGGACCTAACTCCAATCCGTCCTCCTATACTTGGGGCAAAAATGAAGAGCTTCCAGAAGAGATACATATCCGGCTCGAAGCCCAGCCAATGGCAAGCCACCGTGAAGGCCATAATTGCTCGGACCCTGTTCAACATAAGGTCGCAAGGCAAGGCGTTGACTTCGAGCAAGAAGTCCACAAAAAATGGCTCCAGCGGAAGGCGTAGTCCCACCCGAAAAAAGTCGGCGAAGAATAGAAATCCATTATCGAGCTCGTGGGATAACTCAACACCCGCGGGCAGGTTTATTTTGTTTGCTCGATAATCTCTTGAATCTATGTCAAGAGAAGTGAGCCAGGCAGTCACCTTATCCGCTGTGTCCAGAGAGGCCCGGTGGGCGGCATAGCAACTCTCATCAGTGTTCACAAGGCAGTCGGGCTCATCCTCCTCGCCCTCAGCCTCATCACCAAGTATGGCCTCAACTTGAGAAAGGCCAGTATTCTTCATGTGCCAAGTAATGGGCATCTCATCTAACTCATTTGGTTTGGAGGCTGCTTCAACCGCCTCCCTTTGGTCAGGACACACTTCCTCAACCACGGGCTCAGCCCTATCAACTAGCTGCTCGGGGCCCTGCCCACTAGCGTTTCCTCCTTCAACACTCTCCTCTCCAGATGGGTCATGCCCGCTGGAGGAATCAACAAGATCTACCATCGGTGTGGGCACACCCCTATGAATGGCCTCTCCGGCCACAAACTCCTCTCCCTCCTCCAGCACATAGTCTAAAGAAGGAGTCTTCTCGCTGCTAAAGGGGTTGTTCTGCCCGCCATAGCTAAAGGCTTCCATGTCATTATCTGAATCTCCAGACATATCTACAAAAAATATCGAGGAAGAAAAGTCAAATTTATGTCCGGACAACCGGAGAAGCAAAAGTGGAAAAAATTCCTAAGTCTAGGTACAACAAAGGGCCCTGCTCGCCTAGCGAATAGGGCCACCCAGTCTTTTCCTCGATCTCTATCTAAGGTCAGGTTTTGGCTTAAGAGTATAACCTAGAAATGCATGGAGATGAAGAAGATAAGCCAAAAAAATCTTCATCAAACCTAGAAAAATGAAGAACAAAGCAGAAGAAATGGGAAAAATGACTTACTGTTAGAAAACGAATAAAGGGTTTCTTCACATGTGCAGGAAAATGGACTAAAGGAATCAAAAATGAAGGAAGATCACGAACTTGGAAATCAATCACCGAATGGAACCTAGGAATGAAGACGCCGGAATCAAAGAAATACAAAGCAACAGCAGCAAGAACACAAGAAAGCTCAAAATTCTTCTCTCTAGAAATCTCAGAAACCATAAAAAAGTGAGAGGGGGAGGGGGCTGGCCTTTTATAGGTAGGATATTTTGGGTTTTGGGGGGAAAATGGTTGCCCAAACAGCACTCGTGTAAGCGGCTGACGTCACCCCAGCACACGTGCATTTAATGCGCCGCTTCGGAAACCACGCCCCCTCAAGTCATGCCATTCCTTGATGGCTCACGCACCTCCTCGCCCACTCACCCTACTGCACTCCCAACGACAAGCTTCCTCAGGACGCTCCAACGGTCTTCCACTAAGGATCTAGAATCTTCTACTAGTCTGTTTTCCATCCAAGCAATGAACTTCTCAAAAACTCATAAGTGTTGGAGCCCGACACAGGAAAAGAAATAGCATTGAGCATAAGTGCTCCCCGCTCCGAGCATGAATACTCGCCAGACAAGTAGCTAGGGGCCACTGATGTGCCCGGCCCAAACCCGGTCACGAGCAACGTACAAGCGACTACCATGTGCAAGTCACGAGCTCAACTAGAATGGGACCTACCAATCTAGCAGGCAGAGCTAGAGGGCTCCGAGCAATTAAAACTAACTCCTGCCAAAACCTGGTCGAGCATAGGCCATGCCTGCCCGATCAAGGGCCATGCCCGGGATTTACACTTGTCTACAATAGATCTACATCACCATTAGCCGGGCAGAGCCTTACTCGCCCGGGCACGTATCGAGTAGGAAGCCTCGGAAACATGCTCTCCAAGATAGGTCAAAGGTTACCTTATCCGAGCAGGACGCTTACCTTATCTGCTCCTAGATTTACGCGGCCAGCCGCTTATCACACCTACAGTTTAGGGATTTCCTCCTAAATTGACTAGGTAATTATGGAATCTGAATCTCATAAAGATTCTACGTCATTTGGGGCCTATAAATACACTTCCACAAACCATATTCAAGGTACAGACTCTTTCTTGAGCCTCGAACATCTGCCAAATTCTCTTTTAACTTCTCAAACTATACTTACTCTCACGCCGGAATGGTTTCGCGAGGCCAAGCCTTGCACTCCCACTAAGGTGTTTTTGTGATCTTAATCAGGTTCAAGGAAGCAGATCAAACTCAGATATCCTACTCATCACACGGATGGGCCAAGTTACATTTTTGCCACATCACTCATCATTTTTAACACGAGGAATAAAAGGCTAATTCAACGGATATCAATTCCTAGGAACACACCAATCTATTACTCTCACTTTTATATCACATGTAAATATGTAATATATGTACAAGAGTTTATAGAACGAAAAATTAGATAATTATTGGGAAAATTACTTTTTTATGCAACATATAATTTGGAGGAAACCAATTTAACCTTGTACTTTTAATATTCCAAATATTGCCAATTTACTAATGTTGGGGGGAAAATGTTAACATTGTACAAATAATTTAGACGAAATGTCACCAATTCCGTTAAGTCTCCGTCCAAATTTGTTAATGGGCATCCAATCTTGTTAACAAAAAGATTAGATAGACTTTTCAAAAGGGTATTTTTGTCAATTATTGAATTAACTTCATTTTATTCTCTCACCTATCTTGTGACAACTCAATATACTGTAAATTTTGAACTTATAACTATGCTAACTTGAGTTTTCGAATCATTTCCTTGTTATTAAACAGTGTAAAAATATTTTCAAATAGCTTGGATTTTTCATATACAGGTCATCTCAACAACAAATGAAAAGTTCATGTCATCATTCATGGACAAAAATAACCTTGTGAAAATTTTAGGTCATCGTTATGTTAACAAAATTAGATGTCCATTAATGAATTTGGATGGGAACTTAACGGAAGTGGTGACATTTTGTCCAAATTATTTGTACAATGTTAACATTTTGCTCCACCATTAGAGTTGTCAAAATGGATTAAGCCTGTTGGGTTAGCCTGCCCTGCCACCTAAAAGAGGTGGGTTGGGTTGGTATTTCTTAGGCTCGCCACTTTTTTGGGATGACTCGCCCCGCCAGGGCCGGCCTAAGGGCAAAGCTTGGTAAACTAGGGCATTAGGCCTCATGAAATAGAAGGCCTCAATTTTCATTTTTATTTTTACTATTAGTACTACTCTTAAATTTCCTAAACAACTAATTAGCTAAACTAAATAACGATTAACGGTTATCTACTTTAGGAGATAAGTAACGGTTATCTCCTAGACTCCCACAGACTACAGTCCCACGTCTCCGTCTCCTCGTCTCCTCCAGTCCTGACTCCTGAGACCTCCCTCCATCTCTTACTCAGTCTCAGACTCTCAATTACTCTTCCTCAATTCCTCCGTGACTCCTCTCCTTCTCTAAGTTCTTAGTTTTCTTACTTAGATCAGACTAACCAGTTACTCTATTTCACTCAGTATTCTCTTTCACTCAGTATTTGACTCTTTCAATTGTGGCGATCGAAGCACCGTTTCCAGACTTACAGTTTCTAGCGCTACTGCAGTCTCAAGTCTGCAGCCGCAGCAATTGCGAAGAGGAGGATCGAGATCGAGACTCATCGAATAAACGAATTGGGCCATTACGTTTTGCCTTGTGAGACCACGACCGATCCCCGACCAGGTTTATTTGTTCTAACTATTTTTTTTCTTTAGTCTTGTGCCTTGATTTGATTTATAGTCATTTAATTTATTTTTGTGAAAACACATTGTTTTTTTTTTAAATTTTAACTTATAAGTTATAGAAATCAGAAATGTCAACTAGAAAATTTGAATCTTGTTATTCGAAGATAAAGAAAAATAAAAAAAATAGAAGCTTTAATAAATCACAAAAAAGGGCCTTTAATAAATCGAGAAATTTTTCAATACAAATAAAAAATTTGAAAGTAGCTCGTTGAATGAAAAAATTAATAATGTAGATGTAGACACTGATGAAAATGAAAATAGAGAAGAAAGTAATAATGTAGACATGGATTAAAATGAAAATGAAAATAAAAATAGAGAAGAAATTAACTTTAAATAAAAATATAATAATTTTAATAATAAATTATTATTTACTTTTAAAAGACATCATTCTATAGTTCGTTTTAGGTCTTCATAACGATTGGGCCGACCCTACGCCCCGCCTCACCAAATGACGGGTTGATGTGGGTTGTGGGTTACCTCGTCTCGTCAACCCACTTTGACAGTTCTACACACCATTCGTACACTGACAATATTTGAAATATTGAAAGTACGAGGTTAAATTGGTTTCCTCCAAATTGTATGTTGCATAAAAAAATAGTTTTCCCATAATTCTTTTATTTCATGGTATTTGATAGTTATAGCAATACTAAATGCATACTTTTAAAAAAAATCTTCATAGAAGTAAAATACTCCTTTGTTCCAAATGTATTGTCATATTTGACGTGATACACATATTAATGAAAAATAATTGACTTAATTATTAATATTGATAGAATTTATAGTTTTTTTTAAAATTTATGTACATGTCGCCTATAATTAAAGTAGAAAAAAGATAATGATTTTGAATATGAGAAAGTAACATTTATATCATCATGTATGAAATAGATCAATTGAGAATTTGATCTATTTCAAATAACATGAGAGGTTTAGAAGATGGTTGTATAGAACAAATAAATTAAAATTAACAAAAAATAAGTAATAAACTCATTTCTATTTATTATAATCCCTTACATAAATTCTTTCATCAATTACGTAATTAATAATTCTTACGTTAACTTTATTTAGAAGGATTTTATATAACAAGGAATTTAAATCATGTAAAGTGTACAAAAATTCTAAAATGGAGTAATTTTTATAATGTAATTTTAAAAATGTATGGGACAATTTAATCGCCAAAACATCATTTCATCCTAGCAATCATGACTATCCCATGCTAATGAGTTGTATGCAAGTACATGAGATCTACCCTAGGTGGAGGATGTTAGAGCATCCTCAATGTTCAACTTCTTAATACAACTTTTTAATTGAGTCCCACTGCCATATATATATTTTTCTCTTCTTACCCACTTAAGAATATATCTTCACATTATATACTATTCTTAGCATATTCTTAACTAGGTCTCACTGCCATCTCATTAACTTTATATTTCATTCTTATTTTTATACTTATCAACAAATAAATTTATTTTACGTTATTTAATATATTTCATATAAATAATTAATTTATAAATTAAGACATGAATTAATTTAAAAATAATAATTACATTATTATTTTTAAATTTTATAATTTATAATTTAATATTATCTATAAAACACATATTATACATAACTCGTACAATAATATAAATAAAAAATTACTTAAAAACGTTAAAATTGAAAATAATACATAAAATGCTAAAATTACATAAAACATAAATACTTAAAAATTACATCAAAACAATTCAATAATTAGAATTACATAAAAACGTCAATAATTAAACTTTATCACTGGTTGTCACCGTAACGACGCCATATATGCTCAACCAAGTTGGATCGAAGAGCATGATGGGTGCTTCTATCACGTACCTCTGAATTTCGCTGCATATATTCTTGAAATGCTTGTGTTGACCCATGGTTCACTTGTGGAGAGTCATAAATGACATCATCAGCCCAGTCTGTAACGTGATCACCCTCGACCTCCACAATCATGTTGTGTAGAATAATGCATGTGAACATTATTTCTTTCAAGTTATCTCTATACCAAAACCTGGTAGGACCTTTGATAATTGCCCATCTTGATTGGAGCGCTCCAAATGCTCGTTCGACATATTTTCTTGCAGCCTCTTGCATCTCTTTGAATTTCTTTCACTTAGCATCCGACGGGCATGAAAAACTTTTCACAAAAGTAGGCCAATTCGGATAAATTCTATCTGTTAGGTAGTATCCTTTTGTAAACTGTGTGTCATTCACTTCGAAATTACACGGCGGTGCATTTCCTTCGAGTACGTTATTGAATAAAGGTGATTCATATAGCACATTGAGATCATTACGAGAACACGCGACCCCAAAAAATGCATGTCATATCCATAAATCCGCAGACGTAACTGCTTCGAGCACAATTGTTGGCTTCCCATGACCTCTTGCATATTGACCTTGCCAAGCGACTGGACAATTTTTCCATTCCCAGTGCATACAATCAAGACTTCCTAACATACCTGGAAATTCGTGTCTTTGCTCGTGCATTTGAAGCAGACGTTGTGTATCATTAGCATTTGGCCTTCTCAAGTATTGACCTCCGAACAATTCAATAATACATCGACAGAAGTTGAACATGCACTCGATAGCAGTTGTTTCTGCTAATCGGAGGTACTCGTCGAGATGATCGGCCGGAACTCCATAAGCCAATTGACGGATAGCTGCCGAAATATATCATCGGGATACAATGATTGAGATGAAAAGTAGTCATTAACAAGTTGAGTATTTCCCGCTACACGATTTCGATTTATATATCTCCTCTTTTTCCTTTGACAACGCCTCTTGATGTTGGCTCTCTCCATTTCAATCATTTGTTGTTGTAATTCAATCATCTGCAAAACAATTTTTTCACCTTAAGACATGTTGGATTCATCGTTTGATTCTTCGATATGATTGCTTGTGTTAGAGCTATTGGTAGAAGAAGAAGAAGAAGAAGAAGAAGAAGAAGAAGAAGAAGAAGAAGAAGAAGAAGAAGAAGAAGAAGACATCTTTAGTGGTAAAATGGAAGAGAGAATAAAGAAGCTGTGAAGTAATGAAGAAGGTTGAAGTGTTATTTTTATACGGGAGATAGAAAGGATTAAAAACTCACCTACCCTCCCACCCACCCACATAAAAGCAGCCGCCCCCCTTCAAAAAAAAAAAAAACCAACCAATTGTTTCACCTTCAGACATGTTTAAAGTTACATTAAAAAATGACATAGAAACATTCTAATATTGAAAGTTACATGCAAAAAATTAATAATAAAACTTACATAAAAACATTCTAATATTAAAAGTTACATTAAAAAAATTAATAATAAAACTTACATAAAAACATTCTAATATTAAAAGTTACATTAAAAAATTAATAATAAAACTTACATAAAAACATTCTAATGTTAAAAATTACATTAAAAAATTAATAATAAAACTTACATAAAAACATTCTACTATTAAAAGTTACATTAAAAAAATTAATAATAAAACTTACATAAAAACATTCTAATATTAAAAGTTACATTTAAAAAAATTAATAATAAAACTTACATAAAAACATTCTAATATTAAAAGTTACATTTAAAAAAATTAATAATAAAACTTACATAAAAACATTCTAATATTAAAAGTTACATTAAAAAATTAATAATAAAACTTACATAAAAACATTCTAATATTAAAAGTTACATTAAAAAAATTAATAATAAAACTTACATAAAAACATTCTAATATTAAAAGTTACATTAAAAAATTAATAATAAAACTTACATAAAAACATTCTAATATTAAAAGTTACATTAAAAAAATTAATAATAAAACTTACATAAAAACATTCTAATATTAAAAGTAAACTTACATTAAACTACGAACACTAAAATTCATACTCTTTCTTCCTCAACTGCACCTTTACTTGCTCACATCCGTGTTGATACATGACAAACTGTGTCAGACTTATGTAGGAGGTATCTTGAGTAAGAAAAACAATGTCTTTCACGAGCCTTTCACGCTCCTTTCTTTCTTCTCTTGATCGTTTAGCTTCAGTTTCAATTTTTTTATTTCAAATTCTTGTTTTTTTATTTCCGAGTATTTATCTATCGACAACACCATCCCAGAAGAAATCGTATGCATCCCATCTACATCTAAAGATGTTTCGACTTTTCCTTTAGCTTTAGCTTTCCTCTTTGCCGCCTTTTGTCCAATCAAATGACTACGTAAATTGATTTCTTCCACATCTTCAACATCCACACTAGTCTTAGAATGATCGCCCTCGGATTCAGACGTCTTCTATTTTTTATTGGTGTGAAACATATCTGTTTGTGGAGAAAAATGATACAGAAGAAGTTTTTAACATATCCCAAACATGTTCAAAAAGAAAGTGTTGACCTTTTTCATTAAATTATCATCACTCCAACCGCTGTTTTTAGCATTGAGAAGTCTATTGTAGATTTCGTTGAAGCTTCTTACCGATGGAGCAATTCTAGTTGACCAACGTGGTAGCAACTTCGCAATATCTCTCGGTATCGATTTCTTTGGGCGATGTTCGTTGTAATAATCAGCTATACGCTTCCAATATTGCGCATTCTTTTGATTATTACCAACTAATGGACATTTGCCAATAGTCTGCACAGCTTCCATAAGCGCAAGATCTTCATCTTTGGTCCATCTTGCACGTGTAGACTTGTGTTTACTCGGTACTGATTCCGATTCCAGTTCCGATTCGGCGTCCAAATCAATTGTTTCTAAATTGATTTGCGTCTCGGGAATCGATGATGGCGTTCCTGAAAAATTACCAGACGAAGTTGCATCTACACTTGTTCGACGTGAGTCATTCGAAGGTATGTAAAATGGAGAAAATGCACGAGGCGGACCTTGCGGCATGAAAAATTGGTTTCCCGTAGGTTGCCAATAATTCGGAGGAAATAGAACATTACTAGGCGGGAAATTTGGAAAATTTTGTGGTATGTAGAAATTTGGATAATTGAGAACATTTGGATTGTTAGAAAAATTAGGCGGGTATTGAGGAGTAGATGAAAATTGAGAATTTTGAACATTTTCAGGAATATGAGTGTTTTGAGTATTTTGATGTTCTTCAAAATCTGAAGAATTCAGTAAATTTTGAAAAAAAAAATTACCTCTTGGATCAATTTCGAAGATAAGTATGTAAAAAAAGTGATTTTTTAGAAGAGATGATGAAGAAATGGAAAAAAGAATAATGTTTAAAAAATACCAAACCAGGCCCCCCAAACACTCTCCACATCCTCCCCCACACACACTCTTTTCCCCAAAACAAAAAGTGAAAGCGCCCCCCCCCAATACACCCCACTCCCAAAAAATCAAAAAGTGCAAGCCGTCCCCCCTCCCCCTCACACCCGGCTCATTTCCCAACTTAAATAGTAACTTCTTATTTGAGAATTTTATTTTCCCTCTCTCCTACATGGCATCTACTTGGCTTGCTAAGAATTGTTCTCCCATTGTTCATTTGTGCATTCTTAATAAGAATTTGCCAAAATGAACAATGGGGAAGTTAAGAAGATTTGTTTAATAAAAAATGTATATTTGTAACATTTTTTTAAAATAATATTTTTATCATTTTATTATTATTTTTTATTTATTTTAATTATAGATCACATACACATGAACTTTAATGAAAATCACACATTATATCAATATTAAAATCAAATTAATTGTTATTTCATAATTTATTTGTCGAGTGAAATAGAACAATAATTTTGAGACTAGGAATATTTGTACCACTTTGAACTAGTAATAGTTTATTATACAAGTTGTGAACGGGATGACTCGGTTATCCTGACAAAATGACCAAGGTCCTCCGAGTTATCCATTAAATTAATATAGTTCAATTTCAAGTTATCTCTTTATATCTCGATATAACAAATTAAAGGATAATAATGGTACTGACTATTAGGCTTTTTGGAGGAATGCGGGCGCATCACATTCAGGCCATGCGACTGCATCTTGTGGGAGAAATTCAGAGGTGTTCTCAGTATCGCATGCAAGCGCATTCAAGATGACAATGCGATTGTATTGATGAAGATGTTGTCGCATCGAGGCGACAAATCAGTTTTGTCGGGTTTCCTTGTTTAATAGTTTAGAGTTTGATATTATATTCATATATATATAATTATAATCCTAGAACGTGTTCAATGTTGACATAATAAAATTTCAATAGTCCATTGCCCACAATCTCTCTCTCTCTCTCTCTCTCTCTCTCTCTCTATTCTCTTTGATTGATCTTTGATTACTCTGTTAATTATTTATAAAGTCTTCCGTTGTGCACAACAATACGTATAATAATAATAATAATAATAATAATAATAATAATAATAATAATAATAATAATAATAATAATAATAATAATAATAATAATAATAATAATAATAATAATAATAATAATAATAATAACAACAATAATAATATACTAAACTTGTCACGTTTTGATAGAACTTGATTAGAGTGTCATTTGACCTATTTATAATTAAATAAACTAAAATAATTTTACAAATAAAGAAAATATATTATGTAAAGAAAAACATATGTATTACTAGAACAATGTGAGTACATTGTTGTAAAAAATGTCTTACATTTCTCAATTTAAACAACAAATTCGATCAGAAATTATAACTTCCTATTTTAAAATAATTTTCTCTCTCTAAATTTAAAACTTCTCTCCGTAACATAAATTCTAACCACAATGCTTTGCTCTGGACAAAAACATACTTTTCTGATCAAATTTATTGTAAGCTATTTATATGATCGAATTTGTTGTTTAAATAGGAAAAATATAAACATTTGATATTTGTACAACAATGTACTCAAATTGTTGCAATAGTAATGTTTTTTCTAATAAATGTTTTTTTCTTTATTTGCAAGCATTTCAAAAAAATTAACAATTATTTGCAAAAATATAATTGATGACCGAAGATAATACTATGAACTAGGTCTGATAATTGGGTGGATTGAGTTGAGTTGGAATGGGTAATGGGTTGAAACATGTCAAAACTCATTAGAACCCAAATTTTAAATGTGTTGAAATGACTCGGGTCAAAATGAGTCGGGTTTAAACATGTAACAGGTTAAAGCGGGTCGACCCGTCTCAATCCAAAAAAATTCTCCCAAAAAAGATAAATTGATAGCATAAAAACACACGGATTGAAATGGGTAACGGGTCCGATCCGATTTAACCAGACCTAACACAACCCGTTAATATTATTGGGTCAAAACAGGTTATCTGTTTCAACCTAAAAATATTAATAAATTGGATTAAATTGAGTAATTAGTGGATTCGGTTGGATGGATTAATGAGTAATAGATTATAATTGTCAGGCCTATCATGAACTATGCTTGAAAACTGTTGGGTAACTTTTTATTTGGATAAAGAATCATAGAGTGTTTAGTTATTGGAAAGCTAATTTTTAGAGAGAGAAAAAGTGGGATTATTGGAAGAGACTGTCAAAAAGGATTTCACTGAATCGGCTATCTTGCTTTCAAAAATGATTGCTACTATTTTGATGATACGAAAGAGATTTACTAGTACTCCGTATTAATGAGTTGACCGAGAGTTGATCCAATGACAAAAGAGAGAGAGACGAGGGGGAGGGAGGGAGAGAGAAACAAAAAGAACAAAAAGAATCTTATCTTTCTTCAAAGTCTCATTTTCCAAGATTATGTTGAAAAGGAAAAAGGCCCCTTACTTTGTCATAGGAAATGAGCTTTTTACCGGTGTAAAATACATATGTGAAGCATGTGTTCAAAGTTAACGGCTAAAAATGGATGAAATTGGAAAGAGGGACCAACTCTTTTGAATCGAAAGTATGGGGACCATTTAGGTCAATAAAGGACCAATCACAAAAATGGGCTAAAAGTTCATGGACCATTTGTGGAATTTACACTTGTTAATTATTGGGTAAATTTCAAGTGGGTACAATTTTAGAAACATGTTTTCATTTAGGACCATCAATTTTTTGGATATTTCATGTAACTACAAATTAGTTGTCAAATGACAAAAATGCCATTAATGAATACAAAATGGCTGTTTTTCCAGATTTCATTAAGCAAAAAAATTCAAAAAATGCTGATGTCAAATCCAGACATCAGGGTTGTTTTTCCAGATTTTCTTAAGTAAAAAAATTCAAAAAATCCTGATGCCAAATTTAGGCATCAGGGTTGTTTTTCCATATTTCATTAAGCAAAAAAATTCAAAAAATCCTGATGCCAAATCCAGGCATCAGGGCTGTTTTTCCAGATTTCATTAAGCAAAAAAACTCAAAAAATCATGATGCCAAATCGAGGCATCAGGGTTATTTTTCTAGATTTTCTTAAGCAAAAAAATTCAAAAAATCCTGATGTCAAATCCAGGCATCAGAGCTGTTTTTCCACATTTCATTAAGCAAAAAAATCCCCGATGCCAAATCCGGGCATCGAGGTTGTTTTCGATTTCATTAAGCAAAAAACTCAAAAATCGATGCCAAATCCGGGCATCAATTTTCCGCATTTTCTTAAGCAAAAAATTCAAAAAATCGATGCCAAATCCCATTTCACATTTCATTAAGCAAAAAAATTCAAAAAATCCTGATGCCAAATCCAGGCATCAAGACTGTTTTTCCACATTTCATTAAGCAAAAAAACTCAAAAAATCCTGATGTCAAATCCAGGCATCAAGACTTTTTTTTCCAAATTTCATTAAGCAAAAAAACTCAAAAAATCCTGATGCCAAATCCAGGCATCAGGGTTGTTTTTTCAGATTTCATTAAGCAAAAAAACTCAAAAAATCCTGATGTCAAATTCTTTTCCGAAAAAAATCAAAAAATTCTGATGTCAAATCCAGGCATTAGGAGTGTTTTGACATATTTTTTTAAACAAAAAAATTTAAAAAACTCTGATGCCAAATCCAGGCATCAGGACTGTTTTTCCAGATTTTTTTAAGCAAAAAATTCAAAAAATTCAGATGCAAAATCCAGGCATCAGGGCTGTTTTTCCAGATTTTCTTAAGCAAAAAAATCCAAAAAATACAGATGCCAAATCCAGGCATCAGAGCTGTTTTGATATATTTTCTTAAGCAAAAAAAAATCAAAAAATGCTGATGCCAAGGCTTGGCATCAGGGCTGTTTTGGCAGTTTATTCAAGCCGAAAAAATTCAAAAAATTCTGATGCCAAGACTTGGCATCATGGTTGTTTTGAAAATTTATTCAAGCCAAAAAAATTCAAAAAATTCTGATGCCAATGGCCTTGACATCATAACTATTTTCACAGTTTATTCATGACCAAAAAAATTTGATCGACGTTGCCCGCTATTCAATGTTCACACTTGAATACTATCCAACAAGCACATAATGATTTCAAACCCATCCCAGAAAGCATGAGAAGTTGAATCTTACTATCACTTCGTGGCATTGCAAGTGCATAAATACAACAACAGGTACTATGAGTAAAATGCAATAACTTGTCTCATAGTTTTCACATCAGTACTATCAAAGTTGAGTTCAAGATATCCTTCTGAGGAATCATTCTGGGAACTTTCGATGGCTCCAAACTCATAACAAATTTCACAAGCTAATTTTTAAAAGTGAGATATCAACCTTTTATAGAAGTAACCACTGAGGAAATACAAAAACAAATCACCTAGCCAAGAACTTTATAGTTCATTCACCAAATTGAGGAAAATAATTTCCAACAAACTCATAATTTGAAGGAAAGTTCAATAGGGTGACCTAGAATCAGATAAGGTTTTAAGCTCCATACAAGTTGTAAGATGATAATTCGAGACAAAAAACATGCATGAAATGATACTTATAAATGAATCCCCCCTAGCAATTAGACTATACGTGCAATAATAAGCACGTAGTGGATCTAAACATGAATTGCACTTTCTCCATCAAGTTGGCCATAGATTGTCTCACAATATACGGGAGATACTCAAAACCAAGATCAATCTCCACCCTACTTCACATTAATGTGGCCAAAATATTTTACAATCCAAATCTCCAAATGCCAGAATAGTTTAAAAATCCTTACATTGGTATGTAACAAAAGGAATAAGATAAGTGATCTGTTAAAATTTCTATAGATGTAAATCAGAATTTTTTTTTAAACTACAAAGTCACCATGACAACTGCCCAACCAATCTCAGAGAAAATGCTTATTCTATATTATCCATAATATATTCGGTGGTCTAGAACAAGTAGCAGCAGATCAACAAAATTTAAACTTTTTGATGGAGTACTCAGGATGGTGCACAATAATCTACTTGGTGTCTGTTTCTCATGTTTTATAATTTCGTCGATAGATTATGACTTGTGAGTAAATCTGGGTAAGCTACAAACACTTAGAAATTCCCAAATAGCTAAGAAAGGATGGTAAATCTATCTAGAATCAAAATCATAATGGATATGAACAATTGAATAAACGTAAGGAATACAATGAAAGACACAAGACTTTATTTTATATTATATCTCAAATCTTGCAAGTTGATGATACAACCAAACTACTTGAGAAGCTGTATCAAACAATAACATCAATGAAGCATGCATATTTAAGTAAAATGAGCTGCTCAAATTACTAAAAGAGCCGAAATAAGGATCCAAGGATTTCACCAGAGCCTTTTTTCTTCCTTTTTTGATAGTTAAGTACGGCCCCTTGGTATGGGGATTGGAACCAAGGAAAGAGCCCATTGTACTATAACATTGTGTATACCTTGACATTCCTTTTTTGCAGGAAATATAAGTTTGAATTTTGCCAGTGTTGCATCTGCAAAAGCAATCCTTAGTGTTGAAGCCTGTTCTAGCTAGCACCTGCAACCTTCCCTCATAGAAGGAACCTTTCAATCTCATCTACTGTCTGTCAACAGTTTAAAGGTGAAACAGGGCTTGGACTGCTTCATATCATGGTGAAGGCCCGACAACATTGATCTTTATCGAGAACAACGTTCTTAATTTAAAAGACACAAGTTCGCCATGAAGATACAACAGCAAGAGCTCCCTATCTTTCTGAAGGCATAGAACCCGAACAAATCCAATGTTGCGCCACAGTTCACTAAAATTCATATTGAAACATTTGTTCCATGACTGTTTAATGCCATATTCATTTCATAATCCATATTTCAAGCATTATCTCCTTGTACAACACCTGAAACATAAAAACCCCCAGTGAAAAACCTTTTCAAACATTAGGTGATGCGACCATTCCAATTACTTCATCCACAGAGTCAAAGGAAACAATGGCATTACTGGAGGACGACTATACCAATGAAGAGCACTGTTAGTGCTCACAAACACATGCTTTGGGGACAATATCAAATTAACCAAACAAGAAATATTCCCCATATCTCAAAGATGTTTCACCTACGCATGCCATTGTCGTCAATCATAAATGCATTCGGTATAAACCCAAAATTGGAGAAAATGTTTTACCTCAAGATAATCAGATGCTCAAGTTCATATTTTAGGTCCACCTCCCCGCTATCTCACCATTTGGGGAAATACTCATGTACAGATCAAGCAAAACAAATGAAGAAGCCTGCAATTTATGCTACAGTGGCCAAAGAAGAAGAATAAAAAAAGTAACAACAATGCTAATGCAGGTAATCATTGATCAATACCAGACATAGTAATTTTTGTCTCAACAACTAAACCTGGCGGGATTTAGAATCTGGAAAGGATGATTGGGGAGACAAAATTTAGCACATGTTAAGGGAATATAAGCTGATAATAGGAATGCAAGTATGAGGAATTACCTCAGTTTCAGAAATCATCTGATCGACATAACCTTTGAGTTTAGTGACCCTAAGAGCCTCAGTGAAGAAGCGAAACTGCTCATGCCTGACCGAATAATCCACATCGAACATCACGCCCGGCCCAAACGTCGGCACATTGAACTAGTAAACCTCTTGCTAGCTCAGATCTGACCCAGAGGCCTTGAAGAAATGAGCTGAAACCTCTGGGCGGAGGGTGGAAGCTGTTGACTTGTTGAGCGATACATGTGAGGCAGTGACTCTGTCTGTGTGAGAGAGCTGTGAGTCTGTGAGTCTATGTCTCTGTGAGTGAACGGCGGTGTCGCCGTGCCGGTTCTGGACTTTTGAGAGAGAGAGACCGTAGAACTTTGTAGAAGAAAGAGAGAGACGCAGAAGGCCAAAGGCACTGAAAGCAGCTCCAAAGCCTCAAAGGGGAGACCGGGAGAGAGAGAAAACAGGGACATTGCAAGAATACGAGCATAAAGGGGCAATGATGTATATTTGCTCTAAAATTATACCTAAAAGATATGTCTAAAAAATAGGTGGATTTATTTGAAAACATATTTCAAAAGATGTACCGGCTTGTAATTTTTTCTTAAATATTCCCCTTATTTTTCATTTTTTAATGAATCGCGCTATATAGCCTCCCCCCTTTCATCTAAGTTGATTCCCCTTCTAAATGTACCCCTGACCCAAATTTAAAATACTTGAAAACACCTTGTTTACCCTCCCCTTATTACCCATTTTGCCCTTTTAATTTTTTAAACTGCTTCTTACAAAAAAAAAACCATCCCTAACCCACCTTATCTACACTACCCCCCTCTATAAACCCTCCCCCACCAAAACCGCGACCTCTTCCTTTCCCACTACGCACACACAACACAAAATCGGGAAGAGAGAACGAGAACCCAGCCGGCCAAAAAATCCCTTTAGCATCTTATTGAAGAAGGATTGAAGAGAAGAAGAGAAGATATAAACTTCATGAACCCCATCTGCTTCCTATTTATTTAGCAAAATGGTGAAATGTATGCATTTTTTTATATTTTAAGATATGTTTTGTTGCAATGTAAGTGTTTAAGGTTGATATATTAATTAGGATTACTTGTTTTGTTTGATCGTGAGTAGTTTTAGGACCATAGTTTTGCAAAAATGAGATTTTTTTTTGAAAAATTTTCGAACAAAATTCGGGCCTGAACCTTGGAACTAGGGCGTGTTGTTCGGACTTGGAGTTCCAAAAATCATATATTTGTTCAGACACTACCTTCCGAAAATCACTTATTTGTTCGGACTCCTACTACTGAAAATCATAGAAATGTTCAGACCCAAACAGTCCTATGATTTTCGGCCAATAGACTCCGAACAAATTTGTGATTTTCCGCCAACAGGGTCCGAACAGAACTGTGATTTTCGGCTACACATGTCCGAACACTTCTGTTTTTATCCTTTTTTCATTTCAAACGTCAACGAACTCACATGTGATGAATGTCATGTCATGTCATGTATAGATAAGGTGTTTTAGATGAAGAATAGACCTACTACATCAACTAGGAAAGCAAGGGTTGACGCAGATGCCCAGGCACGGGCATAGGCACAAGCACAAGCACAGGCCGAGGCCGAGGCATGCCCATTCCCCTAGCACACACCCAATCAATCAACATTTGGCGAGATGAGAACATTTCATCGGTCACAAACACATGTGCGTAATCCTCCACCTCAAACGAAACTGCTTGATTATGTTGAACAATCGCATCATTATGATTAAAATATCTCTCATTATCGACTAGACCAACAATACTAAGATTTGTAGACAACGTGTTTGAATCCTATTAACAAAAACAATAACACATAAAAAAAAACACAAATATCAACTAAATATTGGAGTTGTTCGGCCACATGGGTCCGAAAATGTTCACGTTGTTCGACACATACATACCGAACAAATTAAATTTGTTCGGTATGTATGTGTCGAACAACATGAACATTTTCAGACCCATGTGGTCGAACAACTCCAATATTTTCAGCCACCCAGGTCCGAACAAATCATGACGAAGACCTATTTTTTTCAAGAAAAAAAACGCTTTCTCACGTAATATTTAAAACAAAAAAAAAGGTTTTAAATGCTTACTACTTGTGTGACATTGACGTTTTTTTTTTTTTTTGCTTCATGCTTGATTTCTTCAAACCTAATGTTGAATCCCTAGGATTTTGAAGAAGATAATACTATGAAGTATGGTTGAAAACTGTTGGGTAACTTTTTATTTTGATAAAGAATCTTTTTCGAGTGTTTAGTTATTGGAAATGTAATTTTTGGAGAGAGAAAAAGTGGGATTATTGGAAGAGACTGTAAAAAAGGATTCATTGAATCGGCAATCTTTTTTTCAAAAATGATTACTACTATTTTGATGATACGAAAGAGATTTACTAGTATTCCGTATTAATGAGTTGACCAAGAGTTGATCCAATGACAAAAGAGAGAGAGAGAATGGGAGGGAGAGAGAGAGAGAAACAAAAAGAATAAAAAGGCAAAGAAGGTAAAGGAAAGGAAAGAGAGTCCTCTATCTGTGTGATGTGCAACAGTTTTTGTGTGTGCGCGCGCGAGTATCTAAAAAGTATTGTGTACCACGCTACTTTGTATTGATATAAATGTACATCCTTCATCCATATAAATATTTTTAGTGGGCAAAAAACAAGGATTATGATTTATGAAATGTAATTAATGATGGATTGTTAAATATTTAGTGATAATAATACTCATTATACACCCTTTCTCTCTTATTAATTATATACCCACTACATTCACTCTCTTTCTAGGATGTATAATAATTATAGCATTAAATTTATTTTAAAAATATTATAGTTTTATTTTTATGTATAAGCAAGATAGTCAATAAAAAAGAGTATTTACTAAAATATTACAAACAGACAAAAGGTAGCAAACTATTACTTATAATTCAACACGAGAATGTAGGTCAATGCATTGACAATTAACAAAAGTTAAGGACAATTATTATCGCATGTAGAACACTTCCTGAAGTATGGTTCTGAGCAGATCACGATTGTCAAGTTAACAAATGATAAGCTGGATATAATTAATTTGATTTGGGATGGAAGTTTGTTGTTAGAAGTTGTTGTTATGATATTTGCATGATTTCCTTTTTACACTATTAATTGTAGAGAAAGTTGTTTAAAAATATTTAGAATATAAGAGTTGAAAATATTAAATATATACTACAAACAAGAAGCAAGAAAAAACGGAGTATAAATTGGGTGGGGCCTGGGGGAGAGGAGCTAAGGCGCACCAGCCACCTGCAGGCGACAAAGATGCATGGTGGAATAATAAGTGGCAAGGACTGGACGGAAACGATTTTTGTGGGAAAAAGACTTGGAAGTTTTCAATTTTTAGTCATCTCTACTACCTACAAGTAGCCTTTGTAGCATTCTGTTTTCAATAACTGTCCATATTTCTTTTTGGTCAAGCAAATATATGCACTTCAGAACTTGCCCTCTTCTCTTATGGGTGTGTGGTTGTACGTGTGAGAGAGAAATGTAAAGAACTCAGAGCGAGAGTCCATTTCGTTTTGTCATTTTGTAGTTTTACTATTTTAGTGCTTGTTTGGTGAAGCATTTTGATCAAAACGTTGGTAAAAAAATGTAGCGTTTTTTCTTTAAAAATGTTTTAATGAGTAATAGGTTATAATTGTCAGGCCTATTATGAACTATGCTTGAAAACTGTTGGGTAACTTTTTATTTGGATAAAGAATCTTTGAGTGTTTAGTTATTGGAAAGTGATGAGCGCAAGATTTCCACTAATTTTTCCGAGAATTTTCTGTTATATTGTGTTATTTTTGAGTTAATTATACTTTGGAAATATTATTATTTGTATTTTTGTGCTTAATGTAGGTTTCCACGCATAATCGAGCTTGTATATGGTGTTTGGCACGAAGTTCGAGATAATTCCGGGCTTTAAAGTTTAATTGGAAATTATTTGGATAAAGTTCGTTAAGTCCGTTAAGTAATTCAAAGCAAAATCAGCTTAACAGAGGCTAGCGGAGGCTGAAATCACTAACAGAGGACCATTTTGTGAAGTCTGGGAGGGGCTGGCCGGCGGCGCTAAATTCAGAAGGCCCAGGAGTACCGGAGCAAATTCTATAAATGTAGGCGAGCCGGCGCAATTGCAGAGGAGTCCCTTGCGCGTTGTCGAGCTCCTGATGGAGCCACGTGTCGAAATCTGCCTCCGCCTCCCCACTTGTGCTGACCCGCGCCCTTTTCCTGGATCGGGTCTGACCCGCGTTCATCCCAGCCCACATGACCCAATCACCCGCGTCTCCACCCACTTCTCTCTCTCCTTCCAGCCCGTTTCACCAGCGGGTGACCCGAGAATTCCCACTTGGTTCAGACCCTTGCCCAGCCGTGCCCAGCTCCCTTTTCTTTCCCTATTTTGCCCTTAAATCTCCCTTGTCTTCCCTAAAATACCCCTCTGGCCTTCCAGCCTTTGTTGCCTTCTCTGTTAATTTCCTGGCAGCTTCAATTCGAAAATCACAAGACCTCATTTACGGGTGCAAGCCCTAAATGGGCACCAGCCCCTTTTTACTAAAAATCTCTCCCAATTCCTTGAAGTTTGATCAACTTGAAGGTTTGGAACATCAAATCAAGGGCCAAGGATGCACTTGCAAAAGATTTCAACCCCGAATTCGCGATTTTTCGGTTCAATTCTTTCTATTTATATTTTTTTTAGATATTTGTTATGGTTTTTGGGTTGATTTATTTTGTAATTGTTGAATTGGTTTGTGCTTCAAATATTTATGGAATGCAATTATTTTTTTATGTCCAATGTAGTGTTTTAATTTAATTTATCTCTTTATTTAGTACACAAGCATGTTGGTTATTATTTTGTAAAATTAATGCTTTTAATTATCTGACCAATAATTAAATGATTTTAGAAATATTTAGGATCCGCGAGAGCTACCTTTATATTTCGGACCAATCAATTTAATAGTTGGTGTTCTGTGACGCACACCGATAGCCATAATGAGACTAGATTTGACACGCGATCGAACCACCTTAGCCATTCGCGAGGTCGGGGAGGTTAGGGTTGACTATAAGATGCGAGAGCCCGTAGTTAACCAATTTTAGCTATCTCGGCTACCAACATGAATTGTAGAAAAATATAGGGAGTTTATTTTTGCGAAGTATTACTCATGCGCTTGGTTATTATTGTGTGTTTTTCATGCTTTTAATAGCGTAGTGAACCATTAGATGATCACTAGAATGATAGGATACACAGCGAAAGCCCTTCCTATTATTCCGAAAATCACAATAGTAGTTTGCGTGGCGTGAGACCGAAAGGAGATCACGCGTAGATAGTCTTTGGATGCTTGTTTACACATGCAGTTATTTGCTCCCCTATGTTATGTGTTGCTGTGTTGCGATGATATGAGCCCGTAGCAAGGTTGAGAGATAGCTAGATTTGCTATACGTAGCGAAAGCCCGTAGCGAATAAAATAACGCATCCGACTACCAAGACTTGAGTTAAAGAAAAGCAAAAAGATGATTAAATTAAATACCGACTAAACTAGAAATAATGCGTTCCTATATTTTTATCTTGATTTGTTGTTACCAAACCACATCCGCGTTAGTTTAGATTTAATTGCTTTTTAGGTTGTTTATATTTTTAGATTTTAATTTAATTTCTTTTCGCTCAAATATAATTAGTTAGCATAATTTCGGTACTTAGTTGGAGTGAGAATTACGCGCATTCCTCGTGGGATCGACTCATACTTACGAACTTTATTACTTGATACGGACGGGTAATCTTGCCCGAGATGCGTTTTTGCGCACATCAGAAAGCTAATTTTTGGAGAGAGAAAAAGTGGGATTATTGGAAGAGACTGTCAAAAAGGATTTCATTGAATCGGCTATCTTTCTTTCAAAAATGATTGCTACTATTTTGATGATACAAAAGAGATTTACTAGTACTTCGTATTAATGAGTTGACCGAGAGTTGATCCAATGACAAAAGAGATAGAGACAGAGAGAGGGAGAGAGAGAAAAAAAAAGGAACAAAAAGAATCTTATCTTTCTTCAAAGTCCCATTTTCCAAGATTATGTTGAGAAGGAAAAAGGCCCCTTACTTTGTCATAGAAATGAGCTTTTTACCCTTGTAAAATATATATGTGAGGCACGTGTTCAAAGTTAACGGCTAAAAATGGATGAAATTGGAAAGAGGGACCAACTCTTTCGAATCGAAAGTATGGGGACCATTTACGTCAATAAAGGACCAATCACAAAAATGGGCTAAAAGTTCATGGACCATTTGAGGAATTTACACTTGTTAATTATTCCCCTTACTTTTCATTTTTTAATGAATCGCGCTATATAGCTCCCCCTTTCCTCCAAGTTGAACCCCCGTCTAAATGTACCCCTGACCCAAATTTAAAATACTTGAAAACACTTTGTTTACCCCCCCCCCCCTTATTACCCATTTTGCCCTTTTAATTTTTTAAGCTGCTTCTTACAAAAAAAACTGTCCCTAACCCACCTTATCTACACTATCCCCACCCCCCACCAAAACCGCGACCTCTTCCTTCCCCACTACACAAACACAACACAAAATCGGGAAGAGAGAACAAGAACCCAACCAGCCAAAAAACTCACCCAGCCAAAAAAAATCCCTTTAGCATCTTGTTGAAGAAGGATTGAAGAGAAGAAGAGAAGATATAAACTTCATGAACCCCATCTGCTTCCTATTGATTTAGCAAAATGGTGAAAGGTATGCATTTTTTTAATTTTAAGTTATGCTTTGTTGCAATGTAAGTGTTTAAGGTTGATATATTAATTAGGATTACTTGTTTTGTTTGATCGTGAGTAGTTTTAGGACCATAGTTTTGCAAAAATGAATTTTTTTTTGAGAAATTTTTGAACAAAATTCGGACCTGAACCTTGGAACTAGGGCGTGTTGTTCGGACTTGGGGTTCCAAAAATCATATATTTTTTCAGACACTACCTTCCGAAAATCACTTATTTGTTCGGACTTCTACTACTGAAAATCATAGAAATGTTCAGACCCAAACAATCCTATGATTTTCGACCAATAGACTCCGAACAAATTTGTGATTTTCCGCCAACAGCGTCCGAACAGAACTGTGATTTTCGAATACACATGTCCGAGCACTTTTGTTTTTATCCTTTTTTTCATTTCAAACGTCAACGAACTCACATGTGATGAATGTCATGTCATGTCATGTATAGATAAGGTGTTTTAGATGAAGAATAGACCTACTACATCAACTAAGAAAGCGAGGGCTGGTGGAGAAGCCCGAGCACGGGCATAGCACATGCATGCAAGCGAGCCGAGGCCGAGGCATGCCCATTCCCCCTAGCACACACCCAATCAATCAACATTTGGCGAGATGAGAACATTTCATCGATCACAAACACATGTGCATAATCCTCCACCTCAAACGAAACTGCTTGATTATGTTGAACAATCGCATCATTATGATTAAAATATATCTCATTATCGACTAGACCAACACCACTAGGATTTGTAGACAATATGTTTGAATCCTATTAACAAAAACAATAACACATAAAAAAAAAAAATACAAATATCAACAAAATATTGGAGTTGTTCGGCCACATGGGTCCGAAAATGTTCATGTTGTTCGACACATACATACCGAACATAATTAATTTGTTCGATATGTGTGTGTCGAACAACATGAACATTTTCGGACCCATGTGGTCGAACAACTCCAATATTTTCAGCCACACAGGTCCGAACAAATCACGACGAAGACCTATTTTTTCAAGAAAAAAACGCTTTCTCAAATAATATTTAAAACAAAAAAAAAAGGTTTTAAATGCTTACTACTTGTGTGACATTGACGTTTTTTTTGGCTTCATGCTTGATTTCTTCAAACCTAATGTTGAATCCCTAGGATTTTGAAGAAGATAATACTATGAAGTATGGTTGAAAACTGTTGGGTAACTTTTTATTTGGATAAAGAATCTTCTTCGAGTGTTTAGCTATTGGAAAGGTAATTTTTGGAGAGAGAAAAAGTGGGATTATTGGAAGAGACTGTCAAAAAGGATTCATTGAATCGGCTATCTTTTTTTCAAAAATGATTGCTACTAATTTGATGTTACGAAAGAGATTTACTAGTATTCCGTATTAATGAGTTGACCAAGAGTTGATCCAATGACAAAAGAGAGAGAGACAACGGGAGGGAGAGAGAGAGAAACAAAAAGAATAAAAAGGGAAAGAAGGTAAAGGAAAGGAAAGAGAGTCCTCTGTCTGTGTGATGTGCATCAGTTTTTGTGTGTGCGCGCGCGAGTATCTAAAAAGTATTGTATACCACTCTACTTTGTACTGATATAAATGTACACCCTTCATCCATATAAATATTTTTAGTGGGCAAAAAACAAGGATTATGATTTATGAAATGTAATTAATGATGGATTGTTAAATATTTAGTGATAATAATACCCATTATGCACCCTTTCTCTCTCAGTAATTATATACCCACTACATTCACTCTCTTTCTAGGATGTATAATAATTATAGCATTAAATTTATTTCAAAAATATTATAGTTTTATTTTTATGAATAAGCAAGATAGTCAATACAAAAGTGTATTTACTAAAATATTACAAACAGACAAAAGGTAACAAACCATTACTTATAATTCAACGCGAGAATGTAGGTCAATGCATTGACAATTAACAAAAGTTAAGGACAATTATTATCGCATGTTGAACACTTCCTGAAGTATGGTTCTGAGCAGATCACGATTGTCAAGTTAACAAATGATGAGCTGGATATAATTAATTTGATTTGGGATGGAAGTTTTTATGTTAGAAGTTGTTGTTATGATATTTGCATGATTTCCTTTTTACACTATTAATTGTAGAGAAAGTTGTTTAAAAATATTTAGAATATAAGAGTTGAAAATATTAAATATATACTACAAACAAGAAGTAAGAAAAAACGAAGTATAAATTGGGTGGGGCCTAGGGGAGAGGAGCCAAGGCGCACCAGCCACCTGCAGGTGACAAAGATGCATGGTGGAATTATAAGTGGCAAGGACTGGAGAGAGACGATTTCTTTGGGAAAAAGACTTGGAAGTTTTCAATTTTTAGTCATCTCTACTACCTACAAGTAGCCTTTGTAGCATTCTGTTTTCAATAACTGTCCATATTTCTTTTTGGTCAAGCAAATATATGCACTTCAGAACTTGCCCTCTTCTCTTATGGGTGTGTGGTTGTACGTGTGAGAGAGAAATGTAAAGAAATCAGAGCGAGAGTCCATTTCGTTTTGTCATTTTGTAGTTTTACTATTTTAGTGCTTGTTTGGTGGAGTATTTTGATCAAAACGTTGGTAAAAAAATGTAGCGTTTTTTCTTTAAAAATGTTTTAATGAGTAATAGGTTATAATTGTCAGGCCTATTATGAACTATGCTTGAAAACAGTTGGGTAACTTTTTATTTGGATAAAGAATCTTCGAGTGTTTAGTTATTGGAAAGCTAATTTTTGGAGAGAGAAAAAGTGGGATTATTGGAAGAGATTGTCAAAAAGGATTTCATTGAATCGGCTATCTTTCTTTCAAAAATGATTGCTACTATTTTGATGATACGAAAGAGATTTACTAGTACTCCGTATTAATGAGTTGACCGAGAGTTGATCCAATGACAAAAGAGAGAGAGACAAAGGGAGGGAGAGAGAGAGAGAAACAAAAAGAACAAAAAGAATCTTATCTTTCTTCAAAGTCCCATTTTCCAAGATTATGTTTAGAAGGAAAAAGGCCCATTACTTTGTCATAGGAAATGAGCTTTTTACCCTTGTAAAATACATATGTGAGGCACGTGTTCAAAGTTAACGGCTAAAAATGGATGAAATTGGAAAGAGGGACCAACTCTTTCGAATCGAAAGTATGGGGACCATTTAGGTCAATAAAGGACCAATCACAAAAATGTGCTAAAAGTTCATGGACCATTTGAGGAATTTACACTTGTTAATTATTCCTCTTACTTTTCATTTTTTGATGAATCGCGCTATATATCATCCCCTTTCCTCCAAGTTGACCCCCCATCTAAATGTACCCCTCACCCAAATTTAAAATACTTGAAAACACTTTGTTTACCCCCCCCCTAATTACCCATTTTGCCCTTTTAATTTTTTAAGCTGCTTCTTACAAAAAAACTTGTCCCTAACCCACCTTATCTACACTACCCCCGCCCCACAACCAAAACCGCGACCTCTTCCTTCCCCACTACGCATACACAACACAAAATCGGGAAGAGAGATCGAGAACCCAGCCAGCCAAAAAAATCCCTTTAGCATCTTGTTGAAGAAGGATTGAAGAGAAGAAGAGAAGATATAAACTTCATGAACCCCATCTGCTTCCTATTGATTTAGCAAAATGGTGAAAGGTATGCATTTTTTTATTTTAAGTTATGCTTTGTTGCAATGTAAGTGTTTAAGGTTGATATATTAATTAGGATTACTTGTTTTGTTTGATCGTGAGTAGTTTTAGGACCATAGTTTTGCAAAAATGAGATTTTTTTTGAGAAATTTTCGAACAAAATTCGGGCCTGAACCTTGGAACTAGGGCGTGTTGTTCGGACTTGGAGTTCCAAAAATCATATATTTTTTCGGACACTACCTTCCGAAAATCACTTATTTGTTCGGACTTCTACTACTGAAAATCATAGAATTGTTCAGACGCAAACAGTCCTATGATTTTCGGCCAATAAACTCCGAACAAATTTGTGATTTTCCGCCAACAGGGTCTGAACAGAACTGTGATTTTCAGCTACACATGTCTGAGCACTTTTGTTTTTATCCTTTTTTCATTTCAAACGTCAACGAACTCACATGTGATGAATGTCATGTCATGTCATGTATAGATAAGGTGTTTTAGATGAAGAATAGACCTACTACATCAACTAGGAAAGCGAGGGCTGACGGAGAAGCCCAGGCACGGGCATAGGCACATGCACAAGCACAGGCCGAGGCCGAGGCATGCCCATTCCCCCTAGCACACACCCAATCAATCAACATTTGGCGAGATGAGAACATTTCATCGATCACAAACACATGTGCATAATCCTCCGCCTCAAACGAAACTGCTTGATTATGTTGAACAATCGCATCATTATGATTAAAATATATCTCATTATCGACTAGACCAACAACACTAGGATTTGTAGACAACATGTTTGAATCCTATTAACAAAAACAATAACACATTAAAAAAAATACAAATATCAACAAAATATTGGAGTTGTTCGGCCACATGGGTCCGAAAATGTTCATGTTGTTCGACACATACATACCGAACATAATTAATTTGTTCGGTATGTATGTGTCGAACAACATGAACATTTTCGGACCCATGTGGTCGAACAACTCCAATATTTTCAGCCACCCAGGTCCGAACAAATCACGACGAAGACCTATTTTTTCAAGAAAAAAACGCTTTCTCAAATAATAATTAAAACAAAAAAAAAAGGTTTTAAATGCTTACTAGTTGTGTGACATTGACCTTTTTTTTGGCTTCATGCTTGATTTCTTCAAACCTAATGTTGAATCCCTAGGATTTTGAAGAAGATAATACTATGAAGTATGGTTGAAAACTGTTGGGTAACTTTTTATTTGGATAAAGAATCTTCTTCGAGTGTTTAGCTATTGGAAAGGTAATTTTTGGAGAGAGAAAAAGTGGGAGATTATTGGAAGAGACTGTCAAAAAGGATTCATTGAATCGGTTATCTTTTTTTCAAAAATGATTGCTACTAATTTGATGTTACGAAAGAGATTTACTAGTATTTCGTATTAATGAGTTGACCAAGAGTTGATCCAATGACAAAAGAGAGAGAGACAGCGGGAGGGAGAGAGAGAAACAAAAAGAATAAAAAGGGAAAGAAGGTAAAGGAAATGAAAGAGAGTCCTCTGTCTGTGTGATGTGCAGCAGTTTTTGTGTGTGCGCGCACGAGTATCTAAAAAGTATTGTGTACCACTCTACTTTGTACTGATATAAATGTACACCCTTCATCCATATAAATATTTTTAGTGGGCAAAAAACAAGGATTATGATTTATGAAATGTAATTAATGATGGATTGTTAAATATTTAGTGATAATAATACCCATTATGCACCCTTTCTCTCTCAGTAATTATATACCCACTACATTCACTCTCTTTCTAGGATGTATAATAATTATAGCATTAAATTTATTTCAAAAATATTATAGTTTTATTTTTATGAATAAGCAAGATAGTCAATACAAAAGTGTATTTACTAAAATATTACAAACAGACAAAAGGTAACAAACCATTACTTATAATTCAACGCGAGAATGTAGGTCAATGCATTGACAATTAACAAAAGTTAAGGACAATTATTATCGCATGTTGAACACTTCCTGAAGTATGGTTTACGAGCGGATCCACGATTGTCAAGTTAACAAATGATGAGCTGGATATAATTAATTTGATTTGGGATGGAAGTTTTTATGTTAGAAGTTGTTGTTATGATATTTGCATGATTTCCTTTTTACACTATTAATTGTAGAGAAAGTTGTTTAAAAATATTTAGAATATAAGAGTTGAAAATATTAAATATATACTACAAACAAGAAGTAAGAAAAAACGAAGTATAAATTGGGTGGGGCCTAGGGGAGAGGAGCCAAGGCGCACCATCCACCTGCAGGCGACAAAGATGCATGGTGGAATTATAAGTGGCAAGGACTGGAGAGAGACGATTTCTGTGGGAAAAAGACCTGGAAGTTTTCAATATTTAGTCATCTCTACTACCTACAAGTAGCCTTTGTAGCATTCTGTTTTCAGTAACTATCCATATTTCTTTTTGGTCAAGCAAATATATGCACTTCAGCACTTGCCCTCTTCTCTTCTGTGTGTGTGGTTGTACGTGTGAGAGAGAAATGTAAAGAAATCAGAGCGAGAGTCCATTTCGTTTTGTCATTTTGTAATTTTACTATTTTAGTGCTTGTTTGGTGGAGTATTTTGATCAAAACGTTGATAAAAAAATGTAGCCTTTTTCTTTAAAAATGTTTTAATGAGTAATAGGTTATAATTGTCAGGCCTATTATGAACTATGCTTAAAAACTGTTGGGTAACTTTTTATTTGGATAAAGAATCTTCGAGTGTTTAGTTATTGGAAAGCTAATTTTTGGAGAGAGAAAAAGTGGGATTATTGGAAGAGACTGTCAAAAAGGATTTCATTGAATCGGCTATCTTTCTTTCAAAAATGATTGCTACTATTTTGATGCTACGAAAGAGATTTACTAGTACTCTGTATTAATGAGTTGACCGAGAGTTGATCCAATGACAAAAGAGAGAGACAAAGGGAGGGAGAGAGAGAGAGAAACAAAAAGAACAAAAAAAATCTTATCTTTCTTCAAAGTCCCATTTTCCAAGATTATGTTGAGAAAGGAAAAAGGCCCCTTACTTTGTCATAGGAAATGAGCTTTTTACCCTTGTAAAATACATATGTGAGGCACGTGTTCAAAGTTAATGGCTAAAAATGGATGAAATTGGAAAAAGGGACCAACTCTTTCGAATCGAAAGTATGGGGACCATTTAGGTCAATAAAGAACTAATCACAAAAATGGGCTAAAAGTTCATGGACCATTTCCACATACACTTGTTAATTATTCCCCTTACTTTTCATTTTTTAATGAATCGCACTATATAACCCCCCCCCCACCTTTCCTCCAAGTTGACTGCCCTTCTAAATGTACCCCTGACCCAAATTTAAAATACTTGAAAACACTTTGTTTACCCCCCCCCCTTATTACCCATTTTGCCCTTTTAATTTTTTAAACTGCTTCTTACAAAAAAACAATCCCTAACCCACCTTATCTACACTACCCCTCCCCCTCTATAAACCCCCCCCCCCCACCACCAAAACCGCGACCTCTTCCTTCCCCACTACGCACACACAACACAAAATCGGTAAGAGAGAACGAGAGCCTAGTCGGCCAAAAAACTCACCCAGCCAAAACATCCCTTTCGCAACTTGTTGAAGAAGGATTGAAGAGAAGAAGAGAAGATATAAACTTCATGAACCCTATCTGCTTCCTATTGATTTAGCAAAATGGTGAAAGGTATGCATTTTTTTAATTTTAAGTTATGTTTTGTTGCAATGTAAGTGTTTAAGGTTGATATATTAATTAGGATTACTTGTTTTGTTTGATCGTGAGTAGTTTTAGGACCATAGTTTTGTAAAAATGAGATTTTTTTTTTGAGAAATTTTCGAACAAAATTCGGGCCTGAACATTGGAACTAGGGCGTGTTGTTCGGACTTGGAGTTCCAAAAATCATATATTTGTTCGGACACTACCTTCCGAAAATCACTTATTTGTTCGGACTTCTACTACTGAAAATCATAGAAATGTTCAGACCCAAATAGCCCTATGATTTTCGGCCAATAGACTCCGAACAAATTTGAGATTTTCCGCCAACATGGTCCGAACAGAACTGTGATTTTCGGCTACACATGTCCGAACACTTCTATTTTTATCATTTTTTCATTTCAAACGTCAACGGACTCACATGTGATGAATGTCATGTCATGTCATGTATAGATAAGGTGTTTTAGATGAAGAATAGACCTACTACATCAACTAGGAAAGCGAGGGCTGACGCAGAAGCCCAGGCAAGGGCACAGGCACAAGCACAGGCCGAGGCCGAGGCATGCCCATTCTCCCTAGCACACACCCAATCAATCAACATTTGGCCAGATGAGAACATTTCATCGGTCAGAAACACATGTGCATAATCCTCCGCCTCAAACGAAACTGCTTGATTATGTTGAACAATCGCATCATTATGATTAAAATATATCTCATTATCGACTAGACCAACAACACTAGGATTTGTAGACAACATGTTTGAATCTTATTAACAAAAACAATAACACATTAAAAAAAACACAAATATCAACTAAATATTGGTGTTGTTCGGCCACATGGGTCCGAAAATGTTCATGTTGTTCGACACATACATACCGAACATAATTAATTTGTTCATTATGAGCATCATAGTAATAGTAATTTAACATTCTGACTTTATTTATCAGTCTACATCCACTAACTAATTTTTAATTTGTGAATCGTTAAACTTTTCTTTTTTAACATTCTAGTAAAATTAATCTGAATATAATAAATGTTGATTCACGTGTATAAAAATATCAATGTTAATGTGAATATAAAAGAAACATATGTCACTTATTATTTACACTTTTTTTGCAAGAAAAACATTCTCAATGCAAATGTGTATAAATGTGTCAGCCAAATTTATTCATATTATGGATAACAATGTCAAATTTTCACATTTAGGATGTAGATACATCATAGTCATCATTTTTCTTTTTTAAAAATCTTTCCATTGGTTGTGTTTTTTTTTTGTCAAATTTCATTTTGATGGTGAGATGCATGCCACGTAAGATCAAATTCACATTTGCATTGGAGAGATTCATTTTAATTGAATTTGAACAAAGAGAGTAAAATTGTCATATGTGATTGAAGGTGTTAATTATTCACCGCCAAAGATTGACCGTTACATTGTTGATGCTCTTAACTAGTATGTCATTTGATAATAACAAATTCTTAATTTTTTTTAATTAGTCGGCTTGGCTCGGTAAACTCACAAGTAAAAAAAAAACCTTACAAGTCAAACTATTTCCAAATATGGATAATACAAATTTACTTGAGTTTAATTTGACTAACAGCTCGTGGAGAATCAACCTAACCAAACAAAATTTAGACAATTCAAAATCTAACATTAAAATGTTAGGCTTTGATTATACTTATTTACGCACCAGTATAAACGGAGCAATTGTCGATACTGAGCAACTCCATTAAGAACCATGGAATGAGTTTTTATCAACAACCCAATATGTCACTCCCTCTGTCGCAAAATATATGACGATTTTAGATTTTTTACATAGACTAAAAAATCATATTATAAAGACTAAATTGTCTCTATCCAAACATTAATAAGGTATTTTGATTTTTTTTCCCAAAGAGCTAAACACGAGTCACGAAGTCAATAAATGTGCAAAATTGGAAAAAATGGGAAAATGTTCTTTGAAAATTACAAAGTTTCATCTATTTTCGAACAAAAAAACTCTTCCAAAATGTCATATATTTTGAGACGGAGGGATACTCTCACCGTTTCGGGTAAATAGTCCCGTTTGAAAGTTAAACCTTTTTAAAAAAATAAATTTTTAGTAGCTTCTTAGTAATAAAATGACAATTTTATGACATAATTGTTTAAAGTGGACTCTTTAAATTAAACATCCTAAAATAGAATAGTGAACTTTTTACTCGAAATGGAGAGAGTAATGAATAAGATTTGGATTAGCCCAAAAAAGTCTTTTGATCGACTTGACGCAAGTAAGAGTAATAAATAAAAAGTGACCCTAAATGCAACACAAAAAACACTAAATACCACATTCATTTAAGAGTTTAATTACTTCTTTTTTAACCAGAGAAAGTCACTTTAGAAGGCGAAAAAACTACGATACCTTTAATGAGCCCGAGGCGAGCTACAGATCATTCACTTAAATGTATCGTGCTGCATTAATTTTATTGCATCAATTTTTACACTGTGATGCATCGATTTAAATTCATAATCCAATTTTTGTATCGCGATGCAAAATCATAATGAACCAGACATGAACTCCACTTTCTTCTTTCATCTTCTCTGTAGTAAGTCTTCTTCTTCCTCCTCCTCCTTCGCCTTCGTCTATACTGAAAAATCATTTAACCCATCACATATCCGTACTTAATGAATAAAAAATCTGTTTCATTGCGCACAATCGTGATTGTCGAACTCAAAGTGTTGATCGGAGATGTGAAAGAAGATGATCTGATAATTTTAGGAACAATATTTTAAAAATGAACTTTAGCAGTGATAAAAAAGAACGCAGGACTGAAGAAAAAAAAATGTTTAGGAAAGTATACCGGCCATCAATTTCTCCAGAAATTCGGGCCGATACCATGTCATGAAATTAAAACCAGAAAAATCTCTTATATTTATTTTAAACTCTAAAATACACTTTTGAGGGAAAAATAACAAAGATACCCTTAATGAAGAAAATGTGCACTGACAAAGCTACTGAATTTTGGCATTGCAATTACAAATTTGGGCATCACAATGCAAAAATCTTCGTCCAAATTTGGGCATCGCAATACAAAAATTAGGCATTGATAATTAATTTTGGGCATCGATGATTAATTTTAAGCATCGATCATTAATTTTGAGATACTAATTCTCAAGCCAAAAGCATTCCTCCAAGTCCGCTTCTCGACTGCCCCACCCCCTTCCCATGTCACGTCGTTGTCTGATCCACCTTCTTTTGTAAGTTATAGCCTTCCTACTTTCTTTGAGCTAGATTTGAGACTTGAGTCAAGCCATTCGTACTTTTCATCATTGCTATAGAAGTAGGGGATTTCTTCAAAAAGTGTTTTTAACAAAATCAGGGAAGAAGCCTAGTATAAGGCCTTTGCAGGACCAGTTCAAAGTACTTTGTGGTGAGGCCCTCCATTTCTCTCTGTGAGTGCCCCGATTTTCGACCTTTCCCCCGCTGATGAAAAGCGGGTGGTTTCTAAACTTTTTAAAGCGTGTGAGAATACGTCCGGCCTCATTTGTGGACTCAAAATGTGATCAACAGAGTCACCATCTTTATTTTAAGGAAAACAAATAAAAACAAAAAATAACCAGATTTGTAAAATAATTCGGAGGCTAAGTTACGAGGTGGGAAGGAGTTAGACATCCAACTCGCCCTTTCGGTCTCAAAATAGTTTTTTTGGCTAAATATGTTTTTTTATATTTATTTAACAGTTGAAATAAAACACTTTAAATATATCTTTGCATATATATAAGGAAATAATTACAAACTTACAGCAGCCTCCTTTCTGGAGTTACAAATACATTTATAAAAATTTAGCCATAATAATGGCTCTTTTTAGTGTTATTTTCTACAGAATTTTTGGTAACACAACTGCTTATTTTCATTACATTTGACTATTCTAAATAGCACTTTTTATACATAAAAGTAAATAAACTTTTAATAGACCTACCTCTTGAAGCGTGGGGGTTTTATCTCGTATCAAGCTCTTTTTGGTAGGCTCTAGGGTGCGCTCGCTCTGGCCTTCAGGAGATGAAGTCTTTTTCTTTTGATTGATTTCGGCAGCATAACTACTCCGAAAAATTGCTTTTAACCTCCGGATCCGGAAGCACAACTACTTGCTTTGGCTGGATTTGTTGGCTTTCTTGCATCGGAAATTGGGCAGAACAACTGCTTGCTTTGGCTGGATTTGACGTCTGGAATCGGGCAGGACAACTGCTCTTTTTGACTTTTTTGAACCGGTGGAATAGGGCGGAATCCTAGCAAGGCAACTAGGTTTCACTTTGGCTGGAGGGTTTTAGTGTTTGGGGGAGATTTGGCAGAGCTTCGGGGCTAGAGGAAGAAATTTCTTCTCTCGAGAGGACGCTCACTCACTGCACGGTGAAAATTTGTGAACTGTGTGAAAACTGTCTGAAATCTGAAGCCGGGAGGCTTTATTTATAGCCTGGGATTGAGGATTCCTTCGTCCTTAAGTTTTTCTTTCCGTGCTTCATCGGCTTGTACCGTGTGCTGAGAGAGTTGCACCAAAAGCTAACTGCAACAGTACATTGGGGACTGTTGGGTGCCGCCTATAGGGGGTCTGGGCGCGGCGCCTAGAGTGGCTTGGGGTAGCACCCAAGGCCTTTTTTGATCTGGTTTTTGGCACTTTGGCCCCCTGCAATTCACTATTTATGTATCCTGCTTTTTCCTTTGCATTTTTAACCCTGTAACTTGACATTAGTTAGTCCTTTTAACAGGTTTTGATATTTTATGTCATGCCACATATCAGGGGTACGAAATTGTGGTGTCTACACTCTCTCTCTCTCATTCTTTTTTCTTCCCCATAGTCCTCCACAACTGGCGCCAACATCATAACAACCGACGCCAACATCGGAGGTAAAGAAGCCCAGTATAAGGCCTTTGTAGGACCAGTTCAGAGTACTCTGTGGTGAGGCCCTCCATTTCTCTCTCTCTTTTTTCTTCTTTCTTTCCCACAGTCCTCCACAACTTACGCCAACATCACAACAACCGACACCAACATCGGAGGCAACAATGCCTAAATTGCAGGGAGTCGGAACTTACAACGCTTAAATTGCGAAGAAATTTGAAAAACCAATGCATCGATTTGGAACGATGCAACATACCCACTTCTTGATTTGGAATCAAAAATAGATGCCTTGCGTTACCAAAATCGAAGTTAGAAAGACGAAGAAAGAGAAAGGGAGGGACTGGACAACATTTCTCATGGGGTTGTAAATGATGCACTCATGATCAGTGATACTACGGCCGCTTGATTTATTTATATATTTAAAATTAGTCATGTTCCCTGATCTTCTGGTTGAGTTTCGTGCATTGCGTTTAAATTTATAAAACATGTAGAAGCAACAAAAGCAATCAGTGATGTAACCTGTGGAGGAAGAAGACGAGGATGGAAACTAGAAACTAAGAAGAATAGGGAGACACGGTGGAGGAAGTTTTCTTTTCTTTTGGAAGGAAAGTAAACAGGGACGGTTGGTGATAGGGCATTTTAGGAAGAAAAAAACAAAAAAAAAAGACTTATGCGGTTTAAAACAAAAAGATGGTACTTAAACAGTTACAGTTCTACGAAATGGTACCGGCCCGCAATTAATCCTTAATTCCTTATATGAAGCTTGGCCCAACAGAAGCCCAAATCACACTTCTTGTCGAGTCCCTTTCCCCCTCTTTCTATGGGCCTGCCTCTTGCGTCTTGCCCAAGCTCTGATCCCCTTCTTTATTATTATTTTTTTTGTGAAATTCGGGCTAGTCCACCTTGTGAAGTTTGTAACAGCTATAGTATCTTTTCAATTTTTTTTTTACCAAAAAGGCACTTTGGGGGCAAAAAGACTACGATGCCCTTAACGAATGGAATGAACGCTACGGATCACTTATTCGGTGCATCGCGTTGCGATCCACAAAATTTAATTGTGATGCATGATTTTGATGAATGCTTAAGTGCATGCGATGTACACAATCATGTATAAAAATCTCGCATTTCTTAACGATATGTCAGTCCTCCAAATTGATGCCTCACAAATCCAAATTGTTGCATAATGATTGAAATTTGATGCATCGTGATGGAAACTGGTTTCGACTACATCTCTTCCGCCTTCATTTTCCTCCTTCGCCTCCGTCCTTTATGAAAAATCTTCTGACCCAACCCAGGTGCATTTCAAGTCGATCCTCGTTTCGTTGCGACAACAATTGTGGAAGAAATGTTGGCGGAAGCTGTGGAAGGAGACAATATGGGTATTTTAGGAACAATATTTCAAAAGTGTCTTTTATCAGTTGAAAAAAATGGGAGAGTTGGGCGGTTAAAAAGTTGAAAAAAAGTACCGGCTAGCAATTTTCTCTTCTGGGGGGGGGATGGGGGCAATCATCTTGTTAAAGTTTTCAACCACTTTCACCTCCAATTTTTTTTCGTAGCCTAAAAAAGATACTTCATGCATCATGATGCATGAAAGTGTCTTATTTTATGTATCGGATGCATGGCGTGCCTTTTTGCCGGTTACGAAAAAAAATATAGAGATGTAAAGTGGTTGAAAATTATCAAAGGGGACCCGTTCGAATTTCTCTATTTTTTTTTAAAAAAATCCGTGGATGAAATCAGGCCAAACAACAGCCCAAATCACACCTTTTTTGTCTATTAGGCCCTTAGGAGACTTCACACTTTTTTGTGTATTTGCCCATAAGGAGATTGCCCTAAGCCCGGTCCGTATTGAACAAAAAAAATGTTTTTTATTTCAATTTAAACAATGTAAAAAATAATTATGTAGATAAAAATTGAACATTTGCATATATAAATTGAACAATTGGAAATAAAATATTATTATACAATAAATAGATATTTTCCAAAGAAGATGTGTTTAAGTTTTAAAAATTTGATAAATTTTCAAAAAAGACAAAAAGGGCACGATAGTAAAGTTCATACAAAAAGTGGTGTATTTAGTATATTGTACATGCAGTACTAAGTACCAATGTAAATAAAAAACAAACATCTTTAATCTCTTACAATCTCATTTCTCTTCGATAAAATTTTAGATATTGACACTCAGTTTGGAATTGATGCTTCTCAATTTGTTATTGGGCCGTACGTTGCGTATCTTAGAATATCTAAGCTTATGTAATGTGTATGATATCTTGTAACCTGTCAACAAAGAAAAACCTTAGTAGAAATGCAAGGTAGGGCCTCGCGAAATCCCTCTGGTGTACCTTTCAAATGAGATGTCATGGGGTATATATAGCTTCAAAGGAGCAAAATCCAGAATGAGTAATAATCTTGGCGAGATCTTAACCCTTAATGGATCTTAATGTGGATTGACCGCATAACAGCCGGAGTAGTGGCTAAAATCTCGGACATTGGGGTTATTGAAGAAAATAACAAGGAGTAAAACAAGAATATTTCGGGATCTTACTCACTTTCTTTCTTTTAGTAACACACTCTCTTGTAATTTCCTTGAATTCAAATGAATACTACTTGGCCTTTATATAGGCTCTACAAAAGACAACATATTAACTACTAATTAATCCTATTAATACCACTGATTACCATGACTCATAACCACCTATTCAATTCCCGTAACTCCCTCATTACTACCCATTTATTCTCATTACTAACTGAAAAATAACTCCTAAATTATTATTGTCTTTAAGACAATTTCAATGACAACATTTAAGTTAATTCCAACAAAACTCCCCCACAACTTAAATGCTCCTTCCATCTCTCATGCCAACGCTTTTCTTGCACTTATCGAGAAGTACCCTTGGTAACGGTTTTGTGAACATGTCCGCTACTTGCTCTTGACTTGCAACATGAACTAACTTCACACTTCCATCTTTTATACGATCTCGGATAAAATGGAACCGAACATCTATGTGCTTGCTCCTTTCATGATTGATCGGGTTCTTTGCCAACTCGATCGCCGATTTGTTGTCAACTTTAATGACTGTCGCGCCCTCTTGCTTTAATTTCATTTCGCTTAGTAGACTTCTAAGCCAAAGCGCATGACACACACACCACGATCTTTGCCACGCATTCGCTTCACATGTCGAAAGCGTTACTATTGGTTGCTTCTTCGAAAGCCAAGTGAACGCCGTACTTCCCATGAAAAACACATATCCGGATGTGCTCTTTCTGTCATCGACATTTCCACACCAATCGCTATCGGAGTACCCAACCAACTTGTACTCTTCACCTTTAGAGTAAAACATCCCAAGTGTCTTTGTTCCTTGAACATACCGAAGAATGCGCTTTAGCGCTTTCAATGCATATAAGCGGCTCCTCCATAAATCGACTTACAATTCCAACACTTAAACAAATATCGGTCTCGTGCATGTGAGATAGCGTAAGCTCCCCACCAAACTTCTAAATTTGTTTGCATCAATGCGCTCTCCCCCATCAAATTTAGAGAGTTTAGCGCCCGGCTCCATCGGTGTTGTCACCGGACTGCAATTTTCCATCTTGTACTTCTTCAAGATTTCCTTTGCGTATGACTCTTGTGACACAAAGATACCCGTCTCTTCTTGCTTAATTTCCAAGCCAAGAAAATACTTCATCAAACCCAAGTGCGTCATCTCGAACTCTCTCATCATCGTGTTCTTAAGCTCTTCTATCATCTTCTTGTCATTTCCCATGAAAATAAGATCATCAACATAAAGAGCAACAAATAACATGTTACCTTCCTTCTTCTTCACATAAAGCGCCGGTTCATAAGGACATTGAATGAAACCATTTTCCTTGAAATAAGTGTCAATTCGCGTATTCCATGCGCGAGGCGCCTGTTTCAAGCCATAAAGCGCCTTTTTTAACTTTAGCACCTTGCTCGCTTCTCCAACTTCGACATATCCAGGTGGTTGCTCCACGTAAACCTCTTCTTCGAGCATACCATTCAAGAATGCTGACTTGACATCCATTTGAAATATTGGCCAATTGAAGCGGCGGCTTGTGAAATAAGCAAGCGGATTGTCTCCATTCTTGCCAGGAGAAAAAACCTCATCATAGTCAATCCCCGCTTTCTGCTTGTACCCCTTTGCAACAAGTCGTGCCTTGTGCCGTTCTATCTCTCCTTGTGCATTCATCTTTTTCTTGAACACCCACTTCACACCAATGGGCTGAACTCCCTTAGGCAAATCTACCAACTCCCAAGTGTTGTTGCGATTTATTGCCCTGATTTCCTCATTCATGGCAACCTTCCATTTTCCATCTCGGACTGCTTCTTCAAAACTGATGTCTTCCGTATCTGCCAAAAGACACACTAGATGCATTTCTTCTGTCGAATCATACAAATCTTGTATGCTTCGCGTTCTGGGCTGTCGAGGTTCACTTTGTGCCTCTGCTACTGTTTCTGTCTACGCCTCTGGAAGCGCTGGTGTAAGCACCGGTGTTGGCGCCAAAACTGAGATCTCTGCGTCTTCACTGCTCCTCTGTGTTGAACTATTCCAGTCCCACTCACGTGCTTCATCTACTTGTACATCACGGCTCACTATCACTTTCATGCTTAATGGGTCAAGCAACTTGTACCCCTTTGTGTTCTCATCATACCCAATGAAAACATATCTCTTGCTCTTGTCTTCAAGCTTTGTTCTTCGCTGATCTGGTACATGTGCATAAGCCAAGCTACCAAAGATTCTGAAATGGGTCACTGTTGGTCTTTGTCCGCTCCAAGCTTCTTGTGGTGTCACGTTATCCAACCTCGCATGTGGACAACGATTCTGAACATAAACGGCACACTGGATTGCTTCTGCCCAAAACTCCTTAGGCAAATTCTTGCTTCTTAACATTGAACGAACCATATTAAGTATAGTCCGATTCTTCCTTTCAGCCACTCCATTCTGTTGAGGGGAATATGGAGCGGTAAGAAATCTCCTTATGCCTTCCGAGGAGCAATACTCCTTGAAAGCTGTTGAAGTATACTCGCCACCTCTATCAGATCGTATAGCCTTAATGTGTTTTCCCGTCGACTTCTCTACCATCACTTTGAACCGTTTGAACACCTCGAACGCCTCTGATTTTTCTTTCAAGAAATAAACCCAACATTTTCGTGAGAAATCATCAATAAAGGAAATAAAATACCTTCTACCGCTGAATGACATAGGTGTGATTGGGCCACATATGTCGGTATGAATTAGCTCAAGGATTCCTTTAGATCGATATTCTGCCATCTTTTGGAACGAGGCTCGTGCTTGCTTCCCAAGCACACATTCTTCACAAAATCTCCCCCCATATTCAACATCTGGAAGCCCGTATACCATGTTTTTCTTTACTAACTCTTTCAAACCACCATTATGTAGATGACCAAAACGCAGATGCCATAGGCGCTTTGTCTTCTACGCCGACATGTAAACACTTTGCTTGTATACCCCGCAAGCTCAACTTGTACATTTGCTTCTTCCCATCTACACGCGTAACCAAGCGCCCATGTTTGTCCTTCAACTGCATTTCACGATCTTTCAATAACATTGAGAATCCTTTTTCCGCGAGTTGTCCCATACTCAAAATGTTGGTCTTGAGATCAGGTACATAGTAAACATCTTGGACTGAGCCAATCAATCCATCCTTCTGCAAATAGCACACCGTGCCGATTCCTTTGACTTCCACCTTTGATGCATCTCCAAAGGACACATAACGGCATTCGTCCTTTCGAATCTCTTTGAACAGGAACTTGTGACCACACATATGGTTACTTGCGCCTGAATCGAGATACCAAACATTCTCACTATTGGTATTGTCTTCATTCCGCGCCATCATCAGAAGGTTTTCATGCCCTTCTCCTTCTAAAGTCAGATTCATCGTCTCATCCACTCTTTTCTCACTATAACAATTCTTTGCAAAATGCCCCACTTTGCCACAATTGTAACATCTGTCAGAGTTACAATCTCTCGCGTAATGACCAACCTTGTAACATTTGTAACACTCAACATTAGAACGTTGTGCCTGAGCGCCTGAGCGCCTCTGCCTCTTCCGCGACCTCTTCCACGCCAATTCTGCCACTGCGCCTGCCATTGAGCGCCTTTATCCCTATAATCTCCTTCACGACTGCTGCCTTGATTGCCACGCCCAGTTCCACGACCTCCGCGGCTACCTCCTCTACCTCTACCACCTTGAGAATATAGCGCCTTCTCATCTTTGACTGTCGCCTTTGTTTGGAGCGCTTGCTCAAGCGTCTCCTCCTTCTTTTTCTTCTTTCGTTGTTCGTGTGCCTCCAGAGAACCGGCAAGATCATCGACTGTGAGCGTCGCAAGGTCCTTTGATTCTTCTATTACGCACACAACATTCTCAAAATTGTCGGTTAACGATCTCAAAATCTTCTCCACAACTCGCTCATCGGTTACCTTTTCGCCATTACGAGTGAGTTGGTTCACCACAGCTTGTACACGCGTGATGTAGTCAGATACTGTTTCTGACTCCTTCATCTTCATGCCCTCTAACTCGCCACGAAGAGTTTGGAGACGCAGTTGCTTGACTCAGTCGGCTCCTTTGTACACTTTTGCTAAAATGTCCCACGCTTCTTTTGAAGTAGTTGCACCGGCAATCTTCTCAAAGCCTGACTCGTCAACGGCTCGGAACAACATGTATAGTGCCGTACTTTCCTTCGATCGTAACTCTTTCAACGCCTTGTTTTGAGCCGCCGTATATCCCGTGGTGTTTGCTGGTTCTTCGAAACCTTCTTCGACCACCTCCCATGCATCTTGAGATCCGAGAAGAGCTTTCATTTGAATGCTCCAGTTACCGTAATTCCTTTTCGTTAGTCGTGGTAGTGGCATTTGACCCATCATATTCGCCATAAGCTCTGATACCAATTTGAAGAAAATAACAAGGAGTAAAACAAGAATATTTCGGGATCTTACTCACTTTCTTTCTTTTAGTAACACACTCTCTTGTAATTTCCTTGAATTCAAATGAATACTACTTGGTCTTTATATAGGCTCTACAAAAGACAACATATTAACTACTAATTAATCCTATTAATACCACTGATTACCATGACTCATAACCACCTATTCAATTCCCGTAACTCCCTCATTACTACCCATTTATTCTCATTACTAACTGAAAAATAACTCCTAAATTATTATTGTCTTTAAGACAATTTCAATGACAACATTTAAGTTATTTCCAACAGTTATCATGTGGTCGTGCTCGAACAGACTATCTTCTTGCTCTCATAGATCTGGTCCTGTTCGGCTTGATATCGGGGTGTTGAATCCCCTTCTTCTTGGTCAAGGCTTCCTGCCCGGACGGTGTAGCTTTGTACAATCATGGTAGGTTGGTGGTCATTTGAGGCTTCCTGTTGGAGATGATTCTCATGTCTTGATAATGAAACTTATGTCCTGCTCGTGAGGGCTCACGTGACTTACACACAGTCGGGCTTTGGGCTGGGTACATCAGGAATAAACAAAGTTTTTTTTTTTTCATTAAAGGCATTGAAAGGACAAAGAAAAAAGTTTCATGTCTAAAGTTTAAAGAAAATTTAGTGAGAAGTTAATGGATAATTTGGGTAATATCATTAGGTAGTGGGTATTGGATAATTTTTTATGTACCCCAAATTTAGATTTAGGTAGAAATTTGTGTAAGACGGTTTTACATATATTTTTTGTAAGATGAATCTTCATTACCTGACTCACCGTGTGGTGATGGGTTGAGCTGTGATAGAGTGAAGCTTCATCTTACGAATTAAAATTTGTAAGACGGTGTTACAGTAGAGCCTACACAACTATTTATTAAGACTAGTAGGTAATTTTGAATATCTTATCCAAAAGTGCACATTAAACGTAATGGATATTTGAATTGCCACCCCTTAGGTAGGTAAATATGCTCCCAAAACTTTACTATGTACGTTGGGGAAACTCTCATTTGTTATTTTGGATGAAGTATCATGAGTCATGTCCTCATCAGTAGTGTTCTAAAAATCGCTAAGAGGGCGTTAGGTGTCAGACTAGTGCCTAGAAATAAGACATAATTTTTGGTTTTTAATATATTTTTTATAATTATTAAACATTAATTTTTTAAATATACTAATACTAAATATCACCGAATAATTTAAAAATAATGATTACATTATGATGTTAAATTTTAAAAGTAAAACGAGAAATTTAATATCATATAATATTCAAAATTTACAAAAATGGTCAACAGTTCAATTATCCATATGTCAGTTGAAAAATTACAAATTTACAAAAATAATTTAATCATTTGAAATTAATATTTATTACTATTATTATTTAAAAAACTCAAAATGACATTATTTAGGGCCAAAATTTTCAAAAAATTTTAAAAATATGAAAAATTTGCATTTGGCTGCATAGACGATTTGCCAAATTTCTAGGCGCTTGGGTGGCGCTAAGGCTTATTTTTAGAACACTGATCCCCATACTAGTTTGGGCCCTAGTCAACGCTTGATATTCCACACTCCACGTAGAGATTCAGCAGTGGTCAAACTACCAAACCAACCCTTTAGGTTAATTAGTAGACAAATCTGGAATCTATACATATATAAAAGGAGATGAGCAAACAATGGAAATATCCCGCCAAAAGTGACTTTCCAAATTTAGAAACATTTATAATTTGTATATTTGTCATATGTTTTTGGAAATTGAAATAAAAATCAATTAATGAAGTTGACAACAATTCTTCATATTCAAATGACTTTACAAATATCTTTAGTGCATTTAATGTAAACAAATTGCATAACATTTAATATAGTTCAATATGATTTATGAAATGGCAAAAAAAATACAATATCAAAATAATATCAAATATTGAATAATTTATTCTATATCTGATTTCACATTTCTTTTTGTTTAATTTTTTTTTTGCATTTGTAATTGGTATATTGGCTTCTAAATCTTCACCACAGTAATATAAACTCCCAAAAATAAGATTAAATGATAAAACAGTCGATTCAATATAACTTATTTGCCACCATTATTAATAATAGTCTTGACAAATAATTACAATGCAATATTATTCAAATCAGTATAAAACCATAAATCAAAGTAACATAGTTACTTCACATCTCCGATGAATTAGTTAATGGTTTACTAAAGAAATATTTTTGGTAAACGTCCAAAATAATGATAATATTTTTTTCGTTGAATAAAAAACGAATTACATTAACAAGCTTACTAAATAATGTATTGTTCAACATAGAATATTATCATTACCTCATGAAATCTTTAATATTTTAACTAACTTTATTTAAAAGTTATTGATCGATGTAATAAGAAATATAAAAGATGGATGTCAGATAAATTTGTTAATAGACAAAGGCAAATTAGTAAAAGAACACATGCATTAAATTAATGTTTCTCCAAGGAGTATATAAAATGATTGTCAACCATAGTTATTTACAGCCGTATGAAGTGTATAAACTAAATGGAATAAATATTTTGAAACAAATTATTTTGTTTAGATGTTTTTAAGCTTAATTTATGAGTAGTTTTATGAAAAGTTTAATTCTTCTTCATTCTTATAAATTTTAGATTCTTTTAGTTCTAAAATTTAAAGATTTTTAGAACCGGTTTGTTGTTCGAGGTGCTTATGTATTTTTATTATTCTAAAAAAATGTTTTCTATATTTTATAACAAGTTTATATATCAATAATATCAATAAATTATATAACATTCATATTTCAAATAATTTACTCTATTCAATAGTAATACAAACATACATAATTACGACATATTATGAAATTTATGGATAATTTTATATAAATTAGTAAATAGAAAAGACCAATTAGTAACCGAGTATTTTACAATAAATTTACTCTTAACATTTACTCGTCACCGATAATGGCAATAGTCCAGAAAAATAATTATTGTATAAAGTATCATCATATGCACCACTCCTATTATTGTAATTCAAATATTTTGTGTTTAACAATCAAATACTTATAAAAATTCAAGTGATTTTATATGTAAAATCTATAGATCGGACATAGGCTAAGGTTAGATTGAACAAATAATTGACAAATTTATAAGAAAATAAATATATATCTGACTCAATGGGTGGGAGAGATGGCAAAACTAGGGGCTACACTTACCTATCAAAAAATAGAAAATTAAATAAATAAATAAATATACATATATATATATATATATATATATATATATATATATATATATATGATATTTTTTCTACTCCATTTTAATCAAATCTGAAGCTAAAAAATAAAATTCTTAATATATTTGTCTAGCTTACAAATTTAAAAATCCATGTCTAATATATGCAAAAAAAAAAAAACCTAAATTAACAAATAAAAATCTTAATTTATTTGTCCAGCTTACATGTTTAAAAATTCATGTCTAATATTTGCAAAAATCTTTAACCTATTAAAGTTAGTTTATAAAAGATATATATTTATTCGACTTAATCAGTAATAGGTCAATGTTAATTTGAACTTTAATTTTACAAATATTTACCAAAATATACAGATCTAGGATGTTTTTCTCAATTTTCATCAGATCCGAAGTCAAAAAGTGCATAACTGATGTTTATTTTTCCATATAAAACAAATTATAAAACTTTTTGTCAAACATAAAAAGTTGGAAACAAATTTTTTTTATCCATTTTGAAAAACAAATTGGAAAAAAATTATATGCTTAATTTTTTTCCAGATATGATAGATCTAAGTTTCTATTTTTATAAATTGTTTTTCAAAGTAAAGATGTATATTGTTATGTACTTAGATATAATTAATTAACTATAAGATATGTATATTTTCCATACTTAGTTAAATTAAACTCTTATTTTTTTAATAATAATTTAAATTCAAATTTGTATCATACAAATTTCTCTCAAAATTTTATTTAAAAAAAATAAAAAGGAAATCTAAGAAACCTAACTGTGAAATGGTTTGAAAGTATTTAATGTTAGGGTTTATTGGTGGATGATGTGGCTACATATTCCGAAAAAATGAATGAGACCTAGCGAAATATCAGCTTTCTGTTATAGGACTTCTCCCAAGGCACACTAAGAATCTAGATTCAATAACTTTTGTTATTGAATAGTTGTATAAAAATTATGTTGCATAATATGTTATTCATAACATTTTAGTGTTGGATGTTCTGTTTAGAATGTTATTTCAACTTCAATTCCATGTTTTTATTATATATATGACAAACAGTTTGATATTTGTCTATTTAATATCTATATATATGCTATTAATGAGTCTGAGGCGCGCTAAGGATCACTTACTCAACACACTGTGATGCATCAATTTGTTAATCACAATGCATCAATTTGAATCGCGATACACAAATTGGATTTACGATCCATAAATTGGTTTCAATTGGGGTTCTGATGCACAAATTGGATTCTCGATCCTTAAATTGAATTTTATTTTGTGGATTGCGATGCAAAATCGATGATGCTTAAAATCTCGATGTACAAATAGGATTCGATTTGTGCATTATGATGCAAAATCGATGCATGAAATGATACTTTGCGCGCACGTGTTCGGTTCATTAAGGATATCGTAGTATTTTCTCCCAAAAAATAACTTGAAAACTTTTAAAAAATGGCTGACCTAATTTCACCAAAAAACATTTGCTCACCCTTAATTGTTATTGTGGTGTGTAATTTATATCTTTCAAAGTAAAAGGGAATGGTCAAGGACATATGGGTCCATCTAAATCTTTCGTATTTTAATTGTTGAAATAGTATAATCAAGGATAAGTCCGTCCCAAATTTTATCTTTTTTTTATTTTTATCTTTTTTTTTTATTAATGGAAATGTTGTTTCTTTGAAAGATATTTATACTTATGAATTTTTAAATGAAATCAAATGTTCTATAAATGTTAATCATTTGTTGAATGAATGTTGGAACTTCGGTAATATTGCTAGGTAACATATATATAATAATTTATTAATTTATTTTTATTTATATCAACGTATTAGTTATTTTATTAACTTCAAATTTTATTATGTGTTAGTGATAATCGTAATAATTGTACATGCTCAACGACAAATGTTGTATATAAAGAAGTATTCCAAATTTATAATAATTTTTTCAAATTTATGTAATTTTCTTTCTTTTATTTTACTGTTTGTTATAATTTATTTATTTTGTTCATATTATTAAAGTTTTTAATTGTATATTATTCAACTTTAATTGAATATATGATTTTACAAATGTGTACAAACCGTGCAATGCACGGATGTATCACTAGTTGGTAGATAGCATGTCAAGTGGATAGAAATCACAAACTAACTTGTTTACAAGTGAATTTTGAATTAGTATTTAATTTGTAGCTTAATTCAAATTTGCTATTTGTTTATTTAATTAAGTATGTTTTTTGGAGCGCTCCACCCTCTCCAATTATTCAAATTTGCCTGTTTGGTAGTTTGAGGCTTAAAAACTTGACTAGTGGGATTTGAATGATGCGCACAAAACTTTGCTTGCCTCTTTTTAGCGAGTTGAGAATTGAGATCTCGTGAACCACATACTATAATTCTACTTGTTGGCCTCTTTGCTTAATGTTCGGACTTTTTGGTGTTGATTAGTAAAAAGATCATCAAAAGTATAACATAGAAAGCCCAAAGCTCACACACACAACAAAATTGGGTTTACTCTTTTAAGGTTGTATTGTATACATTGTACTTGGGTGTTCAGATTGGTCTCTTCCATCTCTTGTGAAAACAGTTTCTGATGGCATTGGGTGTTCAGATTGGTCTCTTCCATCTCTTGTGAAAACAGTTTCTGATGGCATTGGGTGTTCAGATTGGTCTCTTCCATCTCTTGTGAAAACAGTTTCTGATGGCACAATCTAACCATATACCCAACCTATCCAAATGGCAATACAAGATTTAAAGCAATACAAGCCTAGAACAAAATTTTGCGAAATCATCTTACGTATGATCTGAAAGCATTTGACGAAATATGCAACCTTGAACATCCCAACCATTTTGTTGCAGAAGAATATCAATCTGCAGCACCAGCACCAGCAGACTTTGAATTCCTCAAGCTCTCGCAACCAGGGCAATTATGCAAGCTCTCATGAATATAGATGTCACAGTCAAGGCAGAAGAGTTGTTCACAATTTGGACATGCAACACAAGAACCAGGCAGGTTTCCTACAATGAATCAACAAAATTAAAACTCAGTCCAAAATTGAAGCATTTCATATTCACTAAATCACACAGATCCATGCAAGCTTTGTAGTTTTCATTTTTTACTTTTTTTATGTTTCTGACTTTCTGTGGGTTAAACGACATGCAACCACAACATACCCTCTATACCATCCTGTCAAACACGGTGTAAGCCTTCCAAAAGGACACTGAATTGACAATCTCCTCAAGCGAGCAAGCATTGATTTACAGTAATTAGACCATGATGTGACAGGTTTTCTTAAATCAAACTAATTGTTGCTATCAATGTTATTAAATTTATAATGTCAAACGTAATCATTAGCATATCTGCTAGGAAATAAAATTCATTTTCCCCTCGAAGCATTCAATAAACAAATCCAACAGTAAAGATGTCATGGGCACTACA